>CM032329.1:62867879-63224618 GCA_019022515.1 Quercus aquifolioides | reverse complement strand
AAGACCTCCATAACTACTCCAACGGCTAGAGGCCATGAAAGAGTATAAAAAGACCACACATTTGCCAATACCAAGGTACATACGAAAACACACTAAAAGAGAACTATTATTTCTTGCATTCTCCAATTTCTCTGAGATTTCTTTGCATACTAACTTTGGCATCGGAGGCGTGGTGGCAGGCACCACACCGGTGACCCTTTCAGGAGGCTGCAGGTTGGCTTCATCCGACCACATTGACTGACGAGCTCACGCTCCATCAGCATTTATTATACCATATCTAAGCGGAAGCTTATATTTTCTGCAATTGGAACCTGTATATGATACTGCTCCACAATTGCAATCTTCCAGGCAAAACTGGCCACAATTTTCCTTTTTCATTGGCTCAACTGAATATGGATAATTACCCCTCAACACAATATTCTCTAAAGAAGTGGCATTGTGTAGCATCACTGGATCTTTACTGCGTCTACAATCATCTTCGCTGAAGTTGTGGTAGCAGCCCAGGAACTTGTTGCTGGTGTTGATGAAATCAAATCCAGGATAGCAGTTACAGTCAGCTTTGCTACCCATGCCTGAGCAGTAACTGTTGAGTCCACAGAAACCCTTGACGTCACATTGATCAGACAGAGCGGACCACTCCATCAACATACTCGAGCTATTATCGCTCTGAAAGTGGTGTAAATACAATCGAAAGATCCCATCTGCATCAAGTGTTGCACGGTAGATTGTAGTTCCATTCTTGTCAGGATATGAGCTATTTGCCATAATGAATCTCGGAAACTCACTTAGGTGGACGAATAGAACGCCTAAACGAGAGAGAATGAGCGATGCATAGACATTTCCATAATCAGTACCAGAGAACCAATATGCATCCATAGCGTTATCCGTGCTGTTTACAGGGTAGGCAACGAGGTTTCCATCCTCCTGCATGTTAAATGAATAATGTCCACTCGAGTGGTCTGATGTAGACCTACTTGAAACCAAGTTATTGCCACTAGAGAGATTCTGACCACCTAATATGGTGTCAGTTGGAAAATCAAAGCTATCCCAGATTACGTAGGAATCATTCCTGTAGAGCACAAAATTACCAGAATCGAGCATAGCAGCTGAAGTTGCAGGTCGGTCATCCTGATTCACATCAATAATCGAAAGTTCTCTGCCTTGCTCTGTTCTAAGCAGCAGTTTACCATCAATAGTTAAGTTCAGGGTAGCATTGGAGGAGACAGGTGGGTCATCTCGATTTGCAGTCCAGATGATTGTCTTCTCAGTTTGATTAACCAGCCATATTCCGATGGCAAAGCCATCATCTTGTGGATAGAAACCAAATGCAAAAAGACCAGAAGGTGAGAGCCAAGAAGTACGGTTTGCATTGGGAGAAAGAGAAGAACCTAAAAGTATCAAATTGGACTGGTTTTGTTGAGCGTTTGCATGAACGGGAAGTAGGAAAAGCAGCAGTAAGGGCAGAACTGGTATGGAAGCCATGAGACAGAGTGAGATGAGAGGGATCAGACTTGAGAGTGTAAATTAAAGAGGAGTGGTGTTTATTATTGAATGCAAATCCTCTGTACCGCTTTTTGTGTATCATTCTATGTTCCACCAATCATTACTTACCATGTGTATGATTGCTTTTCATTTTAAACTTCCGTTATTTTATAAGGAAAGTAAAATGAAAACATGGCAAGTAATGATTGGTGGAACATAGAATGATACACAAAAAGCGGTACAGAGAATGTTGTACATTACATATAATATAATATAATTGTCTTATGAACAATTTTCTTTGAGGGAGTTTTCTATTTTTTTTTTTAAAATTTTCTTGTTAATGTTGTGATGTTAGAAACAATTGGTGATAATATAATTGTCTTATGAACAATTTTCTTTAAGGGAGTTTTTTTTTTTTTTTTTTTTCTTGTTAATGTTGTGATGTTAGAAACAATTGGTGATAATATAATTGTCTTATGAACAATTTTCTTTGAGGGAGTTTTCTATTTTTTTTTTTAAAATTTTCTTGTTAATGTTGTGATGTTAGAAACAATTGGTGATGTGGACGTTTAATTTTAGGTGGAAATACCATTTTAGAGTCTGAATCAAAATCATTATTAGATATTGATAGTAGTTAATTTGGTGCATGATATTTTTAACAAACAGTCAATTTGTTTATTGAAAATGTTTTACTTTTTATTCTTAAATTTTAAAAAAGACATATTTTCATTCCTAAACTATTGGGAAAAAGAAAAGTTCTTTTATATCCCTAATTAGTCTCCAATCTATTAAAAAAATGTTCTACAAATTTTAAAAATGAAAACAAACTTTTAGTAAAGTTTAGAGACCAAAATAATATTTTATCTTAAATTTTTTCATACAACTATGGTAAACCCAAAGCCAATGTCAGCTAGATTCACTCGTGGTGCCATTGTGTTGCTCGTCGGTTTGGATTCGGTTCGGATGGTACTTGTGGCTCTGCCAATGCTGTTGTTAAAGAGAGAGATTTGAAAAGATGAGAGAAACCAAAAAATAGGAGAAAATGAAAAAAATAATAATAATAATAATAAAGTGAGGGATTTTGTGGTGTAGATTGAAGATTGAAGGTTAGAAAAGATCAAATCCGTGTTCATCTATGTGATTTGATTTTGGGGGATTTGATAAACAAGTCTCTTTCTCTAGGCCGAGTCATGCCATTGCGAGTCAGGAAATGAAGAACAAATTCCAGATTTGGGTTGTCATTTCCCTTTCACTTGTTCCAAATATAGAACGAAGCCGTTGAAATTCAGTTGCACTGCGAGTTTTCCAAATCTGCTCAGAATGCTTTATTATAATAAAATCAAGATGAGGGTTCAGAGAATCTGGGAGATGTGGGTTATTGCAAATTTGGGTTTTTTTTTTTTTTTTAATAATTTTTTTAAAAAAAAATTTATAGCAAATTTTGATTATATAGTCCAAGATTACAAATTTCATTCTTCCTTTGACTTTTTCCGTGTTCTTATTTGAAGTTAAATTTAATTTTAATTTTTTTTAATTTTTTTTTTATAATTTTTATGTATTTACGGTTTTTTTTACATGGACTTTTTAATCCTTCAAATGCTTATGTGGTCTTTTTATCATGTCAATTAAATTTTTTAACATTATTTTATTAGCCTTGAATTGTATTATTTGTTTGCTATGTAGGCATGCATTTTTTGGTAGCGAGTTGAAGGTTGGGACCAAATTAGCTACAAGTAAAAAATAATATAGATCAAATTGATTGTGACTCCAAAATATAGGGACCAAAATGATATTTTCACCTTAATTTTTAGCTTTTGTTTGGCTAACTTAATTTTTTCCAACTTATTTTACTATTCAACTTATTTTTCCTATTATTCATGAATTTTATTGCACTTTTTGGTATTATTCATGAGTCCCACTATACTATTTTAACTAATATTTACCTTTATCTACAATACTTTCAGCAAAAAAATTTCAGTTTTAGCAAAATAAGCAAATCCCAAGCAGACTCTTAATGTTATTATGACATGATAGAACTTGCGATGTAATAAATACTTGTTTATTTTAAGTTGGATATTTGTTCTAGTTAATATGGTGGTGCTATTTCTTGCAGTTAGAGTATTTTTCGCAATTGTTTTTATTTTATTTTATTTTTTAGCATTGCTTAAGAGATTGTGTTGTGCGTAATATAACTTGTCCCATCATTTCTTAAACCCTCGTTTGGGAGGAGGGAATGAAATGGAATGAAAATAATAATTTAAGAATATTCTTCTTTTCCCTTGTTTGAGAGTCTTAATGAAGGGAATGAAAAATTCATTTCCTTGTTTGAGAGTTTAAGTGGGAGGAAATGGAATGGATATGAGGGAACACTCATTCTTCTCTATTCCCTTAAAATCTCAAATTTATATTCCTTCCGAAATTGAAAGGAATAAGAGGGAATGAAATTAGTTTTAATGAATTTTTTACTTAAACTCCCAAAATACCCCTAAATATTTAACCTTTTATTTTAAAATAAGGGTCTAATAATAATATTATTATAAAATGATTTCATTCCATTCCCTTTATGTTACTTTCAAATAAGATTACTTACATTTCATTTATTTTCATTCACTTCCATTCTTTTATTTTAAAACATCCAATCAAAGTTATTTAATTCTATTCTATTCCATTCTTTTCCATTACTTAAATACATTCCATTCAATTTCATTCCCTTATGATCATTCCATTCCATTTCCTAATGAATCCCAAATGAAGCGTATCTTGATTTTTGAGTGAAGTTTATAGTGTGCCTTTGTTTTAGAATCCATTTCACTCTCCCTTGTGTGTGTTTGTTTCTAAAAAAAAAAAAAAAAAACTACTTAGCATAATTTCTTCGAAGAAGCTAACCTAGGGGCGTGCCATGCACATTCATCATTCAAATGCACTATGGGAAGGATACTTGGAGTTCATAAAAATCAGTGGCAAATATTTCAGCAAATTAAGGCTTAACTATGATTATATTTTTTTAAAGAGTTTGTAAAATATCTTGGGCCTTTAGCATTACTCTTTTATAAAAGAGATTAAATTTTATAAGGATGTGGTGTAAAATTCAAGTTTTACATCCTCTAATCTTAACATGCCACACCATCTTATCACATATTTAAGAATAAGAATAATCACACCTAATCAATTCTAATATCCATTTATAAATCCAACCAAATTAGGAGTTTATTAAATTTTTCTTAAGTGTGGTAGAATGTATTGAATTTTAAATAAAAAACTGATTTGATAATCTCTTATTAGATGGTGTAAAATATGAGATTTATACCTCATCCTTACCAAATTCGGACTCTTTATAAAAACCAAATAGGTAATTTATAGTGATCACTTTTATTATGTCCTCCATCTTCATTTTCCATATATAAAAGTTATTTATCAATTTGGTTGTCAAATACATCTTTTCGATTAAAGCTCTTTATTACAAAAGCTATACAATTAAAACTCTAATTCCTACCATAATACCAAATGGAGACACTATACAACTATATCAGTCTTAATACTCTATCACTATTTCATTTAAAAATTATTTTTTCTCACTCTTCAAATATTTTTTCACACATAATCCTTCCCCAATTTTCTCAGTTTGAATCTCCTCCCTTCAATGCCAAACAATCCACCTTCTTCTCTGCCACCATGTCTAGCAAAGTAACGTCCTCCACCGA
Source organism: Quercus aquifolioides (assembly GCA_019022515.1). Taxonomy (NCBI): domain Eukaryota; kingdom Viridiplantae; phylum Streptophyta; class Magnoliopsida; order Fagales; family Fagaceae; genus Quercus; species Quercus aquifolioides. Next base: position 63,219,435 of record CM032329.1, on the reverse strand, counting down.
CACAATGTTTTTAGGAACTCCATCAATGAAAGAGAGAAGATTGGCTGATTGGGAGACGAAGAGATGCACCCCACCGGTACCACCAAATTGCATCACCACCAAAAACACCAGATCACACCGCCACCAAATTACACAATCACCACCACCTTTGTCGCCCTCCAAAAACTCAGCACATATATGTTGGTTGTTATGAGAGAGAGAGAGAGAGCTGTGAGAAAATGAATATATATATTGATAAAGGTATTATTGGGATCTGATTTAAGGCATATCGTACCATGAAGCCGACAGTACCTATGGACCCGTCAGCTTCATAGTTATGAACAAAGGTCCAAAAGCAAACAACTTCAAGAGCGACAAGACGAAAAGCGATGACCCCACCATGATACCCAACGGACTCCTCCATGAGTCGACGGGAATCCATGGATGAAGCAAGAAGCCGACGGGCGCAACATATCTTGACAGAAGAGTGAGATTAGAGGGTTGAGACTTGAGAGAGTATATTAAAGAGAATACTGTCCAAATAGGCTAATAATAATGATAGAGATTAAACTGGGTCAGGAGCTGGCATAAAATATGTGTTTTACGCCAGCCAATCCTGACCCGACACATCAACAAAATAATAAAAAAACCATTTTCTCTCTTCCTCTCTCCTCTTCCCATCTTCCTTACTTTTCTAGAAACATTGGAGCCGCAATCTCTTTTTTTTTCTTTTTTTTCTTTTTTTTCTCTTCTGCAAAATCTTTTGAAAGAACTGCAAATTTTACAAAAAAATATTTGGTGTTCATTTGGGAATAACTTATTTAGCTGAAATTGAATTTTTTTTACTGAAAGTACTATAGATAAATGTAAAAGTTAGTTGAATAGTACAATGGAACCCATGAATAATACTAAAAAGTACAGTGAGACCTATGAGTAGTAGCAAAAATAAACTAAAAATAGAGATAAACTGAGAAATTCAGCTCATCCAAAATGCACACTTGATGTACAATTAAAAAAAAAAAACTCAAAGTACAGCATACCTACGTACATAACTTGGAGCATTAGCTTAAAAAAAAAAAAAAAAAAAAAAATTTGTTAATTAGTTTTTATGCAAAGAATAATTTTGGGTGAGTTTAGACTTTAGTTATATTTTTGTTGAGCTACTTGAAATGAACCCAACTTTTGGACATCTGCGTATTTAACATTCCTCAAAAAGAGCACAAGAATATTGAGTTGAATTGAACTCCAGCCCAGTTCTTTTATATTTTTTGTAGGCATCTAAGAGCACGAGAATACTGAGTTGAGTCAACTCAGCTAACTGAGTGGCAAAAACAAAAACTTTAATCTCCATTTTTTTTTCGTTGTAAAATGTTTTACAGAAAATACTTTCAACATTTTAACGTTTTTTTTTTTTCATTGTAAAATTTGGTTAAACCTTAAAATGTTATCCATTGACTATAAAATAATTTGTAAAAAATGTTTTACCCTTAAAAAATTGGTAATGCATTAAAAAAAATAAAAAAATAAAAAAACACACACACACACACACATTGGCTCTCCCCCCATCTAGTAATTGGATGGTCAGTCTAGTTGGCTGGGCAGCCGGTGTTGACGGTCCACTAGCTAGACCTCCAACACTGGAGGCTTCGATGACTGAGCCATTGATTTTGGTGGTTTGTGCTTGAAAAATTTTACATGTCACACCAAACACTTGAAAATATTTTACTAAAAATGTTTTATAACAAAACAAATGGAGCGTTAATTTTTAGGAACTTTTTAAATCCATATCAACGTTCTAAGTTTGAATTATCCATCAACCTCCAAAATCGGAATAATCTTCTTAGCTATAGCATTTGACAACTCAGTGGTGGCCGAAGAAATTTTTCCTAAAGAAAAACAAATAAATCCATATCAACTTTCAAAGTTTGAATTATCTTCTCAAGTATGCCTTTGACAACTCCGTGATGGTTGTAGGAATTTTTCATAGAATACTTATTAATTAAGAAACTTAAATTACACAAAATCTAATAAAAAGAGAATTTGAATATATTGACATCACCAAAAAAAAAATGCATATAGATGAAGCTTTACAATTTCTTCTACTAACAAAATTAAAATGCAAAAAAAAGGACCGATGAGAGATAAGATGAGAACAAATTATGTTGAGATGAGAGTAATAAAGTGAGAGAGAATTTGAATGAAGATAGAGAAGAGAAAAATGAAGAGAGAGAGAGAGAGAGAGCAACCGATGATAACTACTGTGACCATTGGCGAAGCGGAGGGTGGGGGGGGCAGGGGGGCGATGGCCCCCCTGGCTTTTAAAAATTTTCCTTAAGAGCCTCTAAAAGAGGCAGTAAAATACAAAAAAAAAAATTATAAATATTAAAAGAATGAACTGCAGTTTGTGTTTAGCAAAAAAATATAGTTTGGACTTTTGCTAGTTTAACTTGTGTGTTGTACAACTTTAGTTCATTGAACTTTTTAACCTTGCTAACTTGCGGCTGTCTTTCTATGTTTTGGTGAAAAATATTAACTTGTGGCTGTCTAATTTTTTTTTTTCGTATTTGTGTATATTTTTATAAATATACTACCCTTGTTTTTTTTTTTTTTTTTTTTAAGAAGATACCAGCCTTGTTAATTGAGTGAACATATGCATCTTCTTGTCTGTGAATCTTTATATATATATATTATACTCTAATATATATATTTTTTAGATAAAGAAAAACAACTGCTTAATTGCTTAGTTTAATCTCTTTAATCTAAATAGTGGTTTACACTTTATTGTTTATACTGGATCCTAAATTACTTCCTTAAAACACGATTCTAGATTATGACGACTAATACGATTATATTTTATTAATCAATGAAATGAAGTATTCGTTGAGCTTTCCTCAAAGCTTGGCCTCCCTTGGAAAAAAATTTTGACTTCGCCATTGGCTGCAAGTACAAGCCATGCCGCCGAGGAGAGCATAGTGGTAACTTTTTTAGGAAAAATGAAATTCAGGATTATATTTATAAAATAGGATGAATGAGTTACAAATATGAATGATTAGGGGGCTTTTAAAAAAAAAAAAAAAGGGCTTTTGATTGAATAAATTGTTCATGTTGTTGTTTGACCTAATCTTGTTGTTGTTTGGACTATTTTAACAGTTATTTGGCTAATTTTTAGAGTTGCGCTAAGAACACAACAAATTGTCACAGTAGTTGATGTGTTAGTCCCACATAAGTCAAAATAAAATAATAAATTCTTATACTAGGACCCACTAAAATAAAAAAAATTTGTGTGTAGCTCCGTGCATATGCATAAGTACAATTAAAAACAATCACAATCATACATTATTTTTAGAAGAGATTCAAATTATATATAGTATTAGTCTACATATAGTTTTTTTAAACCATACATTTTTAAAATTTGCAATGGTTTCTCATTTTATACACACACACACACATATGTATAGTATATGATTTAGAATTTAATTGGATTTAGATTCTTCGATTTTTTAATCCAATAATTCACTTGCCACAAAAATTAAAAAAAATAAATGGACACATGGCAGAATATTAGACTCTAATTGAAATTCAATTTAGAATCTAATTGGATTTGAACTCTTTGATTTTGACACTCAATAATTCACTTGGCACATAATTAAAAATTAAATGGAACACGTGGCACAAAATTGAGAATTTGGCCCAGCCTTAGGATATACCATAAGATCGAATTTGGATCCAATTCAGTAGTTAGAGTTATTATATCATGAAATTACTCTTTAATGTGTGAGAGAGAAATTAAATGCGTGAAAAAGTAAAAGATTAAAAATTGAAGTACTAAAATTAAAAGTAAACATTATAAAGTTTTAACTTTTAAACCTCATCCCTCAAAAGGGAACTACATTGTCCAATAGCCTGGATTTCAATCCCATAAGATTCATCATCTTGTCAGTTACAGAAGTGTGCTTAAAAGATTCATCATCTTGACTGGTATTGGAATTTCCAAAAAGATAATCCATGAAAGTTAATTGATAGTCCAAATTCTAGAAGTGTGCTTAGAGCTTACTACTAACATTCCACCAGGTATCTTGACCTTTAAGTCATCTAATTAACACATAATAACATATAGAAGGCCTAACTTCAAGAAGATTAGAGACATCGTTCTAGTCACGCAAAACCACAGGAATTGAACTCTAGAGTCTACAGAAGATAAATCAGCCCTATTCTTTTCTTTTCTGTAGGCATTTTCAAGAATCCAAAATGAGAAAGTTGACTGAGTGACAAAACAAAAAACAAAAAGACTTTAAATGCACCAACGAAAAATTATAGTCATCATTATATTAATTAATTGAAGTGGGATATAAATATATATATATATATATATATGTTGATAATCTTATCTCACCTTCAATGCCAACCATAAGATTGGACTGAGTCATGTATAGCAAAAACCAATAAATTCATAACAATCGTCCTCATGATATGACACTCAACCTCCACCAATCATCTTGACTTCTAAGTTTTTAAACTTTGAAAGTCGTAACTTGAAGATGAGAGAAAACAAATTCTAGCCATGCAAGAAAGTATGAATTGAATCCTAGAGCCCATAGGAGACTTATGCTTAGGGGCATAGCCAAAAATTTTTCTTGGGGCCCGAGATAAAACTATTATATTTTATGTGCAATTATTAAAAAAAAAAAAAACTCAAATTACGGCATACCTACATACATATCTTGGTGCATTAGCTTAAAAAAATTAAATATTAAATTCAAAGTCAGTCTTAATTTTATGTTTATATGTGTATATATAAATTATATATATTTATATATAGCACACGATTATTGTTAATTTTTTTAATCAAAATAATTCTTATTAGCACTCATATTAAGAAACTAATTGACCAATTGTGCATTTTAATGGTCTGTTTGGATACCACTTATTGTTGAAAACTGAAAACTGAAAACACTGTAGTAAAATAATTTTTAAATGTGTGAATAGTGCCATGGAACCCAGTTTTAAAGAAAAATTTGCTGAATTCTATATTTGCAGGTCTCATGAATAGTGCATGGGACCCAGCCAAAAAAACGTAAACATGCAAAAAGCCACTCTTGCCGCTATCCAAACTCACACTAAGTCCTTTTTTTTTCCTGAGTTTCTCCTATTCTTTTGAAAAATCATAAGTCTATAATATTCATAGAAATTAAATGTAACAATATCACTATAACCAACCATAAAATTAAAATTAAAAAAATTAAAAAAAAAAAAAAAAATTAACCAAATCAGACTATACTATGGTCAAATATAGATACCTTAAATATAAAGGGAAAAAATTTTTTGTTCTAAAAAAAAATTTTTAGGGGATAAAAAAACCTGGCGCTGTTTTGGTTTAAAGTTACGTCTTTAGTCTTCTATGGTTAAAAGACTTCAAAAGTCATGATGATACAAGGAATGTTAGTGCTTAGCATATTTTTAAAAAGTTGGGGGTCTTTCTACTTTCATGGTTACGTTTTCTTTGGGTAGAACTTAGAAGACGTTTTCTTAGGGTTAGAAGACTTAAAAATCATGATGGCTTGTGGAATGATAACAGTAATTTGCACAGTTGCCAAAACTTGAATCATAGCTGAATCGATTTTTTATTTTTTATTATATCATATTGTATTATATCATATCGTGAATTATAAGATATATAAACACTTAAATAGAATTTATATGAAAAAAGATTCTTGATATACAAATATAAAGGGTATATATATTTTGTGGGGGAGAAAAGCCCAGCCCAACTTATTGGGCCAAAGGCCCTATCCGAGGACCACTGTTCGCCCGAGGAGACCAAGACGCAGCCAGAGGCCCATGTGAAAGGAGAATGTCCGCAGACGAGCACGTGTACCGTCCGAGGAGATGCTCATACGTCCGAGGAGACCGATATCATCGGACCCGACGAGGTTTATGTCCGGCACGTGTCAAGCGATCTGTTTAACAAGTGTCAGGGGAGAAAAGGGACCTCGGACACGTGAGAAGGCGACAGGAATAGAGAAATATCAAGGAGACAGACTTCAACCACCGCATTTAATGCACTGCACCTACCCTTCTGGCCGCATTTATGTGGAGAAGACCCCTGAACAGTGCATCCTCAGCTACCGCCACTCAGACAGGGCTAAAGGGGGAGTGTGATGGGACATGCACTCAAGTGGGCGCCTAGATGATGAACAAGTGGACGGTGGAGATGTAGAAGGGCAGCACTATATAAGAGAGAGAGGTATCTGATAGTGGGGATCGAGAATCAAGAGAGAGAAAAGAGCATATAATTTTACTGTAGCTCCAACATTTGTAACTTAAGTTCATCAATGAAAATCGCCTCCTCGGACGAGACATTGATCACTGTCCGAGTACCTTTTTATTCAAATTTCCCCATCTTCTATGCCGTTTAATACTGTTATTCTTCATTACTAGCCTAGCTCTTTCACCCACTCTCTACAAATTTATTGTTTTGGGTTCAGTGGGCTCCAAACCCATACCTCCTTGGGCTTGGGCTGCAGAATCTGACCCTACAATTGGCGCCGTCTGTGGGGAGAGCTTGTGCAAGAGTGGAATAAGCAGTTGATGATGGCAGAACAAGGTGAGCAACAAGCAGAATCCAGGGCATCCCAACACGTGGACCATGTCGTCAACTTAGAGAGGAGACAAAACCGTGAGGGCAGTGTACACACCGTGCGCCTTAGCCAGAGCCAATCACAGAGCGGGAGTCACATGTCCCATGCAGAGAAGAACCGTGACTTACAACTGGAAGTGGAAAAACTAAAGAGAGAGTTGCGACACGCAAAGAGGAAGCGGGCTTCCTCGTACTCTGAAGATGATCTTGATGACGAGCAGGACGTCTCTTACCAACACAAGTCCAAGACGCCAGCTAGCGAGTCCTACACCTATGTAGAGGAGTCCCATCGTAAAAGGGAGCGTAGGAGCCCATCACACGAGGACATGGAGAATGATGCCATGAACAGGGCTCTAAACCAGATATCTAGATCACCCTTCACGCGCAGGATAGAGGAGGCCAGACTCCCTCGGCGTTTCAATCAGCCAACGTTCACCGTCTACAACGGTAAGACTGACCCCGTGGAGCATGTGAGTCATTTTAACCAGAGGATGGCTGTCTACTCCAGGGATGAAGCTCTGATGTGCAAAGTTTTCCCTTCTAGTCTTGGGCCCGTTGCTATGAGATGGTTTGATGGTTTGAAGGCGGGCTCCATCAATTCCTTCAAAGAGCTCACTCAGGCATTCGGCTCCCGTTTTGTCACATGCCGGAGAGTGGCCAGGCCTCTCTCTTCCCTGTTATCCCTGTCCATGCAGGAAGGCGAGTCCCTGAAGGCATATTCAGACAGATATTGGGAGATGTTCAATGAGGTGGAGGGCAACAACGACGCAATGGCCCTCAGCACGTTCAAGCTCGGCCTCCCTACTGACCACGGTTTGAGGGGATCCTTGTCTGGCAAACCAGTCACAAACGTGCGTCAACTGATGGACCGCATAGAGAAGTATAAGAGGGTGGAAGAAGATCAGCAGCTGGGGCTATCAAAGAGGTTTTTTATCCCGAATGGCTGGCGAATACCGTGGTAGTAAGGAAGAAGAGTGGGAAGTGGCGAGTATGCGTGGACTTCACGGACCTAAATAGGGCATGCCCCAAAGACCCGTTCCCTATGCCGAAGATCGATCAGCTAGTTGACGCCACTGTCGGCCACCCTCGGATGAGTTTCCTGGACGCCTTCCAAGGCTACCACCAGATACCATTAGCCCCGGAGGACCAGAAGAAAACTGCCTTCGTCACCCCTATTGGCAACTATCACTATAAAGTGATGCCGTTCGGCCTGAAGAACGCGGGAGCTACCTACCAGAGGATGATGACGAGGATGTTCGAACCACAGCTGGGCAAGAACATCGAGGTTTACATAGATGACATGGTGGTGAAGAGCAAAGTTATAGCCGAGCATGTGAAAGACCTTGAAAGTACCTTTGAGGTTCTACGGAAACACAAGCTACGACTGAATGCCTCCAAGTGCTCGTTTGGGGTAGGGTCCGGCAAGTTCTTGGGATACATGGTCACCCACAGAGGAATTGAGGTCAACCCCGACCAGGTAAAGGCCATCAACAACCTCCGAGCTCCTCGGAATCCCAAGGAAGTTCAAAAACTGACCGGAATGACTGCTGCCCTCAATCGGTTCATCTCAAGATCCGCAGACAGGTGTCGGCCCTTTTTCTCTCTGCTCAACAAGTGGAAGGGATTCGAATGGACTGAGGAATGTGCTTTGGCGTTCCAGCAACTCAAGGATTACCTGTCTCGGCCACCAATCATGTCCAGTCCTGAGCCAGACGAGGTACTGTTCGCCTACATCGCTGTAGCTCCCTATGCGGTGAGCCTGGTGTTGATACGGTCAGACTCTGGTGTACAAAGGCCCGTCTATTACGTAAGCAAGTCCCTGCACGAGGCTGAGATTCGTTACTTGCCTCTAGAGAAGGCCATCTTAGCAGTAGTGCTTGGCACACGGAAGTTACCACACTACTTCCAAGCCCACACGGTGATCGTTCTCACACAACTCCCACTCAAAGCTATACTCCGAAGTGCCGATTACACTGGTCGGATTGCCAAGTGGGGTACAATCTTAGGGGCTTTCGATATAAGATACATGCCCCGCACATCGGTCAAGGGGCAGGTTCTCGCAGATTTGGTGGCTGAGTTCACGGAGCCCCAGCTAGAAGAGGTGAAGCCCACGTCGGGCATGGACGAAAAATCAGTTGGCATGGTCTCTCAACAGAATCCCTCCCACTGGGAAGTGTATGTCGATGGCGCGGCGAACCAAAGAGGCTCTGGAGTTGGGCTAGTATTGATATCCCCCGAGAAAATCATTATCGAGAAATCGCTAAGGCTGGACTTCTCGGCAACGAATAATGAAGCAGAGTATGAGGCCCTGCTGATGGGGATGACTATGGTCCGTAGAATGGGTGGGAAATCCGTAGAGCTGTTCTCGGACTCAAGACTGGTAGTAGGTCAAGTACAAGGTGAGTTCGAGGCAAAGGACGAAAGAATGCAGGGATACTTAGGTCGTGTTAAACACCTACAATCAGAGTTTGAATTTTTCAGTCTGCTGCACATCCCCAGGAGTGGCAACTCACATGCTGACTCCCTGGCCACATTGGCCACCTCTTCGGCACAAGGCTTGCCGAGGGTCATCCTCGTCGAGGACCTGCACAGGCCTACAGAGACAAGGTCAGGGGGAGTCCAGGTTCATCAGATCAGGGCCGGGCCGTGCTGGATGGACCCGTTGATCAAATTTATCAAAGAAGATACGTTACCCGAAGATAAGGGAGAAGCCGATAAAGTTCGGAGGAAGGCGACTAAGTTCTGGTTGTCCGAAGACCAGAAGCTATACAAGCGCTCCTATTCGGGGCCATATTTGTTGTGCGTGCATCCCGAGGCGACTAAGACACTGCTAGAGGAGCTGCACGAAGGAATCTGTGGGAGCCACACCGGAGGCAGATCCTTGGCTCACCGAGCCCTCACCCAAGGCTATTGGTGGCCTGACATGCAGAAGGAGGCACACGAATACGTCAGAAAGTGCGATCAATGTCAGCGCTTCGCCCCAAACATTCACCAGCCAGGGGGAAACCTCAATCCACTGTCTAGCCCATGGCCCTTTGCCCAATGGGGCTTGGATATTGTGGGACCCTTCCCCAAAGCTGCAGGAAACAAGAAGTACCTCCTGGTCGGAACAGACTATTTCACCAAGTGGGTTGAAGCCGAGCCACTAGCCAATATCAGGGACGTTGATGTGCAAAAGTTCGTGTGGAAGAACATTGTCACACGGTTTGGAGTTCCTCACACCCTCATCTCGGACAACGGTTTACAGTTCGACAGCAAGGCCTTCAGGAATTACTGCGGCGAGCTGGGAATTACAAACAGATACTCCACTCCAGCCTATCCCCAAGGTAATGGCCAAGCAGAAGCTTCCAACAAGGTCATACTGAACGGCTTAAAGAAGAGGCTAGACGATGCAAAGGGCAGATGGGTAGAGGAGTTGCCACATGTGCTTTGGGCTTACAGAACTACGCCCCGCAGGTCCACTGGAGAGACCCCCTTCTCGATGACCTATGGGGCTGAAGCTGTCATTCCTCTGGAAACAGGGTTCCCAACACTAAGGACTAGCTCATTCAGTCCAGCCGACAACGACGAGCAGCTACAAAGGAGCTTAGATTTGATTGAGGAAAGAAGAGAAAATGCAATGGTTCGGCTGGCATACTACCAACAAAAGCTCAGACAAGGCTACGACGCTAACGTGAAGCTGAGGCCTTTAGAGCCCGGTGATCTGGTGCTGAGGAAAGTTGTGGGCACCGCGAAGAACCCAGCTTGGGGAAAATTGGGACCCAATTGGGAGGGACCATATCGCATCACTTCAGGCGCTGGTATTGGAGCATATTTCTTAGAAGATTTGGATAGTCATGTAATCCCTCGCCCTTGGAATGTAAATAACCTCAAGAGGTACTTTTATTAATCAAGCCTTCTCTTCAGTTGATATACCAATTCGCTGCGTAAAGTTCTCTCAAGTGTTTAAACTTAAATCCAATCATGCCTGTAGTCCTCGGACCAGATGATTAGGGTTAGTTAACACTCATTCACCGCTTTCTCTCAAGTGTTTAAACTTAAATCCAATCATGCATGTAGTCCTCGGACCAGATGATTAGGGTTAGTTAACACTCATTCGCCGCCAGCTTAGGTGTTTAAACTTAAATCCAATCATGCCTGTAGTCCTCGGACCAGATGATTAGGGTTAGTTAACACCGTTAGCTCAAGTGTTTAAACTTAAATCCAATCATGCCTGTAGTCCTCGGACCAGATGATTTGGGTTAGTTAGCACTCGGTTACAGTTCTATAGTGTTTAAACTTAAATCCAATCATGCCTGTAGTCCTCGGACCAGATGATTAGGGTTAGTTAACACCGTTAGCTCAAGTGTTTAAACTTAAATCCAATCATGCCTGTAGTCCTCGGACCAGATGATTTGGGTTAGTTAGCACTCGGTTACAGTTCTATAGTGTTTAAACTTAAATCCAATCATGCCTGTAGTCCTCGGACCAGATGATTTGGGTTAGTTAGCACTCGGTTACAGTTCTAGTGTTTAAACTTAAATCCAATCATGCCTGTAGTCCTCGGACCAGATGATTTGGGTTAGTTAGCACTCGGTTACAGTTCTAGTGTTTAAACTTAAATCCAATCATGCCTGTAGTCCTCGGACCAGATGATTTGGGTTAGTTAGCACTCGGTTACAGTTCTATAGTGTTTAAACTTAAATCCAATCATGCCTGTAGTCCTCGGACCAGATGATTTGGGTTAGTTAGCACTCGGTTACAGTTCTAGTGTTTAAACTTAAATCCAGTCATGCCTGTAGTCCTCGGACCAGATGACTAGGGTTAGTTAACACTCCGGTGCGGTTCTAGTGTTTAAACTTAAATCCAGTCATGCCTGTAGTCCTCGGACCAGATGACTAGGGTTAGTTAACACTCCGGTGCGGTCCGTGTTTAAACTTAAATCCAGTCATGCCTGCAGTCCTCGGACCAGATGATTAGGGTTAGTTAACACGAGTACATTCGAATTCTATAATCCTTGAACCAAGCGACAGGTTAGTGCTAAAACTCCTAATCGCGTTTAAGTTGTTTCTGATTTATAAATCTCTCCCCTAGTCGTGTTTAGTTTGAAACCGAGGAATGACAACTTATGTTTAACTTGGAAAGACATGCAATCCATCAATAACTCTTGGTGGGCCTATTCTTTTCATTAATAATCTTAGTTATGATGTGTCAAATAGGTTTGTTTGCATTATTTGGTTACAAGTGCAATGTACAGTTGTATATAACAAAAATAGTTGGTAAGACATGTATTTAAAGACATCATAGACGAATGAAAATATATTCCATTAATAAAAGTTGGTTTACAATTCTTCGGACAAAGGAAAGAAAACATAGGTGCAAAAAAGTGAAAGCCCTATACATCTATTTCTCTGCCGAAGGGAGCACGGGGTCAGCAGCCTGGCCTACCCGAGCAGTTGCGTCAGGGGCTCGGTCCTTGGGCTCAGGAGGAACTTTCTCTTCGCCTGGCCCTTTGCCTTTCTCTTTGGCTGGCTCAGCTGGCTTATCCTTGCCGCTTGGCTGACCAGCTTCCTTGCTTGCTCCCATAGTGAGTGGAGCGTCGCTGACCAAAATTGGCTCCGAAGCCTCTGGAAGCTGTGAAGCTGAAGGGGAATCAGTTCCTGGGAGCTCTCGGATTTCAGGATCATAGTACACGCTCCCAGGCAGCCTCAGATCTGAGTCGGCAGGGACTCCAGCTGCATCCAGGGCTTTGCCCCAACTTATGTTGCAGTAATCTCGGCTGACCGAGGCGAACTGCTCCAAAAGCTGGGACGTGGCCGTCTCTACCCCCAGCTGGTGAGCTGCCTTCTTTTCAGCCTCAACCGCCTCCTGGGCCAACTGGGCTTTCTCCTCGGCATATCGGACGCTGTCTTTGGCTTTTCGGAGTTCATCCCTTAGCCCATTTACCAGCTCCCTCTCGGTCTTCAGATCGGCCTCTGTCGCCTTTAGCAACTTACGCTGGTCCTCAACCTGCTTTTCAACATTTTTTATTCCAGCGTCAAGACTTTTCTTCTGACTGGTCATATCCGCGAGCTCCCCGGACAGACGGGTATAATCGTCTTTCAGCTGGCCCAGAGATTTCTCCGCCTCATCTCGGGAACAGATCGCCGCCTGGGTTTCAAGGCGATTCTTCTTCTCCCACTCCTCGGCCACGTAAATCTGCTGAGTTACCTGCGTGATGGAAACTAGTGTCAAACACGGAAAAATAGGAAAGGCAAAACTCAATGATTCAGCTAATCGGATTGAGGTTACTTACGATGGCTAAGTCCCTCTTCAGGGATCGAAAGAGCTCCGGCTGATTGAAACGCCTGAAGGACTCCATGTCATGAGGGAGGAGAAGTGGTTGCTGCAGGGCCTCAGCAACGTAGCCGGCTCTCCCTCCATCATAATTCCTGAGGGAGGTCTCCCAGAGAATTGGGGCGCCCTCTAACTCCAATTTTGGAGACCAAATCCGTGGTCCCCCTCCTCCTCGGCGCACCTCTGCTACCGTGCCCTCATCTCGGCTTTCAGTAGACGGAGCCCTGCGGCCTCGGTTGTCCTGTGCCACTTTTTGCTGCTTGGCCACCTTGGCTGGGGGCACTTGTTTTTCCTCAACCTCAGTGTGGGGTCTTTTCTTCTGCAATTTCAGCATGGGTTTCAGGCTGGGGTCAGGAATCTGGGTAGGCGCCGGAGGAAGTGCCGCCACTGTTCTGGATGTCCCAACATCCTTCGGGTCGGACTTCTTGCCTCTCCCCTTCATCAAATTCCTCAGATCCATATCTTCGTCCGAGGAGTCTTCTGAATGAGTGGCTAACAAGTTAAGCTGGAGGCCTGGCTGCTCGTAGGTCTCCTCCTCGGCGTCTGAAATCTCTACCACCTGGTTTACCCTTGAAGCCTCTCCCTCAAACTGAAATTCGTCTATCTGTTCTTCTAGCGACGAGGTAGAAGAGCCAGCCCCCTTACCTTCAATCTCCTGTCCGAGGGGAACTTGCTGAAGTGGTTGGATAAGGGGAGGTGCAGCCCGAGGGATTGGACGGGGTACAGGATCAAGATCGTATGGCGCCAAAAAGCCCTTCCGACCAACGTCGATGCGCGCAAGACGATAGTCTCCCTGGACGATTGCGTTGCCGACCGGCTGAAAACCTTTTGGTTTCCCTTGATATCCGAGAATAAGAGGAGCAGATCGTAGTTACCCGTCCTCGCTCACGAAGATCTCTGACCTTAAAAGGAAATTAAGGGCAGCAACATTCGTTAGGCGGATCCGAGGAGAAACGTGTCTCTTATCTGTTGCAAGTAAAAACAAAATGGTTAGAAGCTCAGAAACGGTGGTCGAAGAGAAATCAAAGACAGTTAAAAGATGGGAGCCCTAAGCCTATGGTCGGTGCGCCTAGATCTACATGTCACACCTGGCTTCCCATGCGTGGTTGGGCAACCAGGGCCGTCACGCCAGGCACCCGAGACGATCACATAGTCATCTTTCATCCCTTTGTTGGATTTGGGAAGGCAGGAAATGAGCCTGACAACGTCCGACCGGGATTTTAAGTAGTACCCAGCATCTTGCTGGCTATGGCACTCGTACATATATACCACATCAAGCCAGGTGAGTCCCAGCCCCAAGTGACGCTCAAGGTCCTCAATCGCTCCTAGGATCCTAAACATATTGGGCGCGCACTGCCAGGGAGTAAGCCTATGGTTCCGAAGGTAATTGGCGGTGATGGGGCCCATGGGAATCGTCATTCCCCCTTCTTTGAAGGCGATGAGGGGGATAACCACCTCTCCCATCTCCGGGTCTGTTAGTATTTTTTCTGGGGGGCAATACCTCACACCCACGTTAGGGGGTATGCGATACGTGGTCCTAAACGCCTCTACTTGCTCAGGGCTATCCATCATGTACTCGAGTTTTCCCATGGTGGTTAAACGGAGTGACTGGCCGAAGAGAAAATTAAAGGATTCGGTGAGCGATGACTTACAAGGGCTAGACCGGGGAAGCGATTACAGACTCGTAGGAGGACTCGTGAGGATTCTGAGTAAGGTTGGCACCGGCGACTGGGAGATTCGGACGGAGAGATGTGGACGGAGGGGCGCGTCTGTTCTTGCTGGAGCGTCTGGAGATTTGTAAAGTGAGGAAGAAATAACTTCCTCAGAAGCTTTATACGGGGTCAAGCGAAAGGTCAGGGGCACTCCCGCCCAAACCTTGAAGAAAAAACCACAGCCCTTGGATCAATCAGCCACCATTGGATGCGAAGGACAAAACGTCGCCTGGTGCAATTAATGCAGCGCTTTGGGAATAAGGAAACCGCAGCGGCATTAATGAGGCGTCAGCTCCCACGTTCACACACGTGCCAGCTCGGTTGTGCGTGTTCCCAAGTTTTTGCTCCGTGGCAAGTCAAAATCCTACTTTTTCTCCTCGGATGCGAAGGAAAAACTACAATTTTGAGGGGCTATTGTGGGGGAGAAAAGCCCAGCCCAACTTATTGGGCCAAAGGCCCTATCCGAGGACCACTGTTCGCCCGAGGAGACCAAGACGCAGCCAGAGGCCCATGTGAAAGGAGAATGTCCGCAGACGAGCACGTGTACCGTCCGAGGAGATGCTCATACGTCCGAGGAGACCGATATCATCGGACCCGACGAGGTTTATGTCCGGCACGTGTCAAGCGATCTGTTTAACAAGTGTCAGGGGAGAAAAGGGACCTCGGACACGTGAGAAGGCGACAGGAATAGAGAAATATCAAGGAGACAGACTCCAACCACCGCATTTAATGCACTGCACCTACCCTTCTGGCCGCATTTATGTGGAGAAGACCCCTGAACAGTGCATCCTCAGCTACCGCCACTCAGACAGGGCTAAAGGGGGAGTGTGATGGGACATGCACTCAAGTGGGCGCCTAGATGATGAACAAGTGGACGGCGGAGATGTAGAAGGGCAGCACTATATAAGAGAGGGAAATATCTGATAGTGGGGATCGAGAATCAAGAGAGAGAAAAGAGCATATAATTTTACTGTAGCTCCAACATTTGTAACTTAAGTTCATCAATGAAAATCGCCTCCTCGGACGAGACATTGATCACTGTCCGAGCACTTTTTTATTCAAATTTCCCCATCTCCTATGCCGTTTAATACTGTTATTTTTCATTACTAGCCTAGCTCTTTCACCCACTCTCTACAAATTTATTGTTTTGGGTTCAGTGGGCTCCAAACCCATACCTCCTTGGGCTTAGGCTGCAGAATCTGACCCTACATATTTATTATAAATTCAGAACATATTCAACTAATTTAATCTTAGTAGAAAAAAAAAAGGGACTTATTTAACATTCTTTATCTAACAACATTGACATTAATCAAATTAAAATATATTTATAAGATCCATATTCAAATCTCGCTTCTCCCATTGTAACTATTGAATTATCAATGATAATAATAAAAATTAAATTTTCATTTAATATATATGTTTGTAGTATGGAAAAGAAATTTGTAAATGTGAAAGTGAAGTGTGAAGTGTATGGTCCAAATTTCATAGGAGAAGAGAAAGGAGAAAAACTCATTGACATTTTTTTTATGAGACTCAATCGAATATCCCTATAATTTTGCATTAAAAAAATTCTAACAAAAACAAAAATATTAACAAAAAAAAATCCCAATTTAAATTCATATGTTTATATATTGTTCAACATGTACAATTTTTTTAGAATACAATGTGATTCATACGATACACATCGTATAATTTATGAATATGATCAATACATATCCATAATATGATAATTTTTTTCACTCAATACCATACATACTGTACAAAAATGTATTATGTATAGTACTATATTAAAAACTCTGGTAACTAGTAAGCATGGGCGGAGCTACATGTTAGGGTGGGGGGGCCATGGCCCCCCCAAAATTTTTCAATTTTTTTTTTTTTTTTACTATATAGAAATATTTAATATTTTAATAATTAGCCCTCAAAAATGGGACTTGGCCCCCCCTCCCCCCAACCATTTGAGTTGGTCCAATAATGTTCTTAAAAAAATTGTCCAATTTGTCTAGTAGTTATAGAGCACGTATTGTTTCTCAAATTCATTTTTTATGGTAAAATATGTTCTCGTATTTTTTAAATTTTGGATCATTTATGTCTTTGAACCTTTATTAATTCAATTGAAATTTTTTTTACTCACAACGGTAGACAATTTAGTAACTTATATTGAAAATGAAAATTGTAAGAATTTCACTATGGAAGATGGTGAAAGATTAATTTAATTCTATGAAAAATTTAATTTTAAGAATTCATTATGAAAGATACTAATTTTTTGTGTATGTATATTGTAGGGTCAATTTTTGCAGCCCAAGCCCAAGAAGGTATGGATTTTGAGCCCACTGAACCCAAGACAATAAATTTGTAGAGAGTGGGTGAAAGAGCTAGGCTAGAAATGAATAAACAGTATTAGACAGCAATGTTTGTGAATGAATTTGTATTAAAACGTGCTCGGACAGATGTAAACGCAACGTCCGAAGAGGTATTTCTATTTCATAAACTTGGGTTACAATTCTTGGAGCTACAGTAATGGAGTACTCTCTTTTCTACTTCTGATTTTCGATCCCCCTCTATCAGAGGCATCCTTATCTTATATAGTACTTCCTCCCTCCATCTTCACCGTCCACTTGTTCATCATCTAGACGCCCACTTGAGTGCATGTCCCATCATACTCCCCCTTTAGCCTTATGTGAGTGGCGGTAGCTGAGAATGCACTGTTCAGGGGTCTTCTCCACATAAATGCGGCCAGGAAGGTAGGTGCAGTGCATTTAATGCGGTGGTTGAAGCCTGTCTCTTAGATATTTCTCTGTTCCTGTTATCCTCATGCGTGTCCGAGGTTCATTTCCCTCCTTACATTTGTCAGAAGGATCACTTGAGCTTCCCATACACCTGTCGGGCCAAGCTTCTTCGGATCCGAGGATATTGGACTCCTCGGACAAATGAACATCTCCTCGGATCTTGCACGTGCTCCTCTCCAGACATGCTCCTTTTACATGGGCCTCAGATTGAGTGTTTTCATCTCTTCGGACGAACAGTGGTCTTCAAATAGGGCCTTGGGCCCAATACGTTGGGTTGGGCTTTTCACCCCCCACATTAGCCCCTCAAAATTGTAGTTTTTCCCTCGCACCCGAACAGAAAAATTAGGATTTTGACTTGCCACGGAGTAAAAGCTTGAGAACGGGCAGATTTGAACTGGCACGTGCGTAGACATAGGAACAGACGCTTCATTAATGCCGCTGCAGTTTCCATATTCCCAAGGCGCTGCATTAATTGCACCAGGTGGCGCTTTGTCCTTCGTATCCAACGGTGGATGATTGATCCAACGGCTGTGGCTTTTTCTTCCGAATTTGGGCGGGAATGCCCTTGACTCTTCGTTTGACTCCGTATAAAACCTTCAGAGGAAGTTATTTCTTTTTCACTTTGCAAATCTTCAGACACTCCAGCAAGAACAAACGCACGACTCCGTCCAAATCTCTCAGTCGCCGGTTCCAGTCTTCCCCAGAGTCTTTACGAATCCCTCTACGAGCTTGCAATCCCTTCTCCGGCCTAGTCCTCGTAAGTCGTCGTCCACCGAATCCTTTAGTTTCCTCTTCGGCCAGTCAGTTTGTTTAAGCACCATGGGGAAACTCCAGTACTTGGTGGATAGCCCTGAGCAACTGGAGGCGTTCAGGGCCGCATATCGCATACCCCCAAACGTGGGTGTGAGGTATTGCCCCCAGAAAAAATACTAACAGATCGGAAGACGGGAGAAGTCGTTATCCCCCTCATCGCCTTCAAAGAAGGGGGAATGACAATCCCCATGGGTCCCATCACCACTAGTTACCTTCAGAACCATAGGCTTACTCCCTGGCAATGCGCGCCTAATATGTTTAGGATCCTAGGAGCGATTGAGGACCTTAACCTTCACCTAGGATTGGGACTCACCTGGCTCGATGTAGTACATATGTACGAATGCCACAGCCAGCAAGATGCGGGATATTACTTAAAATCCCGGTCGGACGTTGTCAGACTCATTTCCTGCCTCCCTAAATCCAACAAAGGGATGAAAGACGACTATGTGATCGTCTCGGGCACATGGCATGACGGCCATCATTGCCCAACCAAGCATGGGAAGCCAGGTGGGACATGTTAGATTTAGGCACACTAACCATAGGCTTAGGGTCCTCGTCTTTTAATGGTTTCTGATTCCTCTTGTGTTGCTATTTCTGAGTTTCTAACCATGTTCTGCTGTGATTTGTAACAGATAAAAGACAAGTTTCTCCTCGGCTCAGCCTTACAAATACTGCTGCCCTTAATTACCTATTAAGGTCAGAGATTTTCGTGAGCGAGGACGGGCAACTCCGATCGGCTCCCCTTATTCTGGGATACACAGGGAAGCCAAAGGGTTTCCAACCAGTCGGCAACGCGATTGTCCAGGGAGATCATCGCCTTGCACGTATTGACATCGGTCAGAAGGGTTTCTTGGCGCCAGACGAGCTTGAACCCGTACCCCATCCAAATCCTCGGGCTATACCCCCTCTTGTCCAACCACTCCAGCAAGTTCCCCTCGGACAAGCGGTTGAAGGTGAGAGGGTTGGCTATTCCACCTCCTCGCTAGAAGAGCAGATAGACAGATTTCAATTTGGGGGAGAGGCTTTAGGAGTGAACCGAGTGATAGAGGTCTCAGACGCCGAGGAAGAGACCGACAGACAATCAGGCATCCACCTTAATTTGCTAGCCGCTCATTCCGAAGACTCCTCGGACGACGACATGGATCTGAGGAGTTTAATGAAGGGCAGGGGCAAAAAGCTCGAGCAGAAAGGTACTGGGACTTCCCAACCGGTGGTGAATCTGCCTCCAGTGCCATCCCAGATTCCTGACCCCGGCTTGAAGCCCATTCCTGACCTGAGGAAGAAGAGGCCCCACACTGATGCTGAAGAAAGGCAAGTGCTGCCAACCAAGGGGGCCAAGCAGCAGAAGGTGGTGAAAGACCACCGGATCCACAGGGCATCATCCACTGAAAGCCGAGATGAGGCCTTAGTGGCAGATGTCCGCCGAGGAGGGGGACCTCGAATTTAGTCTCCAAGGTTGGAGTTGAATGGTGCTCCAATCTCCTGGGAGACCTCCATTAGGAATTACGATGGAGGAAGGGCAAGCTATGTTGCTGAGGCTCTGCAGCAACCACTCCTCCTCCCCCACGACATGGAGTCCTACAGGCGTTTCTCCCAGCAGGAGCTCTTTCAATCCCTTAAGAGGGACATAGCCATGGTAAGCGACCTTAGTCTGATTAGCTGAATCATTGATTTTTGCCTTTCCTATTTTTCTATGTTTGATATTCGGTATTTCCATTATGCAGATCACCCAGCAGATCTATGTCGCCGAGGAGTGGAATAAGAAGAACCACCTGGAGACCCAGGCAGCTTTCTGCTCTCGAGACGAGGCGGAGAAGACTCTGGGCCAGCTGAAGGAGGACTATGCCCATCTGTCCGAAGACCTCAAAGAGATGACCAACCAGAAGAAGAGTCTTGACGCCGGGCTTAAGAATGTTGAGAAACAGGCTGAGGAGCAGCGTAAAGAGTTGAACCTGGCAGAGATCAATCTGGCGACCGAGAGGGAGCTGGTGAAGGGTCTCCAGGCTGAACTGCAAAAAGTCAGGGCGAGAGCTCAAGTGGCAGAGCAGAATGCCAAACTGGCCAAGGAGGCGGTTGAGGCTGAGAGGACAACGGCATTCCAACTGGGGGTGGAGCAGACCTCGTCCCAGCTGATGGAGCAATTCGCCTTGGTTAGCCGAGACTACTGCATCATAACTTGGGGCAAGGCGCTGGACGCCGCTAGAGTCCCTGCTGACTCTGAGCTGAGGCTGCCCGGGAGCGTATACTACGATCCTGAGATCCGAGAGCTCCCGGTGGATGATCCTTCTGCCCCACAGCTTCCTGAGGCTTCTGAGCCAAACCTGGTCAGCCAAGCTCCTCCATCCACCCTTGGTGCACCCAAAGAGGCTGGTCAGCCAGGTGACAAGAATAAGCCAGCTGAACCAGTCAAAGGCAAAATCCAAGGGTCGGGTAAAGAGAAAACTCCTGCTGAGCCCAAGGACCAAGCCCCTGAAGCATCTGCTCGGACAGGCCAGGCTTCTGACCCCGTACTCCCTCCAGCAAAAGAATAGATATATAGGGCTTTTGTTTTTACACTTGTACTTTCTTTTGTTTTTATCCAAGGAATTGTAAACTCTTCTTTTATTTATAGAATGGCTTCCCATTTGCCTCTGATGTTTTTAATACATGTCTTATTACTTATTACTGCTGCATATACTTATAACAAAATAATGCAAATAAACTTGATTGATACATCATACTGATGGTGTGAGTAATTGAAGTTGATATTGAAAAGAACAGTCCGAATAAAAGTTATTAATAAGTAATGATTGCAGCGAGTAATAAAATTAAGTATAACTAAGGAAGACAGTCATAAGTGAGAATTAATTTAAACGCAATCAGGAATTTTAGCACTAAGCCCTAGTGACAATAGCTGTGTGCGGGTATTGACTAACCTGTATCATTTGATTCAAGGACCATGGGGGACGAACGTATTCGAGTGTTAACTAACCCTAATCATCTGGTCCGAGGACTACAGGCATGATTGGATTTAAGTTTAAACACTAGAGCTGTAACGGAGTGTTAACTAACCCTAATCATCTGGTCCGAGGACCACAGGCATGATTGGATTTAAGTTTAAACACTATAGAACTATAACTGAGTGTTAACTAACCCTAATCATCTGGTCCGAGGACTACAGGCATGATTGGATTTAAGTTTAAACACTATAGAACTGTAACAGAGTGTTAACTAACCCTAATCATCTGGTCCGAGGACTACAGGCATGATTGGATTTAAGTTTAAACACTATAGAACTGCAACTGAGTGTTAACTAACCCTAATCATCTGGTCCGAGGACTACAGGCATGATTGGATTTAAGTTTAAACACTATAGAACTGTAACTGAGTGTTAACTAACCCTAATCATCTGGTCCGAGGACTACAGGCATGATTGGATTTAAGTTTAAACACTATAGAACTGGTACGGAATGTTAACTAACCCTAATCATCTGGTCCGAGGACTACAGGCATGATTGGATTTAAGTTTAAACACTTAGAGAACTGCTACGGAGTGTTAACTAACCCTAATCATCTGGTCCGAGGACTACAGGCATGATTGGATTTAAGTTTAAACACTATAGAACTGCAACTGAGTGTTAACTAACCCTAATCATCTGGTCCGAGGACTACAGGCATGATTGGATTTAAGTTTAAACACTATAGAACTGTAAATGAGTGTTAACTAACCCTAATCATCTGGTCCGAGGACTACAGGCATGATTGGATTTAAGTTTAAACACTATAGAACTGTAACTGAGTGTTAACTAACCCTAATCATCTGGTCCGAGGACTACAGGCATGATTGGATTTAAGTTTAAACACTTGAGCTAGTGGCGAATGAGTGTTAACTAACCCTAATCATCTGGTCCGAGGACTACAGGCATGACTGGATTTAAGTTTAAACACTTGAGAGAAGACTTTACGCAGTGAATTGGCACATCGGTTGAAGAAAAGACTCGATTAATAAAAGTACCTCTTGAGGTTATTTACATTCCATGGACGTGGTATTACATGACCATCCAGGTCTTCCAAGAAATATGCCCCAATGCCTGCTCCTGAAGTGATGCGATATGGCCCTTCCCAATTGGGTCCTAGTTTTCCCCAAGCTGGATTTTTTGCGGTGCCCACAACTTTCCTCAGCACTAGATCACCAGGCTCTAGAGGCCTTAGCTTTACGTTAGCATCATAGCCTTGCCTGAGTTTTTGTTGGTAATGTGCCAGCCAAACCATTGCATTCTCCCTCTTTTCCTCAATCAAGTCTAAACTCTTCTGTAGTTGCTCATCGTTGTCGGTCGGACTGAACGAGCTAGTTTTTAACGTTGGGAACCCGGTCTCCAAGGGAATGACAGCTTCAGCCCCATAGGTCATTGAGAAGGGGGTCTCTCCAGTAGACCTACGAGGCGTAGTCCTGTAAGCCCAAAGTACATGTGGCAATTCTTCTACCCATTTGCCCTTTGCATCATCCAGCCTCTTCTTTAAGCCATTCAGTATGACCTTGTTGACAGCTTCTGCTTGTCCATTACCCTGGGGATAGGCGGGAGTGGAGTATCTGTTTATAATTCCCAGCTCGCTGCAATAATTCCTGAATGCCTTGCTATCAAAGAGTCTTTATTAGTGCGCCAATGCACACTATTAGCGTAATAATCACTCTACAAATATAAGTACTAAGGGGTGGAGTGTGGAATGCAACGACTGAAGATCAAGTCTTCAGGTAGAATTTTTCAAACTATGCCTGACTAGGCCCAAATTACATGTGGGCCCATGATATACCCCAGAAACTACTTTATGCACCAATGTATACCTCAATTAACTGGGTCCAAAGCACAATTATATGTCAGCTCTACTACGCATGACTAAGCCCAAATTACATGTTGGCCCAAACTACTTTACGCAGCAATGTATGCCTCAAATAACCGGGTCTAAAGCACAATTACATGTCCGCCCATGATATACCCTAGAAACTTCTTTATGCCCCAATGTATGGAAAATTCTTAGGTACCCTGAAGTATGGATAAATGATGCTCACTCTTCTCATATTCATGGTGAACTCTATCATGATTTAATAAGTGGACCCCAACATGAATTTAAAAAGAGGGAGCACAATTCTTTGTGTTCTGGAAGTACCTAAGTATTACACTTAGTGTATACCTCAATTAATTGGGTCCAAAGCACAATCAAATTGTACAATCAAGTTCTAAAATGAATCGTGGGTTCCAGTTAACTCAACTGGTAAAGTCTCTAATGGTTGAATAAGAGATCAGAGGTTCAATTCACGCCTACACCAAAAACCGATTTGTGCCTTGGTCTGATATTTTTTATCATCATAATCAGACATCATAGGTTAAAACTTTCTTTAAAAAAAAGTTCTAAAATGTATCCAATTCAATTTTAGTCCATATCCAAAAAATCATAGTTCGAAAAATTATCTCCTTCAAATATCTAGTTACTTTTGCAAAATTTACACGTACTTAATCCAAGTTTAAGGAGAATAGAAACTTTCAAAATAATCAACTGAATCAGATGAATTTATAATATTTTAATATGGAAGAAATTCTATTTTTTTTTTTAAATCAACTAGCTAAAATAGTTAAATAGAACTTGTGAGGAAAGACAAAGAAATATACAATAAATAAATGATGCATGTAAGGACTCAAAAGGAAAAGTCCATGCCCACTTAGAATAGTGGCTCCTAGTCCTTCAAGCCAAGCCTAAGTCAATTGCAATGCTAAGGAAATTACAAACTTAGGACCAATAGAATTAAAGTGATCAATATGAATGAAAGGAACAACAATTCAATATAAATTCTTCCTCGGGCAGGTCCGAGGATGGGCTTCTCATTAATAGGCAAGGGTGATGTTGTTATAGTATGATCCTTTACTCTCTCTCTCTCTCTCTCTCTCTCTTCTTATAAAACGTTCATCCCCTTTTTTCTGTGGTGTTCTTTTCCTTATATAGACCATTTCCATTGCATCTTAACCCTCTATCTGTATGTCTCAAGAGAACAATTTGGATGCTTGTCCCATCAGGACCCTTCTGGAGGTGGTAGAGAGAGTTGTGAGTTGTGAAGTTACTATTCAAGTGTCTTTTCCTCATAAATGCGGCCAGTACAGTTGGTGCAGTGCATTAAATGTAAAGGTGGTAGTCACCTTCTCATAAATTTCCCCCTTCTGTTGCTTGCACGACTCTGTTGTCTTCCCTAGAGCTTTACTTTTCATTGCAGGGAGTTACATAAAGTACTTCCGAGGTGCATTTGCTCATCGGGATCCTCGGTCGATGGACTAGTTAGCCTTCTTTCCTCAGACCTCTTATTCCCAATTTTAGTCTGGTTTTGAATGATCTTAACGTCTTCTCTCCTCGGTCTTGGTCCACGTATCAGACTTCAGTTAACATATGTGTAGGTCTTTGATTGTACTTGGACGAGGCCCATGGCCTTAGAGTGTCTTCGGATCATTTACTCCTACAATGCCCACTCAAAAACTCTCACAATTCCTCAAGAGCACTCCAATATAATTAATCAATTACTAATGTATAAAAAAATCAATTACCTTAAGTTCTAACCATTTTTAAATCATTAGTTCAATAATAGAAACGGATTTCTAAGATGTTTACCTTAAGAAAATTGAGAATCTTCAAACTTCCTCTCACTTGGGGTTTGAACCAGAAGCAACTAATGAGTCTATGGGTGATATAGTGTATAACCTTATTTAGCACTCCCTCCCTTCCTCTCTTGTTTTTTGGAATTGTGTTTCACAAGTTGTTACCCTTATTTGGTAACCAAATTGATGGGAACTTTTGTATGTGAGAAATGACCAAGATGACTTCGAAAAAGTGTTGTATTTCAATACTTGGATCCATATAATTTAATTGATGATTTGTTGATATGGCTGTGATTATTAGCAACTAGTTGCGAATTCGCGCGTTATGCGTGATAATTTTTTTAGGGTGGTTTCATTAAATTTTATTTTTTACAATTTGGACTAATTTAATAGAGAGTAATGTATTACAATCATAAATGTGATTTAGGAATAATCATAAATCATAAATATAAATTTTGTTGTGCCAAAATGAAAAAAATACAGTTTTTCTCTAAAATTCAAAAGGCAAGTTAACGAAAACATTCATTTTTTTTTTAATAAAAGTTATTTATAGCATTTTGTGAATCATTAAAAAGAATATAAAATTTGGAAATTATTCTTTTAGTTCTAAACAAACTTTCTCAAACCCTATTTTTTCTGCCCTACAATCCAAAACACCAAAAAAAATATAACTAAAAAATTAATAAAACTTAATAATGATTAGTTGGACCAATTAAGAAAACAATTTGTTGTTGATAATCTATTAAGTTATTTTCATTGCAAAAATTGCAATTTTGTCCACCCAAAACATATTATCAAATAAATAATTATTTGCAAAATCTAAGAATTAAATTTCTATATATGGACTGTTATAAAATAATAACAATAATTAAAATACAATTGCAAAAGTTAAAGTATGTCACCCATCTGATTATTCTCTTTTGACTAACTTTTGCTTTTCTCTGAATAAATGATATTATAGAGTATTTCTAACACAACTATTAAAAGCATTTTGTCTACCCCAAAGGATTAAAAAATAAAAATAGTAAAGTCACATAGTTTGACATCTAAATTGATCACTATAAAAAATCAAATTCTCGCATGCAAAACAACTAATTATTAACCCAAGTCAAATCAATAAAGAAAAAAAAAATTTGTGATTGGAAATTGGAATACCAAACTACCTAAATATGCATAAAAGTCGATATAAATTTATCAAAAAAATAAATAATTGTGATGTGACAATTAAATAAACAATAACAAAAAGAACCATTAGTAGGGGGGAAAAATGTGGTTGAAACAATAAAAACAAAAAAATTCACCAAAAGAGAAACAAAATTGGAGAAGGAGAGAGAGTGTTGACCTTTTTGTCGTTGACAACTTCGAAGGAATAGGGGAGAGAGGCGGAAATGAATAAGTAGAAATTCGTATGAAAATTAAGATGGAAGATGAAGAGTGGAAGTAGATGAAAGGTTTAACAAAGTGAAACTGTAGAATTTAAGAAGATATAAAGGAAAAAAAATTTAAAAATCTAAAGGGGATCAAATGAAAATTCAAAAAAAAAAAAAAAAGAATTATTGGAGGGGATGAAAGATTGAACTAATAAGACAATGGTTTAAGAAGAAGAAAAGTTGAACAAAGTAAGAATTGCCACAAAAAAAGAAAAAATGAAAAAAAGAAAAGATGCTAAAGCTGTAGTGCATAAAGAGCTTCATAAAATTTATTACAAAACTTCCATTATTATATGTAGTATAGATATGTATGGACATTATTTTTGTTTTTGGTTTTTTAGTTACAAAAATTTCATTATTTAGCTGTAAACATCTAAATTAAAGTAGATGAATATGTAAAAGCAAAATTATACGTAATGTTAAAATCACCCAAAATAAATTTTTAAAGCCAATAATCTATTTACATTTTTTTTTTTTAAAAAAAAATAGGAATAAAAAATATTTAAAATTGTGGGGGGTAAAAGCCCACCCTTATGTATTGGGCTTAGGGTCCTATTTAAAGATTACTGTTTGTCCGAAGAGAAGAAAGTGGTTGAGAAGGAGCCCGTGTGGAAGAGATACCTGGAAATGAATGAGGAGTATAATTCGAAGAGAGCACCAGTGGTCCGAAGAGCGTATTCTCCTCGGATATAGAGAGTTTCGATCACACAAGCACTTGAGAGGTTCAAGCGATCTTCCTATCAACTTCCATGATAAGGACAAACTCTGGGCATGTCTAGAGATGAAAAGTATAGAAAAATATCTAAAGGAAAAGCTGCTACCACCGTGTTTAATGCACTGCAGCAACTTTTCTGGTTGCATTTATGTGGAGAAGACCCCTGAACAGTGTAACTTCAACCACCAACACTCCTGGGGGACTAAAGGGGATACTTGATGTAACATGTACTCAAGTGATTGCTTGGATGAAGAACAAGTATACGATGAAGATGGTATAGAAGAAGGATGTATAAACGAGAGAGGTCTCTAAAGAAAGGGATTAAAAAAAGAAAAAAGAAAAAAAGAATAAGAGGTGGAGAAAGACTTTACTGTAGCTCTAACAACTGTAATCACTGTTCAATTAATAATATACCTCTTCGGACGTCAATTTGTTTAGCTTTTATGTATGTTTTTACGTTGGTTCATTCCTGGGTTTCGTAATTAACCGTTGCTAAATTCACAATTAACCCAGCTCTTTCACCCACTCTCTATAAATTCATTGTTTTGGGCTTGGGCTACACAATCCTGACCCTACAATTGGCGCCGTCTGTGGGGAGAGCTTGAGCGAAAGTGGGAGCAACAGTTGATAATGGCTGAACCAGGGCAACAACCAGCAGAATCTAGGGCATCCCAACACGTAGACCCTTTTCTCAATTTGGAGCAGAGACAAGATCGTGAAGGTAGTGTGCATACTACGCACATTGATCGAAGCCAGTCACATGGCAGAAGTCACATATCTCATGCAGAGAAGAACCAGAACATGCAACTAGAAATTGAAAGGCTAAAGAGAGAGTTGCGCCATACAAAGAGGAAACAATTTCTTCATATTTTGATGAAGATTCTGATGACCAGCAAGACGTCACTTACAAGCAGAGATTGCGAACACCAGTCAGTGAATCCTTTTCCTATGAAGAAGAGCATCATCATAAGAGGCAACCTTGAAGCCCATCACGTGTAGGCGTAGGGAACGATGCTATGAGCAAGGCTTTGAATCAAATCTCTAGGTCACCTTTCACACGTAGGATTGAAGAAGCAAGGCTCCCTCGTCGCTTTCATCAGCCGATGTTCACCATCTATAATGGTAAAACAGACCTTGTGGAGCATGTGAGTCACTTTAATCAAAGGATGGCTGTCTACTCCAGGGATGAAGCTTTGATGTGCAAGGTTTTCCCCTCCAGTCTTGGACCAGTTGCAATGAGATAGTTTGACAACCTGGAAGCAAACTCCATCAGTTCCTTCAAGGAGCTCACTCAAGCATTTGGTTCCCGTTTTGTCACATGCCGAAGAGTGGCCAGACCCTTATCTTCACTGTTATCCTTAAGCATGCAAGAGGGTGAGACCTTGAAAACTTATTCAGATAGGTACTGGGAGATGTTTAATGATATGGAGGGCAATTTTGACGGAATGGCCCTTAGCACGTTTAAGCCCGGCCTCCCCACTGACCATGGTTTAAGGAAATCCTTAACTAGTAAGCCAGTTACTAACATGCATCAGCTCATGGATCGTATTGAAAAGTATAAAAAGGTCAAAGAAGATCAACAACAAGGGAAGGGAAAGGACAAGGTTATCCCCCAAGAGAGGAGGGATTTCAGGTCGTACCGTTACAATAACAGTAAACCGCGGAGAGATTTTGCTGGGCAATCAAGATCAACAAATCCTCAAGCAGTCAACACTGTATTCAAAGAGCCAGTACACCAAGTTTTAGAAAAGATTAAAAATGAACCATTCTTTAAGTGGCTGAATAAGATGGTGGGGAACCCTGAGAGGCGTAATCATAATCTCTATTGCCAGTACCACCAGGACCATGGGCACACCACGGAGGATTGCAGAAGCATGTGGGATCATTTGGACCAACTGGTCCGCGAAGGTAAATTGAGACACCTCTTGCACCACTCCAGTGGCCGAGGAAGTCAGGTGAACTCGGAGCCCCGGAGAGATGGCTCTTCAAAGCCCCCATTGGGGACTATTAATGTCATCTTCGCCGCACCGGGGAGAACAGAATCCTGGCCATCAAAGGTTTTGTCAGTAGCCCGGTTACCCGCAGGGGATTTCGGCCTAGGTTCGAAAAGAGCTAAATCGGATGCTCAACTGGTTTTAGGGTTCTCGGACGAGGAAAAGATGGGAACCATCCAACCCCATGATGATGCTTTAGTAATCACCCTCAGAATTGGAGGGTATGATGTGAAGAGGGTAATGGTGGACTAGGGTAGTGTGGCAGAGATAATGTACCCTGATCTCTATAAGGGGCTGAACTTAAAACCTGATGACTTAACACCATACAATTCTCCCCTGGTTAGCTTTGAAGGAAAAGTTGTCACCCCGAAAGGCCAAATACGATTACCCGTATAGACTGGCTCAGAGGTAGTGAATGTGGATTTCATTGTTGTAGATGTGTATTCCCTCTATACGACAATTGTAGCCAGACCTTGGCTTCATACGCTAGGGGCTGTTTCCTCTACTTTGCATCAGAAAGTTAAATATCCATCCGAAGGACAGGTTTGTGAAATCTGGGGAGATCAGTCCGCGGCCAGACAGTGCTTAGTGGCTGCCATTCAGCATAAGCCCGAAACTGAGTCCTCGGCCAAGGCTGAAAGGGGTTTATAGCAGTTAAAACATTGGGTACCGCCCGCCGAAGACCCAGACGTGGGCGTTAGATGCGAAGATTTAATAAAAGTTGTTATTGGAGACAATCCAAAAAAGTTCTTTCAAGTCGAATCTCAGATGCCTCTGCAGGAGAAGAAGGAGCTAATAGAGTTCCTTAAAAAAAACCTTGATGTATTTGACTGAAACGCTTACGATGCCTCAGGAGTGGATCCAGAATTCATCTGTCACCATCTAAAGGTCAACCCATTGATTACACCTAAGAAGCAGCCTCCTCGGTGCCTATCTAGGGAGCACGCTGATGCAGTAAGAGAAGAAGTAACAAAGCTCAAACAAGCTGGAGCTATTAAAGAGGTTTTTTATCCTGAGTGGCTAGCAAACATTGTGGTGGTGAAGAAGAAGAATGGGAAATGGTGAGTATGTGTAGACTTCACTGACTTAAATAAGGCTTGTCCTAAGGATCCATTCCCTATGCCAAAAATTGATCAGCTAGTAGATGCCACTGTCGGCCACCCTCGGATGAGTTTCCTGGATGCTTTCCAAGGTTACCACCAAATAACGTTAGCCCTGGATGATCAGGAAAAGACTGCTTTTGTTACCCCTATCGGTAACTACCATTATAAGGTGATGTCATTTGGTTTGAAAAACACAGGATCTACCTACCAAAGAATGATGACGAGGATGTTTGAGACACAGCTGGGCAAAAGTATCGAAGTTTATATAGATGACATGGTGGTGAAAAGCAAAGTCATTTCCGAGCATGTAAAAGACCTTGAAAATATCTTTGAAGTTCTAAGAAAGCACAAGCTACGTCTAAACGCTTCCAAATGCTCATTTGGTGTGGGGTCGGGCAAGTTCTTGGGGTACATGGTGACACACAGGGGAATTGAAGTTAACCCCGATCAGATAAAGGCCCTCTACAATCTACAGGCTCCTTGGAATCCGAAAGAAATTCAGAAATTGACAGGAATGACAGCTGCCTTGAACCGATTCATTTCTCGATCAGCAAATAGATGTAAACCTTTCTTCTCATTGATCAACAAATGGAAAGGATTTGAGTGGACTGAAGAATGCGCTTCGGCCTTCCAACAACTTAAAGACTATTTGGCTCGGCCACCAATTATGTCCAGTCCTGAACCAGATGAGGTCCCGTTTGCCTACATTGCGGTGGCTTCTTCGACTGTAAGTTTGGTACTGATACGAGTGGACCAAGGCGTGCAAAGGCCAGTTTATTATGTGAGTAAGTCATTACATGAGACCGAGATTCGGTACTTGCCGCTGGAGAAAGCCATCTTGGCAGTAGTACTTGGTACGCGGAAGTTGCCTCATTATTTCCAAGCACATACAGTCGTTGTGCTCACACAACTTCCGCTTAAAACCGTACTTAGAAGTGCTGACTACATGGGAAGAATAGCTAAATGGGGCACTGTCCTAGGGGCTTTTGACATCAAATACCTGCCCCGCACTTCGGTTAAGGGCCAGGTTCTCGCAGATCTGGTGGCCGAGTTCACAAAGCCTAGTTTAGAAGAGGTAACAGTGGAGAAGGACATGGATGAAAAATCGGTTGCCATGATTTCTCAACGAGGCCCATCACCCTGGGAAGTATATGTAGACGGTGCAGCAAATCAGAAGGGTTCTAGAGTAGGGCTGGTGTTAATATCTCCAGAGAAGATCGTTATCGAAAAGTCAATAAGACTAAACTTCACAGCCACAAATAATGAGGCCGAGTACGAAGTTTTGCTGATGGGAATGGCTATGATTCGAAGAATGGGAGGAAAGTCAGTGGAGGTGTTCTCGGACTCGAGATTAATCGTTAGTCAAGTACAAGGCGAGTTTGAAGTGAAGGATGAAAGAATGCAGGGATACCTGAGCCGAGTTAAGCGTCTGCAGTTGGAGTTCGACTCTTTTAATCTGCTGCACATCCCTAAAAGTGGTAATGCACATGCTGATTCTTTGGCCACGCTCGCTACCTCTTTGGCGCAAGATTTGCCGAGAGTTATCCTCGTCAAGGACCTGCATGGGCCTATAGAGGCAAGAAGAGAGGTAGTCCAAGTTCACCAAATCAGGGCCGAACTCAGCTGGATGGATCCTATAATTAAATTCTTGAAGGAGGATATTTTGCCCGAAGAAAGGGGGCAAGCTGACAAAGTTCGAAGGAAGGCGACCAGGTTCTTGCTATCCGAGGACTAGAAACTTTATAAACGCTCCTATTCTGGACCGTACTTATTATGCATGCATCCCGAAGCGGCTGAGCTACTAGAAGAATTACATGAAGGAATCTGTGGGAGCCATACTGGAGGTAGATCTTTGGCTCACCGAGCCATTACTCAAGGTTATTGGTGGCCGAACATGCAAAAAGAAGCCCATGAGTATGTTAAGAAATGCGATCAATGTCAACGATTTGCGCCGAACATACATCAACCAGGTGGAGTCCTCAACCCATTATCTAGCCCATGGCCATTTGCTCAATGGGGCTTGGATATCGTGGGTCCATTCCCTAAAGCTGCAGGAAACAAGAAGTACCTTCTGGTCGGCACAGACTATTTCACCAAATGGGTCGAAGTTGAACCTTTAGCCAACATCAAAGACGTAGATGTGCAGAAATTTGTGTGGAAGAATATTGTCACTCGGTTTGGGGTTCCTCATACTCTCATCTCGGACAATGGCCTACAGTTCGATAGCAAAGCATTCAGGAATTATTGTAGCGAACTGGGGATCACAAACAGATACTCCACCCCTGCCTATCCCCAGGGGAATGGGCAAGCAGAAGCGGTTAACAAGGTCATAGTTAATGGATTAAAAAAGAGGCTAGACGATGCAAAGGGCAAATGGGTGGAAGAATTGACACATGTACTTTGGGCATACAGAACTACACCTCGTAGATCTACTGGAGAAACCCCATTTTCAATGACCTATGGAGCTGAAGCTGTCATACCTCTGGAGACTGGGTTCCCAACTATGAGAACTAATTTGTTCAGTCCGACCGGCAACAATGAGCTGCTAGAAAAGAGTTTGGATTTGATTGAGGAAATGAGAGAAAATGCAATGGTTCGATTAGCACATTACCAACAAAAGCTCAGGCAGGGCTATGATGCCAACGTAAAGCTAAGACCTCTAGAGCCTGGTGATTTGGTACTCAGGAAAGTTGTGGGCACTGCAAAGAACCCAGCTTGGGGAAAGTTAGGACCCAATTGGGAAGGGTCATATCGTATTACTTCAGGGGCTGGCATTGGGGCATATTTCTTGGAAGATTTGGATAGTCATGTAATACCACGCCCCTGGAATGTAAACAACCTTAAAAGGTACTATTATTAATCAAATCTTTACTTCAATCAATGTGCCAGTTTATTATGTAAAGTTTTTAGACTTCCTTTAAGTGTTTAAACTTAAATCCAATCATGCCTGAAGTCCTCGGACCAGATGATTTGGGTTAGTTAGCACTCGTTTACAGTTCTTCTAAGTGTTTAAACTTAAATCCAATCATGCCTAAAGTCCTCGGACCAGATGATTTGGGTTAGTTAGCACTTGTTTACAGCTCCTTTAAGTGTTTAAACTTAAATCCAATCATGCCTGAAGTCCTCGGACCAGATGATTTGGGTTAGTTAGCACTCGTTTACAGTTCCTTTAAGTGTTTAAACTTAAATCCAATCGTGCCTGAAGTCCTCGGACCAGATGATTTGGGTTAGTTAGCACTCGTTTACAGTTCCTTTAAGTGTTTAAACTTAAATCCAATCATGCCTGAAGTCCTCGAACCAGATGATTTGGGTTAGTTAACACTCCGTCACAACTTTCCTAAGTGTTTAAACTTAAATCCAATCATGATTGAAGTCCTCGAACGAGATGATTTGGGTTAGTTAACAGCCGTTTACAACTCTCTTAACTGTTTAAACTTATATCCAATCATACCCGAAGTCCTCGGACCAGATGATTTGGGATAATTAACATCTCCATACAGTTATTATTAATGTTTAGATTTATAATGAATCATGCTTGAAATTCTTGGATGTATTTAACTCTAACTTACAACAGGACTCCTCAGTTAAAAATATGCTTTGAACACATTCAAGAAGGCCTGTGAAACTTTCATATCACTTATTGCTTTCATTGCTTATTAATAATTCTTGTATAAACCACTCTTTTCGGTATTAATTTAAGTTATTTGCCTCATCAGCCTGATTTCACGGTTAAGTTTACCTACACTACCATAATCACAAGTTATAGTTGTTCACAATAATAGTGAGCCTTATAATATAAGCAACAAGGACATTAAAAGTAAAAGAGAAATGATTTCATTGATCAAAAGAAAATAGTTTGCAAAGCCTTACATAAAAAAAAAAAAAAACTATATAACAATACAAGTACGAAGTAAAAACTCCTAGATATTTAAGTCTTCATCTGAGTGGCCAAGGGATCAACTGTCTGACTGGGCTTGGCAGCAGCAACGTCTGGGACTTGTTCTTTATCCTTTTCTTGAGCACCCTCAGATCGCTTACTCATACTGCCAGCCAGATCAGACTCTCTGGTTGCTTCAGCAGGAGCAGGAGGGGTCTGGCCGACTGGGGGCTGCTCCAGAGCTTCTGGGAGTTCACGAATATTAGGATCGTAGTATATACTCCTAGGTCGCCTCAGGTCAAATTCCGCAGAGACCTCAGCAGTATCTAGCGCTTTTGCCCAGGTTACATCGCAGTACTCTCGGCTGACTACGGCAAATTGCTCAGTAAGGTTGACTTGGGTCTCCTCCACCCCCAGCTTATACGCTGCCTGCCTTTAAGCCTCGACCGCTTCTTTGGCCAACTGAGCATTCTTCTCGGCCAATTTAGCAGTCTCCTTGGCTTTCAGAAGCTCAGCTCGAAGATCCTTCACCAGTGCTTTCTCTGTTTCCAGATTGATCTCGGTCAAATTCTGCAGCTGGCGTTGGTCTTCGGCCTACTTCTCGGCATTCTTCAGACCCGCATCAAGACTATTCCTTTGCTTGGTCACCTCTTTGAACTGCTCAAACAGATGAAAATAGTCTTCCTTCAGACTGCCTAAAGACTTTTCTGCCTCAGACTGAGAGTGGGCCTCTCCTTGGGCTTCAGTATATGCATTTTTGTTCCACTCCTCGGCCACGTAGACTTGCTGAGTAATCTGCATAGCAGAATGAAAAAAGTCAACATAAAACAAACAAAAAAAAGAAGAAAGAAAGAAAAAATCAGCATCCTAAATTGAAGAGGTGGATTAACTCACTTACCATGGCTAAATCCCTTTTTAGGTATAAGAAGAGTTCATACTGGCTGAAGCGCCTGTAAGAATCCATGTCTCGTGGGAGGAGCAGTGGTTGCTCCAAGGCCTCAACAACGAGACCTGCTTTCCCCCTATTGTAGTTTCTGAGGGGGGTCTCCCAAGGAATAGGAGCACCATCCAATTCCAGCTTGGGGGACCATGTGCGAGGTCCTCGGCGCACGTCACCTACAAGAGGGTTATCTCGGCTCTTAGTAGATGAAGCCCTCTTGCTCCGGTGGTCTTTCACCACCTTTTGTTGCTTGGTTCCTTTTGGAGGAACCACCTCCCTTTCTTCATTATCAGTGAGGGGCATTTTCTTTTTCAGATCCGGTAATGGTTTTAAGCCGAGATCAGGAGCCTGAGGGGGTGGTGGAGGAAGGGCAACAGTTGGTTGAGATTTACTGGTCTCTTTGGACCTAGCTGTTTTACCTCTGTTCTTCATCAAGTCCCTTAAACTCGCCATGTCCTCTTCTTCGTCTGAAAAATCAGTTATCAAGACAGAAGGGCGAGCACTTGACTGCCTGTCAATTTCCTCCTCGGCGTCTGAAACTTGTACCACTTGAACCCCTTCTGAGGCCTCTCCTTCAAACCTAAACTTATCGATTTGCTCCTCAAGCGAAGGGGTAGAGGAAGTAACTCTTTCTCCTTCTGCAGCCTCTTCCAAAGGAACTTGTTAAACAGGTTGTATGAACTGTAGTATCGCCTGTGGATTTGGATGTGGCATGGGGCAAGATCGAATGGTGCTAGAAAGTGATGCCGAGAGACGTCTATTCGGTTGATTCGGTAGTCTCCTTGCGTTATGGCGTTGTCGACTGGCTGACAGTCACTCGGTTTTAGTGTATAATCGAGAATGAGGGGAACGGCACGAAGTTGCCCGTCTTCACTTACAAAAATTTCTGATCTTAGTAAGTAGTTGAGCGCGGCAACGTTTGTAAGGCTGAGCCGAGGAGAAATGTGTGCTTTATTTGTGAACACCACAACAGAATTCAATCAGAAACTTGAAAATATTGATACAAAGAGAAGAAAAACTGTTAAAAAGCAAAGGTCCTAAATCTATTGTTAGGAAACCTAAAGCTAGGATGTCCCACCTGGCTCTCTTGGCTGGGTTGGGCAATGAAGACCGTCATGCCACGCTCCTGAGACGATCAGATAGTCGTCTTTCATCCCTTTGTTAGATTTGGAAAGGCAGGAGACGAGCCGAACGACATCAGATCGGGATTTAAGATAATATCCCGTTCCCTTTTGGCTATGACACTCATACAAATGTACCACGTCAAGCCAAGTGAGTCCTAATCCTAAATGACGGTTCAAAGCGTCAATCGCCCCCAAGATCCTAAAGACATTGGGTGCGCATTGATCAGGTGAGAGCCTATGGTTACGAAGATAACCTTAGGTGATAGAGCCCATAGGGAGAGTCATTCCTCCTTCTATGAATGCTATCATAGGAATTACGACTTCTCCCTCTCTTCGGTCGGTTAATACCTTTTCTGGGGGACAATACCTCAGGTTTACTCCCTGTGGTATGCCGTAGGTTTCCTTAAATGCCTCGATTATGGCAGGACTATCAACAAGATATTGAAATCTACCCATCCTGTTTAACTAGAAGAAGACACCGAATAACAACTGGGAAATGATAGTGCGAAGACTGAGAACACAGGCCGAAAAGAAGATGAAAGGTTCGAATAAGGGAAACTTACACAAACTAAATCGAAGAATGATCGTCAGCCCGTAAAGAGGTTCTTATAGGTTCTTGGTAGAAATAGGATTGACGATTGGAAGTGCTTGGTGGATTGGAATGCTAAAGTGCGCTGGAGAATCTGAGAATGTGTAAAGTAAAAGAGAAGTAACCTTATATGAGGCTTTATATAGGGACAAACGAAGTGATAGAAGTTACCCCGCCCAAATGCTAAGGAAAAAGCTCACCCGTTGGATCGATAGCCCACCGTTGGATCCAAGAGACAAAACGCTGCCTGGAGTAATTAATAGAGCTTTGGGAATACGGAAACGACAGTAACAATGATGAAGCGCGTAAACCCATGCTCATACACGTGTGAATTCAAATACTTGTGTTTTTATTTCGTAACAAATCAAAATCCTATTTTTTCTCCTCGGATGCGAGGGAAAAATTAAAATTTTGAGGGGCTATTGTGGGGGGTAAAAGTCCACCCTTATGTATTGGGCCTAGGGCCCTATTTGAAGATTACTGTTTGTCCAAAGAGAAGAAAGTGGTTAAAAAGGAGCCCGTGTGGAAGAGATACCTGGAAATGAACGAGGAGTATAGTCCGAAGAAAGCACTAGCGGTCCGAAGAGCATATTCTTCTTGGATATAGAGAGTTTCGATCAAACAAGCACCTGAGAGGTTCAAGCGATCTTCCTAGCAACTTCCATGATAAGAACAAACTCTGGGCATGTCTGGAGATGATAAGAATAGAGAAATATCTAAAGGAAAAGCTACTACCACCGTGTTTAATGCACTGCAGCAACTTTTCTGGCCGCATTTATGTGGAGAAGATCCCTGAACAGTGTAACTTCAACCACCAACACTCCTGGGGGACTAAAGAGGATACCTAATGTGACATGTACTCAAGTGATTGCTTGGATGAAGAACAAGTGTACGATGAAGATGGTCTGGAAGAAGGCTATATAAACGAGAGAGGTCTCTAAAGAAAGGGATCGAAAAAAGGGAATAGAAGGAGGAGAAAGATTTTATTGTAGCTCTAAGAACTGTAATCACTGTTCAATCAATAATATACCTCTTTGGACGTCAATTTGTTTAGCTTTTATGTATGTTTTTACGTTGATTCATTCTTGGGTTTCGTAATTAACCGTTGCTAAATTCACAATTAACCCAGCTCTTTCACCCACTCTCTACAAATTCATTGTTTTGGACTTGGGTTACACAATCCTGACCCTACAATAAACATCACAAACATTTATAAAAATTATAGAGGGTAAAATATTATTTTGGTCCTTAAACTTTACAAAAAGTTTGTTTTTCATCTTTAAGAAATTCTTTTTTCGTTCTTAAACTATTGAAAAATTCATCTTTTGTCCCTAAAGTGTTAAAGATATTTCATTTATGTCCTTAAACTTTACCAAAAATTTGGTTTTCATCCTTAAACTATTAAAAAAATGTTCTATTTTCATCCCTATTTTTGTCTCTAACTTATTGAAAAAACTCTTTACAAAGTTTGGGGATGAAAAAGAACTTTTTAGAAATTTAGGGACAAAAAACAAACTTTTGGTAAAATTTAAGAACCAAAATAGAATTTTACCCAAAATTATATTATCTCAATTATTTCTAAACTCACAACATATTCAACACATTTGCTAAATCATGCAAGATGATAAATGACTTTCCTATACAATTTTTTTGGAGCAATGTACAATTCTACACACGAAAATAATAAGAAAATTGCAACAAAAAAAATAAATGAAAAAAGGACCAAAATAAACAAAACTAGTGCAACATATAAATAAATAAACAAAATACTTCATAATAAAAACATGATAAAATATTCTATCACACCTCCAAAAGCCTTCAAAGTAGATATATTTCTATTTAAATTGAATAAAAATGGTTATATATAAACGCCCATGATAGCTAATAATTTCATTGCATAAAAAATACCATCAAGTGATAATTGTGCTCAATTGGTTAGTAAGAATATATACTAAAAGCTGAAATATTAAGTGTAATGATAATACCACCATGCACCCATGACGCGATCATCACTACACAAGTATAAGTATTTATGGGGTGTAGGGAGCAAGGGTTGAGATTCAAGTTTCCAAGAGGGAGTTTCACACAAATATACACTTAAAATAGGCTAAAGTGAAATTTTATCTATCTAAAAAAATGTAATGATATTAAAAAAGAAATTATATTATTTAAATTGAAAAACACTATCCATATTCAACTGCAATGCAACCAAAACATCACAATTTCATACATTTTTTTTAAAAACCCAAGAAGCAATACAAAACTTTGTTTTTTTTTAGAATACTAAGTATTTTTAACACACACACACATGGAAAGAGGGAAGAAGGCCTTAAAGAAACTAATAATGGTGTATAAAATAAAATAAATAATAAAAAAACTTGATTAACCCAAAATCTTACCTAAAATTTTGGACCTGTGTATATTTCAACATATTTTTCAATGCAATAATTAAAATAAATATATTCCAAAATTTTGGACATGTATATATTCTAACATATTTTTCAACATGCTATAGATGCAACAAAGGAGTTAGGTAGTAGACAAGAAGACCAAGCTCCTACAAATGAAGTTGAGACAGAAAAAAAAAATGCTGGTATAGAAGAGATCAATGGAAATGGTTATGGTTCCCAAACACAAATACCCAATCAAGGTGTTAGCTCAAAGAATCCAAATAAGAAGAGGCCAAGATCCAATGATGAACTAATTGAGACCTTAATGGAGACAATGAAAGACTTTGAAAAGAATTACGAAGAAACTAATGGACAAATGGCCACCATTGCATCTTGCTTCAAGATCGAGTCAGAGGAAGCTAAGATAAGAATGAAAGTATTCAATGAGCTATTGAAAATCGAAGGACTTTCTATATCAGAAAGAATCAAAGCTAGAGAATTGCTTATAATTGATACATGTAAATGTGATTATTTTTACTCATTGCCTAGGGATGTTAGGTATGACTATGCTATTCAAGTGCTCACAGATGCAGGGGTGAATACATTATATATGTAGTAGATCACATTTGTTTCATTGTTGATGAGCTACTTTTATTTTTATTGCTACTTCTATGGTCTTACAGACCTAAACGTTGTCAGGTTGTTTTATTATGGATTAAGCTCTTTTAAAAATTATTATTAAGAATAAAGCATTTGAGAATTTAAATAATTATTTTTGTATTGTACTTGCCATTTTGAAATGTTAGACTATAGTTTTAATGAATTTGTCATAATTTATAGATTTTTTTTTCATTATTTATTTAAAGGAAGATTTTTTTTTTTTTTTTTTTTTTTTTAAGAAAAAGACTTA
Organism: Quercus aquifolioides; assembly: GCA_019022515.1. NCBI lineage: Eukaryota > Viridiplantae > Streptophyta > Magnoliopsida > Fagales > Fagaceae > Quercus > Quercus aquifolioides. Next base: position 63,179,501 of record CM032329.1, on the reverse strand, counting down.
TATTAGATTTACAAATCTAAGGATAGAATGAAAAAAATAAATAATTCAATAAAGATTTCTAGGAATAAATCAAATATTATAATCTCACATTCCTATGAATCTTATTAGATTCCCAATTAAACCAAATATAGGAATAGTTACATTCCTAGGCATCCAGATTGCAAGGCATCACATTCCCAATAATTTAGATGTCAAAAGTAATGTGGATTCTCTCTTATCAAACGTCACCCAAATGTATCAAATTGTACCTGTTATCTAATGGAATGCACTTTAAGAAGTAAAAAAAACTAATAGACAAATCTCTTTTAATTTATTTGAAAGTTGTTGCCCCCCTAAATGAAGTTAGTCAATTGCAATAAAAACTCAACCTTAACTAAGGCATTTCAAATCTATAATGCGACTACAAGTAGCTAGGACCTGGGATGCACGGAAGCGGCAAAACGCCCGCCGCACTCACGTTTGATGCGGTGACGCGCGAGGGACACCGCTTCCTGCGCGTCGGTGCCGTCCATTTTTTTTTTTTCATTTCACGACGCGGGCCAACTCGCGCCGACGCAGGCCGATGCGCGTTGAATCGGGTTGATTCGTGCCAACTCAGTTCGTACCGGGGGAAACCGTCGAAATGCTAAAATTAAAAAAAAAATGTGCGAAATCTTCTTCTCTTTCTCTCTCTGTCTTGTTTTCCTGCCTCTACTCAGTCTAGATGTTGCGTAAACTGGTTTAAGAAAACTAAAGAAAGGTTAAAAAATGAAAAGGTATGAACTGGGAAAGGGAGTGACGGAAGAAACGAAGGTTAGGAAGACGAAAGAAGAAAAAATATGTAGAAGTAAAAGGCAGACTTGGTGTAGAGATTTTTTTTTTTTTAAAGGTGTGGTGTAGATTAAGTTTTGAAAAATGGAAACCTTGGGGAAATAAAATAAAAAATAAAAAAAAGGTAAAGTTGACATTCTGTTAAGACCAAACGTGATGTGTAGTTGACTTGTTGGTGAAGTGGCAGGTGAATGGAGAGAATAAAAAGAAAAAGATTTTAATCTTGTGGGTTGTATTTAATTTATGACAATCATGTTTTAGTTATTATCTATTATTGCCCTTAAATTTGATATATATATATATATATATATATATATATATAATGTGAAAAAGTATGCTTAATAATATATTAAAAATATAAATAATAATTTTTTAATTGCCGAGTCCCGCCGCACCCGCACCCACCTTTTTTAAAAATTGCCGAGTCTCGTACCTGCACCCGAGTCCTGAAACGCACCCGTGCTTCATAGGCTAGGACCCAAAAAAAAAAAAAACACTTGGTCATACTTTCTTCTTTTTTTTTAATCCTACAACATCAATCAAATTTGTTAAATTGAGATTAGGTACCTACAATCATCAATCAAATTTGTTAGTGCAGGTGGAGAATCAAATGCAGTAGACAATTACCAGTTTGTAGCGAGCAGGAGTTGGTTTTCACTTGGATGTGTCTTAACCCGGTTCCCGTGCAAATCGCAAGCCGAAACGGATGGCCCAAAGTTCAACTATTATTCTAGCTGTGACACCAATGTTTATGGTATGGAGAAACCAATAATTCAATCACCATGAGAATTTCTTAAAACTCCACCTGCACCCTGGGTCTCTGATGGGCAAGTGTAATTAATGCTATAGACATGATAAGTTTGTACTGATTTTCTGTACGTAGCGGGAAGTCTCTTTCATTCGGCCATTTAGACAATTGTCTAAAGCCTCACATCACATGGAAGAAGATCCCATATTAATGGGTTTAGTATCTGCTGACTTCTTCTCACGAAGCTATTACTTGGGCCATTTTAAGACCAGTTTTGGGGCACTTGTTGTGTGTGAAATTATCTTCTTTTGTTTTGGGCTTTGGGCTGTTTCCCATTTACAAACCTAGAAATGGACTAGTAGCCGCTAGTCACTTCTTTTGGCAGGTGTCCAGTTCTGCTAGTCATTCAAAATTTTGGTCACTTTTGGGCTTTCTGCCTGTCTTCAATTTCCCAACAAGTGACCTGACACTGACCAAAATGACAATAACCTGAAAAAGATCGCCAAACTCACTCCACTTCAATTCTTTCAGTCTGACACTACCAGTTAAATTATTCCTCAAGATTTCTGCTGAGCCGGAAGTACTTATCTCCTGAACCAACAAATAACACAGTACTGCTTGTACAGTTGAGGAACAATGTACGTATCTCCATCCAGCAGTGTTCAAAATGGACTGATAGGTATTTTGTTAACAATCCAATGTCCAATCTCATTTGCATTACAGAAAATTCAAGGTTGCAACTCAGATATGCCCAATGTGAGTTAGTGCTCAGGCAACAGTTTCAATCCAGCATAAGACACTTTTGGAGATACTCAAACAAAGCCAGAAGCCAGTCTAAGTAATATGTCCCATCTTGACAATGTAAAAAATGCATCACACAGTTGTATAGCTTGATATTTTCAAAATTCCATACATGCGCTATTACAAAAGTAAAAGAGATCTTTTCAACTGTACTTGAATAATGAAGTTAGAAGTAGAAAGCAAGAGTTAGACAGTGAAACAACATACATCAAAGTAAACTATGATACATAATTAAAGACAGTTTCTTGTAATGAGATCTGATTCATCTTAGCTGGACTGCTGCAGGAAGTAGAACCCCTCCATCCTTTATGGTTATAGTTTGAAACTACAAATGCATCCTTTGCAGTGCCTGTGACTAGACCTTTAATCTCAAATTCAATGGAAGAATTACACAGCACAGGATTGCCCACACAAGTGGCATTTAAAACAGCAATGCTGTATACTGGGATGTATATTTGAAGTGATTCCAAGACTCAAGCTTTATAATACCTTTTCTAATTTTTTTGGAAATAGCATCTTCAACTGCAGATGCTATTTTCCCTTCAAAGCATCCACTTCCTTGGAGTAAAAGTAAAAGAATTAAGTGCATAAGTAGTTAATGTTTTCAATTAGTGAGATGCATTAGACCATGGAATGCAGATTCAGACAAAAAATAATAGAGATTATTATGTCATCAACAAATAAAATATGATGTTCATTATCAATTAACTGATCAGTTTTGAAGTTAGTATGATTCAAGTGAGAAAGGATCTCAACATGTCCATAAAACTTAAAGTAAGCTCTCTTTTGTGTTGTGGGGGGGGGGGGGGGGGGGGGGGGGGGGGGGGGGGGGGGGGTGTGGCGGGGGGAGGGAGGTGGTTGGCAGTTTGAAAATGTAAGCTCTCTTAAATACAACTATTAATTGCCAGTAACATTATGAAACTAATTTAGGGAAGAGATTTTTCACTAATAGAGATTGATAATTTATAAATTTTATAGTTACATATGCAACAGGGTAGGAATTCACATGACATCCAAATTTATTACAGAGAGATTGATATTTCCTTCTTAGTTCTTTGGAGCTGCAATTACCCCCACTTCCATAACTTCACCCTTAACAGAAATAGCACTGCTTAGTGGGAAAGTAAAGTTCAACTTAAAAGTCCCTGAACTCTTTTTTCTAAGAACAATGTATTTTTGCAAGTTTCATTTCATGTCAACCACTAAACAGATTTGTTTCAATAATTCACGTTTACATAACATGTTGTTTCCTTTTATCTTTGTTCATATCCTCATTCACCTTTACATATCTTGTTATTTGATTGTTACAGATGCTTGTTTGAGATTAACATCTGTTATATGACATAACCTTTAATTTATTCTAAATCAAGCTATTTACTTTGTGACAGTAAGACTTCCATGAACAGACAAGACGACAAATTATGATTATTTGCAGATTATTGATCATCTGACCCTTTCATCACTTATATTTTTGGTAACTTGCACAACAACCACCGCCTTAGTTCCAAATTTTGGTGACAAAACACTCAAATTACAGCATACACTCTAAGAGCAACAGGTAAAAATATAAGGGGTACATTGAAGACATTGGTTGGTTGAACCTTTTGGGGATTTTTTTATTTAAATTTTGAGATACATTCGGCATGGAATTGGTATAAATATTATAGCTGCCTACTATTGCTAACAACAAGAACCATGGGTAGCTGCCTCGTAATGTAGAGCAACATATGTTACAAATGGAGACTGTTAAATCTTTTATCTTCAGGGGCGAGTCTATTTTACCTTGCCAAAGACAAGCATCCATGATGCACAATATTCACAACTTGTTTCAAGTAATTCTTTAAACATTTATTACTACATGAGAATTACACATAAGCATTATATTTGTTTCAAAATGAAATTATAACATACCCCTGCATCGTGTGTCATCACTTATTTGTACAAATGAGAAACGAAAATTTCAACTATGGGGGAAATTGGTTACATGGAGGGAGTATTGGACATGGGGGAACCGGTACTTCAGTAATACCTTCTAACATCAAGACGACACTCTTCATAGAGGGACGAAGAGCTGGTTCTTCTTGAATGCACCACAGTCCCACCTGCACCATTTTCTCCAAGCTCATCTTATCTACCTCTTCACCAATCACAAGCTTATGTAACTCTCTAGCAGCATAGCACCTAAAGGCCCAAGAAGAAAGGACAATCTCCTCTGCTGTGGATGCGTTAACGTCTATGTTCTTTCTGCAACATACAATTTCCAAGAGCACTATCCCATAACTGTAAACATCTGCCTTCACTGATATAGGGATGTTCTTATGCCATTCTGGTGCCACGTACCCTCTTGTCCCTCTGGCCCCCGTGAAAGTCCTTGTCTGATCTGGCATTAAGAACTTGGCAAGCCCAAAGTCAGAGATTTTAGCATTCCAACAATCATCCATCAAAATGTTTTGAGGTTTTATATCACAATGAATGATAGGGGCCTCACACTCTTCATGTAGATAGAGAATTCCTCTTGCAACATCCAATGCAATTCTCAATCTCTCAGTCAAATCTGGACGCAATATGGCCCCAAACAGTAGGTCAGCAAGGGAACCATTGCTCATGTATTCATAAACCAGAAGCCTTTTAGAGTCCTCTGCACAGAAACCCAACAACCGAACCAAGTTCCTGTGATGGGTTCTTCCAATTGCTCGCATCTCCGCACGGAACTCTCTTTCACCTTCTTCAACTAATTTCTCCAGTCTCTTTACTGCAACAAGTTTTTTACCTTTGTTTAGAGCACCTTTGTAAACCGCTCCAAAAGACCCTTTACCCAACTCTTCCTTGAAACTATTTGTTGCTCTTTTGAGCTCGGTGTATGTGAACAATCTTAAGGTTATCTCCTCAGGCAGGCCCAAATTTCCTTTCTTTAACAGCCTTTGGTACCTTAAAACTCTAATTTTGAAAATGAAACGGCCAAAGATTGCTAGAGCAACACATGACAAAACAGTAAAGCCTAAAGTTTCAAGAACGATTTGTAGCATAGCTGTTTTGCTTTTGATCACGACTGTGTCAGAAGCAACGGGTGGCCGTGGCTTCTTTGGGATAAATCCCACCTTCAAGAACGCTGTGTAATTGGATTCTGTAACTGTTCTAAGATATCTCAGTGGAAACTTCTGTTTCTGGCAAGAATTACCATCGAAGAGTGCTGCGTCACAATTGCAGTCTTCCAAACATGAGCTGCTGCAATTTTCCTTTGACATAATTTCATCAAAATATGGAATGTCTCCCCACACCATATTTTCCATAGTACTTATGTAATAAAAAGCTGCATTTCCTTTCCCACCTGTACACCCTGCTTCTGAAAAGTTTCTCTCACAGCCAAGAGTCCTTCGATTGGGGTCTACGAAATCATGCCCAGGAAGGCAACGACAGTTGCTTTGGTCGGCATTTAGTGTACAAAAGCTGTTGAAGCCACAGAAACCGTATACGTCACATGGATTTTTTAACGTTGACCACAAACGATATACACGGTCGTTTCTATTCTCATTGTAGGTGTGAGAATACAATCGGAAAATTCCATCAACATCAAGAGTTGCACGATAAATGGTATTTTTATCATTCAAGGTATGAACGGTTTTTGAATTGGCCTGGTTGACAAGGTTTAAACCGCCGGTAGAATTAAGATAAAGGTCAAAAAGGAAACCATTCGGGTTGAAACCACTCCCAGAAGTGCCAGTACGCCAATAGACATCTGATGCGGCGTCTCCACTGTTTCCTGGGTATGAAACAAGGTTTCCATCAGTCTGCATCCTGAGATGAAACTGTCCAGTTGAGTGGTCACTCTCATTTAAACTGGAAAGCAGTTTAGCTCCAGCTGACAGAGTCTGACCTTGTAAAATGGTATCGGTAGGAGTGTCAAAACTCTGCCAGATGACCTTGGAATCATTGTCATAGAGCACAAAATTGCCAGAATCAAGCATGGCTGCATTGGAAGCGGGGACTTTTGCACTAGCAATGACTTGTTCCGATCCTTGCTCTGTTCTTAAGACAAGCTTACCATCCTCGGTAAAATCCAACGATGCCTTTGAGGTGACCGGTGGATCGTCACGATTTGCTGTCCACACAACTGTTATGTTGTCCATACCGACCAACCAAATTCCCACCGCAAAGCCACTGCCTTGCTGATAGAATCCAAATGCAAATCGGTTAGAAGGAGAAGGCCATGAAGTAGGGTGGGTGAGTGAAGTGCCTAAGCGTATTATGCTAGGTTGGTTTGGTTGAGCTCTTCCAGCTACAAAGGTTATGGACAGGACTAAGAAAACAATGGATATGGAAGCCATGGGAGGGGATGAAAAAAACATAATACCTTGTATTGTGTCTTTAACTAGTAGGTAAGATTTGAACGATAGACATAAGCAAGCTTCTTAATAAAGCGGTCGTGAAGAGTGAAGACTTAAGTGGGTTGGCACAATTCACGTCTATGTGGCTACTAAAATAGTAATATAATATTTTAATTAGTATTTTTAAAAGCAACGTTGTGATCTAAAAAAATTAGAAACAGAAAAAAATATATATATATTAGAGAAATAAAACAAAAAAAGAAAAAGAAAATGAGGTGTAGGGTCAGATTCTGCTGCCCAAGCCCAATGAGGTATGGGTTTGGAGCCCACTGAACCCAAAACAATAAATTTGTAGAGAGTGGGTGAAAGAGCTAGGCTAGTAGTGAAAAATAACAATATGAATCGGCATAGAAGATGGGGAAATTTGACTAAAAGAGTGCTCGGACAGTGATCAATGTCTCGTCCGAGGAGGCGATTTTCATTGATGAACTTAAGTTACAAATGTTGGAGCTACAGTAAAATTATGTGCTCTTTTCTCTCTCTTGATTCTCGATCCCCTCTATCAGATACCTCTCTCTCTTATATAGTGCTGCCCTTCTCCATCTCCACCGTCCACTTGTTCACCATCTGTGCGCCCACTTGAGTGCATGTCCCATCAGACTCCCCCTTTAGCCCTGTCTGAGTGGCGGTAGTTGAGGATGCACTGTTCAGGGGTCTTCTCCACATAAATGCGGCCAGGTGGGTAGGTGCAGAGCATTAAATGCGGTGGTTGAGGTCTGTCTCCTTGATATTTCTTTATCCCTGTCACCTTCTCACGTGTCCGAGGTCTCCTTTTTCCCTGACACTTGTTAGACAGACCGCTTGACACGTGCCGGTCTCCTCGGACGTATGAGCATCTCCTCGGACGGTACACGTGCTCGTCTGCGGACATTCCCCTTTCACATGGGCCACTGGCTGCGTCTTGGCCTCCTCGGGCGAACAGTGGTCCTCGGATAGGGCCTTTGGCCCAATAAGTTGGGCTGGGCTTTTCTCCCCCACAATAGCCCCTCAAAATTGTAGTTTTTCCTTCGCATCCGAGGAGAAAAAGTAGGATTTTGACTTGCCACGGAGCAACAACTTGGGAACACGCACAACCGAGCTGGCACGTGTGTGAACGTGGGAGCTGACGCCTCATTAATGCCGCTGCGGTTTTCTTATTCCCAAAGCGCTGCATTAATTGCACCAGTTGACGTTTTGTCCTTTGCATCCAACGGTGGCTGATTGATCCAAGGGCTGTGGTTTTTCTTCAAGGTTTGGGCGGGAGTGCCCCTGACCTTTCGCTTGACCCTGTATAAAGCTTCTGAGGACGTTATTTCTTCCTCACTTTACAAATCTCCAGACGCTCCAACAAGAACAGACGCGCCCCTCCGTCCACATCTCTCCGTCCGAATCTCCCCGTCGCCGGTGCCCATCTCACTCGGAACCCTCACGAGTCCTCCTACGAGTCTGCAATCGCTTCCCCGGTCTAGCCCTTGTAAGTCATCGCTCACCGAATCCTTTAATTTTCTCTTCGGCCAGTCACTCCGTTTAACCACCATGGGAAAACTCGAGTACATGATGGATAGCCCTGAGCAAGTAGAGGCGTTTAGGACCACATACCGCATACCCCCTAACGTGGGTGTGAGGTATTGCCCCCCAGACAGAATACTAACAGACCCGGAGACGGGAGAGGTGGTTATCCCCCTCATCGCCTTCAAAGAAGGGGGAATGACGATTCCCATGGGCCCCATCACCGCTAATTACCTTCGGAACCATAGGCTTACTCCCTGGCAGTGCGCGCCCAATATGTTTAGGATCCTAGGAGCGATTGAGGACCTTGAGCGTCGCTTGGGGCTGGGGCTCACCTGGCTTGATGTGGTATATATGTACGAGTGCCATAGCCAGCAAGATGCCGGGTACTACTTAAAATCCCGGTCGGACGTTGTCAGGCTCATTTCCTGCCTTCCCAAATCCAACAAAGGGATGAAAGATGACTATGTGATCGTCTCGGGTGCCTGGCGTGACGGCCCTGGTTGCCCAACCACGCATGGGAAGCCAGGTGTGACATGTAGATCTAGGCGCACCGACTATAGGCTTAGGGCTCCCACCTTTTAACTGTTTTTGGTTTCTCTTCGACCAGTTTCTGAGCTTCTAACCATTTTGTTTTTACTTGCAACAGATAAGAGACACGTTTCTCCTCGGGTCCGCCTAACGAATGTTGCTGCCCTTAATTTCCTTTTAAGGTCAGAGATCTTCGTGAGCGAGGACGGGCAACTACGATCTGCTCCTCTTATTCTCGGATATCAAGGGAAACCAAAGGGTTTTCAGCCGGTCGGCAACGCGATTGTCCAGGGAGACTACCGTCTTGCGCGCATCGACGTTGGTCGGAAGGGCTTTTTGGCGCCACACGATCTTGATCCTGTACCCCGTCCAATCCCTCGGGTTGCACCTCCCCTTATCCAGCCACTTCAGCAAGTTCCTTTCGGACAGGAGATTGAAGGTGAGGGGGCTGGCTCTTCTACTTCGTCGCTAGAAGAGCAGATAGACGAATTTCAGTTTGAGGGAGAGGCTTCAAGGGTAAACCAGGTGGTGGAGATCTCAGACGCCGAGGAAGAAGAGTGCGAGCAGTCAGGCGCCCCACTTAATCTGTTAGCCACCTATTCAGAAGACTCCTCGGACGAAAATATGGATCTGAGGAACTTGATGAAGGGGAGGGGCAAAAAGTCAGACCCTAAAGATGTTGGGACATCTAAGACGGTGGTGCCACTTCCTCCGGTGCCCACTCAGATCCCTGACCCCAACCTGAGGCCCGTGCTAAAACTGCAGAAGAAAAGACCCCACACTGAGGTGGAGGAGAAACAGGTGCCACCAACCAAGGTGGTCAAGCAGCAAAAGGTGGCACAGGACAACCGAGGCCGCAGGGCTCCGTCTACTGAAAGCCGAGATGAGGGCACGGTGGCAGAGGTTCGCCGAGGAGGAGGGGGACCACGGATTTGGTCTCCAAAACTAGAGTTAGAGGGCGCTCCAATCCTCTGGGAGACCTCCCTCAGGAATTATGATGGAGGGAGAGCCGGCTACGTTGCTGAGGCCCTGCAGCAACCACTTCTCCTCCCTCATGACATGGAGTCCTTCAGGCGTTTCAATCAGCCTGAGCTCTTTCGATCCCTGAAGAGGGACTTAGCCATCGTAAGCAACTTCAATCCAATTAACTGAATCGTCGAGTTTCGCCTTTCCTATTTTTCAGTGTTTGACACTTGAGTTTCCATCACGCAGGTCACTCAGCAAATTTATGTAGCCGAGGAGTGGGACAAGAAGAATCGCCTTGAAGCCCAGGCGGCGATCTGTTCCCGAGATGAGGCGGAGAAATCTCTGGGCCAGCTGAAAGACGATTATACTCGTCTGTCCGGGGAGCTCGCGGATATGACCAGCCAGAAGAAGAGTCTTGACGCTGGAATAAAAAATGTTGAAAAGCAGGTTGAGGACCAGCGTAAGCTGCTAAAGGCGACAGAGGCCGATCTGAAGACTGAGAGGGAGCTGGTAAATGGGCTAAGGGATGAACTCCGAAGAGCTAAGGACCAAGTCAGATATGCCGAGGAGAAAGCCCAGTTGGCTCAGGAGGCGACCGAGGCTGAAAAGAAAACAGCTTACCAGCTGGGGGTAGAGACAACTACGTCCCAGCTTCTAGAGCAGTTCGCCTCGGTCAGCCGAGACTACTGTGACATTAGTTGGGGCAAAGCCCTGGATGCAGCTGGAGTTCCTGCCGACTCGGAGCTGAGGCATCCTGGGAGCGTATACTACGATCCTGATATCCGAGAGCTCCCAGGTACTGATCTCCCTTCTGCTCCACAGCTGCCAGAAGCTTCGGAACCAATCTCGGTCAGCGACGTTGCACCCACTATGGGAGCAAGCAAGGAAACTGGTCAGGCAAGCGGCAAGGATAAGCCAGCTGAGCCAGCCAAAGAGAAAAACAAAGGGCCAGGCGAAGAGAAAGTCCCTTCTGAGCCCAAGGACCAAGCCCCCGATGCGACTGCTCGGATAGGCCAAGCTGCTGACACCGTGCTCCCTTCGGCAAAGAAATAGATGTATAGGGCTTTCACTTTTTTGCACCTGTGTTTTCTTTTGTTTTATCCAAAGAATTGTAAACCGTCTTTTTATTAATGGAATGGGTTTTCATTCGTCTATGGTGTCTTTAAATACATGTCTTACCAATTATTATTGTTATATACAACTGTACATTGCACTTATAACCACATAATGCAAATAAATCTACTTGACACATCATAACTAAGATTATTAATGAAAAGAATAGGACTGCCAAGAGTTACTGATGAATTGCGTCTTTCCAAGCTAAACATAAGTCGTCATTCCTCGGTTTCAAACTAAACACGACTAGGGGAAAGTTTTATAAATTAGAATTAATTTAAACGCATAGGGGTATTGACTAACCTGTCGACCGGTTTAAAGATTACGGGATTCGAATGTGCTTGAGTTAAATAATCCTAGTCATTTGGTCCGAGGACTGCAGGCATAACTGGATTTAAGCTTTAAACACCAAAACTGCAACTGAGTGTTAACTAACCCAAATCATCTGGTCCGAGGACTACAGGCATGATTGGGTTTAAGTTTAAACACTATGGAGCTGTAACCGAGTGCTAACTAACCCAAATCATCTGGTCCGAGGACTACAGGCATGATTAGATTTAAGTTTAAACACTGTAGAACTGTAACCGAGTGCTAACTAACCCTAATCATCTGGTCCGAGGACTACAGGCATGATCGGATTTAAGTTTAAACACTATAGAACTGTAACCGAGTGCTAACTAACCCAAATCATCTGGTCCGAGGACTACAGGCATGATCGGATTTAAGTTTAAACACTTGAGCTAACGGTGTTAACTAACCCTAATCATCTGGTCCGAGGACTACAGGCATGATTGGATTTAAGTTTAAACACCTAAGCTAACGGCAAATGAGTGTTAACTAACCCTAATCATCTGGTCCGAGGACTACAGGCATGATTGGATTTAAGTTTAAACACTATAGAACTGTAACCGAGTGCTAACTAACCCAAATCATCTGGTCCGAGGACTACAGGCATGATCGGATTTAAGTTTAAACACTTGAGCTAACGGTGTTAACTAACCCTAATCATCTGGTCCGAGGACTACAGGCATGATTGGATTTAAGTTTAAACACCTAAGCTAACGGCAAATGAGTGTTAACTAACCCTAATCATCTGGTCCGAGGACTACAGGCATGATTGGATTTAAGTTTAAACACTTGAGAGAGCGGTGAATGAGTGTTAACTAACCCTAATCATCTGGTCCGAGGACTACAGGCATGATTGGATTTAAGTTTAAACACTTGAGAGAGCGGTGAATGAGTGTTAACTAACCCTAATCATCTGGTCCGAGGACTACAGGCATGATTGGGTTTAAGTTTAAACACTTGAGAGAACTTTACGCGGCGAATCGGTATATCAACTGAAGGGAAGACTTGATTAATAAAAGTACCTCTTGAGGTTATTTACATTCCAAGGGCGAGGGATTACATGACTATCCAAATCTTCTAAGAAATATGCTCCAATACCGGCGCCTGAAGTGATGCGATATGGTCCCTCCCAATTTCCCCCAAGCTGGGTTCTTTGCGGTGCCCACAACTTTCCTCAACACCAGATCACCGGGCTCTAAAGGCCTCAACTTCACGTTAGCGTCGTAGCCTTGTCTGAGTTTTTGTTGGTAGTGTGCCAACCGAACCATTGCATTCTCCCTTCTTTCCTCAATTAAGTCTAAGCCCTTCCGTAGCTGCTCGTCGTTGTCGGCTGGACTGAATGAGCTAGTTCTTAGTGTCGGGAACCCTGTTTCCAGAGGAATGACAGCTTCAGCCCCATAGGTCATCGAGAAAGGGGTCTCTCCAGTGGACCTGCGGGGCGTAGTTCTGTAAGCCCAAAGCACATGTGGCAACTCCTCTACCCATCTGCCCTTTGCATCGTCTAGCCTCTTCTTTAAGCCGTTCAGTATGACCTTGTTGGAAGCTTCTGCTTGGCCATTACCTTGGGGATAGGCTGGAGTGGAGTATCTGTTTGTAATTCCCAGCTCGCCGCAGTAATTCCTGAATGCCTTGCTGTCGAACTGTAAACCGTTGTCCGAGATGAGGGTGTGAGGAACTCCAAACCGTGTGACAATGTTTTTCCACACGAATTTTTGCACATCAACGTCTCTGATATTGGCTAGTGGCTCGGCTTCAACCCACTTGGTGAAATAGTCTGTTCCGACCAGGAGGTACTTCTTGTTTCCTGCAGCTTTGGGGAAGGGTCCCACAATATCCAAGCCCCACTGGGCAAAGGGCCATGGGCTAGACAGCGGATTGAGTTTTCCTCCTGGCTGGTGAATGTTTGGAGCGAAGCGTTGACATTGGTCGCATTTTTTGACGTACTCGTGTGCCTCCTTCTGCATGTTAGGCCACCAATAACCTTGGGTGAGGGCTCGGTGAGCCAAGGACCTGCCTCCGGTGTGGCTCCCACAGATTCCTTCGTGTAACTCTTCTAGCAGTGTCTCGGTCGCCTCGGGGTGCACACACAACAAATATGGTCCCGAATACGAGCGCTTGTATAGTTTCTGGTCTTCGGATAGCCAGAACTTAGTCGCCTTCCTCCGCATTTTATCGGCTTCGGCCTTCTCTTCAGGCAATATATCTTCTTTGATAAATTGGATCAACGGGTCCATCCAGCACGGCCCGACCCTAATCTGGTGGACTTGGACTCCTCCTGTCCTTGTCTCCGTAGGCCTGTGCAGGTCCTCGACGAGGATGACCCTCGGCAAGCCTTGTGCCGAAGAGGTGGCTAACGTGGCCAGGGAGTCAGCATGTGAGTTGCCACTCCTGGGGATGTGCAACAAACTGAAAAATTCAAACTCTGATTGTAGGTGTTTGACACGACCTAAGTATCCCTGCATTCTTTCGTCCTTTGCCTCGAATTCGCCTTGTACTTGACCTACTACCAATCTTGAGTCCGAGAACAGCTCCACGGATTTCCCACCCATTCTTCGGACCATAGTCATCCCCATGAGCAGAGCCTCATACTCTGCTTCATTATTCGTTGCCGAGAAGTCCAACCTTAGCGATTTCTCGATAGTGATCTTCTCGGGGGATATCAATACGAGCCCAACTCCAGAGCCTCTCTGGTTTGCCGCGCCATCGACATATACTTCCCAGTGGGAGGGATTCTGTTGAGAGACCATGCCAACTGATTTTTCATCCATGCCCGACGTGGGCTTCACCTCATCTAGCTGGGGCTCCGTGAACTCAGCCACCAAATCTGCGAGGACCTGTCCCTTGACCGACGTGCGGGGCATGTATCTTATATCAAAAGCCCCTAAGATTGTACCCCACTTGGCAATCCGACCGGTGTAATCGGCACTTCGGAGTATAGCTTTGAGTGGGAGTTGTGTGAGAACGATCACCGTGTGGGCTTGGAAGTAGTGTGGTAGCTTCCGCGTGCCAAGCACTACTGCTAAGATGGCCTTCTCTAGTGGCAAGTAACGAATCTCAGCCTCGTGCAGGGACTTGCTTACGTAATAGACGGGCCTTTGTACGCCAGAGTCTGACCGTATCAACACCAAGCTCACCGCATAGGGAGCTACAGCGATATAGGCGAACAGTACCTCGTCGGGCTCAGGACTGGACATGATTGGTGGCCGAGACAGGTAATCCTTGAGTTGCTGGAACGCCAAAGCGCATTCCTCAGTCCATTCGAATCCCTTCCACTTGTTGAGTAGAGAGAAAAAGGGCCGACACCTGTCTGCCGATCTAGAGATGAACCGATTGAGGGCAGCTGTCATTCCAGTCAGTTTTTGAACTTCCTTGGGATTCCGAGGAGCTCGGAGGTTGTTGATGGCCTTTATCTGGTCGGGGTTAACCTCAATTCCTCTGTGGGTGACCATGTATCCCAAGAACTTGCCGGATCCCACCCCAAACGAGCACTTAGAGGCATTCAGTCGTAGCTTGTGTTTCCGTAGAACCTCAAAAGTACTTTCAAGGTCTTTCACATGCTCGGCTATAACTTTGCTCTTCACCACCATGTCATCTATGTAAATCTCGATGTTCTTGCCTAGCTGTGGTTCGAACATCCTCGTCATCATCCTCTGGTAGGTAGCTCCCGCGTTCTTCAGGCCGAACGGCATCACTTTATAGTGGTAGTTGCCAATAGGGGTGACGAAGGCAGTTTTCTTCTGGTCCTCCGGGGCTAACGGTATCTGGTGGTAGCCTTGGAAGGCGTCCAGGAAACTCATCCGAGGGTGACCAACAGTGGCGTCGACCAGTTGATCGATCTTCGGCATAGGGAACGGGTCTTTGGGACATGCCCTATTCAGGTCCGTGAAGTCCACGCATACTCGCCACTTCCCACTCTTCTTCCTTACCACCACGGTATTCGCTAGCCATTCGGGATAAAAAACCTCTTTGATAGCCCCAGCTGCTTTGAGTTTCGTCACCTCGTCCCTTACTGCGTCAGCGTGCTCCTTGGATGGGCGCCGGATAGGTTGCTGCTTGGGGGTGACCAGTGGGTTCACCTTCAAATGGTGGCATATGAACTCCGGGTCTACCCCGGGGGCCTCGTAAGCACTCCAGGCAAACACGTCGAGGTTTTGCTTGAGGAACTCTATCAACTCCTCCTTCTCTTGAAGAGGCAGTTGAGATCCGACTTGGAAGAACCTGTCAGGGTCATTCCCAATGACTACTCTCGTCAGATCCTCACACCGAGCGCTTTCATCCGATGCTTCATAAGGCACTCCCCGAGACTGTAGTTGCTATAAATCCCTCCCAACTACACCCGAGGATTCGGCTGGGACCTCATGCTGAATGGCGGCCACCAGGCACTGTCTAGCAACAGATTGGTCTCCTCGGATTTCATGCACCTGTCCCCCTGAGAGATATTTGACCTTCTGGTGTAAAGTAGAGGGGACGGCCCCGAGTGCGTGAATCCAAGGTCTGCCTACGAGTGCCGTGTAGGGCGAATATGCGTCTACGACGACAAAGTCCAACTCCACAACCTCAGAGCCGGACTGCACAGGCAAGCGTATCCGGCCTTTCGGGATGACAGGCCTTCCTTCAAAGGTGAATAGCGGGGAATCGTACGGCGTCAGGTCCTGGGGTTTTAGGCCTAGCCCCTTGTAGAGGTCCGGGTACATTATCTCCACGGCACTGCCCTGGTCCACCATTACCCTCCTCACATCGTACCCTCCTATTCTGAGGGTGATGACTAGTGCATCATCATGGGGTTGGATGGTGCCAATCATGTCCTCGTCCGAGAATCCCATAACCAACGGGGCACCGGACCTAGCTCTCTTCGGTCCTCGGCTCGACTCCCCTGCGAGTGGTCGGCCTACCGACATAACTTTCAAAGGCCAGGACCCTGTTCTTCCCGGCGCAGCGAAGACGACATTTATAGTCCCAAGCGGTGGATTTGGGGGGTCGTCCCTACGCGGTCCCGAGCCTGTCTGCCCTCGGCCGCTGGAGTGGTGCAGAAGATGTTTCAATTTACCATCGCGGACCAACTGGTCCAGGTGATCCCACAGACTCCTACAATCTTCCGTTGTATGCCCATGGTCCTGATGGTACTGGCAGTAGAGATTGTGGTTGCGCCTCTCGGGGTTTCCCACCATCTTATTCGGCCACCTGAAGAATGATTCATTCTTAATCTTTTCCAAGACCTGATGCACTGGTTCTTTGAACACGGTGTTGACCGACTGAGGATTCATCGATCCTGATTGCCCGGCAAAATCCCTTCTCGGTTTATTGTAGTTGTACCGATCCGACCGCGAGTCTCTCCTCTCCTGAGGGATAATCTTGTCCTTTCCCTTGCCCTGCTGCTGATCTTCTTCAACCCTCTTATACTTCTCTATGCGGTCCATCAGTTGACGCACGTTTGTGACTGGCTTGCCAGATAGGGATCCCCTCAAACCGTGGTCAGTAGGGAGGCCGAGCTTGAACGTGCTGAGGGCCATTGCATCGTTGTTGCCCTCCACTTCATTGAACATCTCCCAATATCTGTCTGAATACGTCTTCAAGGACTCGCCCTCCTGCATGGACAAGGATAGCAGGGAGGATAGAGGCCTGGCCACTCTTCGGCACGTAACAAAACGGGAGCCGAACGCCTGAGTGAGCTCCTTGAAGGAGTTGATGGAGCCCGCCTTCAAACCATCAAACCATCTCATAGCAACGGGCCCAAGACTGGAAGGGAAGACCTTGCACATCAGGGCTTCGTCTCTGGAGTAGACAGCCATCCTCTGGTTAAAATGGCTCACGTGCTCAACTGGGTCAGTTTTACCGTTGTAAACGGTGAACGTTGGCTGATTAAAGCGCCGAGGGAGTCTGGCCTCCTCTATCCTGCGCGTGAAGGGTGATCTAGATATCTGATTTAAAGCCCTGTTCATGGCATCATTCTCCATGTCCTTGTGTGATGGGCTCCTACGCTCCCTTTTACGATGGGACTCCTCTACATAGGTGTAGGACTCGCTAGCTGGTGTCTTGGACTTGTGTTGGTAAGAGACGTCGTGCTCGTCATCAATATCATCTTCAGAGTACGAGGAAGCCCGTTTCCTCTTTGCGTGTCGCAATTCCCTCTTTAGTTTTTCCACTTCCAGTTGTAAGTCACGGTTCTTCTCTGCATGGGACATGTGACTTCCGCTCTGCGAATGGCTCTGGCTAAGGCGCACGGTGTGTACACTGCCCTCACGGTTTTGTTTCCTCTCTAAGTTGATGACATGGTCCACGTGTTGGGATGCCCTGGATTCTGCTTGTTGCTCACCTTGTTCTGCCATCATCAACTGCTTATTCCACTCTTGCACAAGCTCTCCCCACAGACGGCGCCAATTGTAGGGTCAGATTCTGCTGCCCAAGCCCAATGAGGTATGGGTTTGGAGCCCACTGAACCCAAAACAATAAATTTGTAGAGAGTGGGTGAAAGAGCTAGGCTAGTAGTGAAA
This sequence comes from Quercus aquifolioides, assembly GCA_019022515.1. NCBI lineage: Eukaryota > Viridiplantae > Streptophyta > Magnoliopsida > Fagales > Fagaceae > Quercus > Quercus aquifolioides. The sequence continues at coordinate 63,161,817 of CM032329.1, read as the reverse complement.
AATAACAATATGAATCGGCATAGAAGATGGGGAAATTTGACTAAAAGAGTGCTCGGACAGTGATCAATGTCTCGTCCGAGGAGGCGATTTTCATTGATGAACTTAAGTTACAAATGTTGGAGCTACAGTAAAATTATGTGCTCTTTTCTCTCTCTTGATTCTCGATCCCCTCTATCAGATACCTCTCTCTCTTATATAGTGCTGCCCTTCTCCATCTCCACCGTCCACTTGTTCACCATCTGTGCGCCCACTTGAGTGCATGTCCCATCAGACTCCCCCTTTAGCCCTGTCTGAGTGGCGGTAGTTGAGGATGCACTGTTCAGGGGTCTTCTCCACATAAATGCGGCCAGGTGGGTAGGTGCAGAGCATTAAATGCGGTGGTTGAGGTCTGTCTCCTTGATATTTCTTTATCCCTGTCACCTTCTCACGTGTCCGAGGTCTCCTTTTTCCCTGACACTTGTTAGACAGACCGCTTGACACGTGCCGGTCTCCTCGGACGTATGAGCATCTCCTCGGACGGTACACGTGCTCGTCTGCGGACATTCCCCTTTCACATGGGCCACTGGCTGCGTCTTGGCCTCCTCGGGCGAACAGTGGTCCTCGGATAGGGCCTTTGGCCCAATAAGTTGGGCTGGGCTTTTCTCCCCCACATGAGGAGTTTTAAAAAATTTTCCAGTTTTTCTTGCACATTCTTAGTAGCAAAACATAGCAACCAAAAAATTCTTTGAGGAGTTTAACCCAGAAAAATCCAAACTCATAATCTGTTTGTTAAGGACTTTAACCAAACTTAGACTAAATCCCTTAACCAAAAAAAAATAAAAAATAAAAAATCCCAAAACCCCTCAACCCCAAAACACCTTTCACAAAAACCAAGATTCAAAACTGATGAGAGAACCACAAAATCTAAACCAAATTGTTGAACCAAATTTTTTTTTTCTTACAAAAGATTTTAGGGGGAGTACGTTTGTCATTAACTTTTTTATTTAACTTTTTAGTTTATTTGTTTCATCTTTTTAAAGTTTCACTTTTTCTAAGTACATCAACAGTTTAACAAAATTTCAATCTAAATAAAGAAAAAGGAAAAAAGAAAAAAAAAAAAAAGGAAGACAAAAAGCTCAAATAGACCTGTGCCAAATGGACAAGAGTGAACCTAACAAACATGAAAGGTGAGAAATCTACTTAATTCAAACTAGGTAATGATTTAAGTATGGCTAAGTTAATTAAGGCTAATGTAACAATTAATGCGAAATATATGTGATTAACCAAATTAACTATGCATGGCTACTAATAATTGCATGGATAAAAATATTAGAGCAATTAAATGAGCAATTGAAAATAACTAAAGAAAAGAAGACCCGAAGAGGAAAATCCAAGTATCCTACGTAAAAACCTCTCCATGGCTTGATCGCAAAAAATGATCCACCAGATAAAATAGTTTAGTACAAAGGTTACAACAAAGATCCTTGGCTCCAATTTTTTTAAATCTCAGGTGGGTGCTTAGGGTAAAATTGTGAGAAATGAGTGTAAATATAGTGGGAAGGGGCTTGAACAACAGAGGATCTAAATAACAAACTTCTCTCCAGTGCGGCCATTTTTGCTCATGCAAGCTCATGATTTGTCCCATGAAACTGGTCACAAGACTCACAACAACATCTTAAAACTGTCATGTGCCTGTTTCACGAGTCCCTACTCCCTTGCCTTACCCATTGTCCCACAAAAATCATCTACGAGCAGCTTAAGAACTCACTTCAAAGCCCAACCCGAAGTACAAAAGTTAAGCCCACAAATACAAAAGATTTATACAATAAATTACAAAGAAATTGGCATGGAATAAAACGAACACAAATACAAGAAATTACAACTTAATATTTCATCACTTCCAATTTTTTATTTATTTTTATTTTTTGGCTAAAGAAAGATGCAAAAAGATAAAGGAACCAATTAAGAGGTCAGATCCCTCCTATCAGCTACAATAATGTTGCTTTCATATGAAAAAAAAAAGAATTAAAAATAAAATCATAAAAACAAACTAGGGTGTGCATACCTACTAAATGTATGTATACACACACATTATTAACTCCCCTAGGATACATCAATTAGAGTGCACATATTATGAAACAACAATGGAAAGAACTGGCGATGGAGGAATTGGAACATTTATTGTTCCTTCCAACATCAAGACTACATTCTTCATTGAAGGGCGCAAAGTTGGATCTTCTTGAACACACCACAATCCCACCTTGACCATTCTTTCCAATGTCCTGAAGTCTACATTTTCATCTTTCACAAGCTTGTCCAACTCTCCTGCAGCAAAGCAGTCATATACCCAATTAGAAAGAATTATCTCATCTGCAGTTGAAACATTTACTTCAATGCTTCTTCTACAACAGACAATCTCCAAAAGCACAACGCCAAAGCTGTATATATCAGTTTGAAATGATATCAAGGAATTCTTTTCCCATTCAGGCGCTAAATATGCACTTGTCCCTTCTGCTGTTGTTGTGGCTCCTGATTGATTTGGCATTAGTAGCTTTGCAAATCCAAAATCAGAAATCTTTGCCGTCCAATTATCATCTATGAGTATGTTTTGAGGCTTTATGTTGCAGTGGATGATACGGACTTCACTCTCTTCATGCAGATAGAGAAGCCCTCTAGCCACATCTAGTGCAATTCTTATTCTTTCTTTCCAAATTGGGGGCCTCTCAGCCTTGAAGATAAGATCAGCAAGTGAGCCATTCTTCATGTACTCGTAAACTAAAAGTTTCCTATTTCCCTCAATACAAATGCCAAGTACTCGAACCAAGTTTTTATGATGAGTTCGTGCAATTGCAATAATTTCAGCCCGAAATTCACGGTCCCCTTCTTCCACGTCTTTCTCGAGTCTCTTAACAACAATAGTTTTGCCACCCTCAGATATAGTCCCTTTGTAAACTGCTCCATATGAGCCCCTACCTAATTCTTCCTGGAAGCCTTCCGTAGCACTCTCAAGCTCGCTGTAAGAAAATAACCGTAGAGTAAACTCTTCAGCTAATCCCAAGTTCACATTTTCTGTCAGTTTTCTGTACCTGTCAAATTTGTGCCTGTACACCAAGATGGTAGAGGTTGCCAAAACAAAGCACAAGCATAAAACTAAACCCAAAATTATAGAAAGTATCAAAATGAGACTTCTCTTGCTTTCAATCAAGACTTTATGGACTTGACGGGGACGGTCTAAAATTTCTGTATTTCCATTACTTACCCTGAAGAAAGCCATAGTTGATTTGTTTTCATTTTTTATTCTACCATATCTAAGCGGAAGCTTATATTTGCTGCATTTAGCACCCGTATACAATACTGCCCCACAGTTACAATCTTCCAGGCAAGACTTGCCACAACCTTCTTCTTCCATTGGTATAACTGAATAAGGATGATCGCTCCACCACACATTCTGTAAAGAAGTGATATTGTATAGCATTGATGGATCTTCACTGCGTATGCAATCATCTTCATTGTAGCTCTGGTGGCAGCCCAGGAACTTGTTGCTGGTGTTGATGAAATCAAATCCAGGATAGCAGTTACAGTCAGCTTTGCTACCCATGCCTGAGCAGTAACTGTTAAGTCCACAGAAACCGCTGACTTCACATTGATTATGCAGAGCCGACCATTTCATTAACATACTTGAGCTATTATCGCTCTTAAAGTGGTGTAAATACAATCTAAAAATCCCATCTACATCAAGTGTTGCGCGGTAGATTGTAGTTCCATTCTTGTCAGGATATGAGCTATTGGCCAAAATGCGTACTTCCAACCCACTCGCGCGGACCAATAGCACGCCTAAACGAGTGAGAACGAGATGTGCAGAGTAGCGACTTTTAGAAGTATCAGAGGACCAATATGCACTCGCGTCATCTGAGCTGTTTACGGGGTAGGCTACGAGGTTTCTATCACTCTGCATATTAAGTGAATAGCTTCCACTCGAGTGGTCTGATATAGACACACTCGAAACCAAGTTATAGCCACTAGAGAGATTCTGACCCCCTAATATGGTGTCAGTTGGAAAATCAAAGCTATCCCAGATGACATTGGAATCATTGCCGTAGAGCACAAAATTACCAGAATCGAGCATAGCAACTGAAGTTGCAGCGTCATAGTCATCCACATCAGAAATCGAACATTCTCTGCCTCGCTCTGTTTTAAGCAGCAGATTACCATCATAGTTAAGTTCAGTGTAGCATTACAGGAGACAGGTGGGTCATCTCGATTTGCAATCCAGACGACTATCTTCATAGTTTGATTAACCAGCCATATTCCAATTGCAAAGCCATCATCTTGTGGATAAAAACAAAATGCAAAAAGACCAGAGGGTGAGACCCAACAAGTACGATTTGCATTGGGGGAAAGATAATAACCCAAGTGTATCACACTGGACTGGCTCCCCTTAGCATTTGCATGAACGGGAATTAGGAAAACCAGCAGTAACGACAGAACTGGTATCGATGCCATGAGACAGTGAGATTAGAGGGTCTCAGAATAGTGGTAAAGATCAAACCAGAAACAAAGGAAATGAAAGCAGAATCAACAGCAAGTTTAAAGGAACAAATGCTAAACTGTCGTCTAATGGCTTCTATTAAACTACTTCTAGTTTCAACTTCTAGTTGGAATACTGTTTAATGAACATGTGCTGTGCACGTGTGAGGCTAGTACAGATGTCTCATGCTCTTATTCGCTAGATTGTATAACAGAATTTGGCGGGTTATTTAGTTAGCTCAGTTTCCTGTTTTGGTTGTTTCTGCCTCTGTTATGGAATATATAAAACAGAGAGCACCACTTGTAATTATTCATTCAATTAGATCAAGTTTTATCTCAATTCTCTCTCAATTTTGATTAAAAAATAATTATAATATAATAAATATTGGTAATTCCTTGAATTAAAAGGGTTTAATAATTTCGATTATTGGGAAAGAGAGGATGTGAATCTTGAATCTCTTCGTTCAAAACGTTAAGTGTCAATCAGTTGGGCAGCTTCACATTGAAGGTAGGGTGGTCACAAACCTTGAACAAAAAAAAAATAATTATTATATATAAACTTTTAAACTTTTATGATTTTTTTCTTAACTTTAAAAAAATTTGTGACCACCCAAATTTTTTTTAGGCCCAACATAATTAAACTTTGGACAAAATTTAACAATAAACTTGGTTGTAGATGCTATTTTAAAAACCAAATCGGCCAGTTCCACTAGCTGAACTAGGAACCGGTTCGTTAAATCCGAGGAAAACTGACAAAAAACATGTCAAGAACTAGAAAAATCTGGAACTAGTCTCTTTCCAATTCTTTGACCATTCTGGTTTTTAAAACCATAATTGTATACTGTGGGGGGTGAAAGCCCAACCTAATGTATTGGGCCTGAGACCCTATTTGAAAACTACTGTGTATCCAAAGAGAGGAAAATGTTTGAGAATGAGTCCATGTAGAAGAAATATACCTGGAGACGAACGGGGGGTGTATTCCGAAGAGAGTATCAATGGTCCGAAGAAGCCATTCTCCTCGGATATAAAGAGTTTTGGTCAAACAGATGTCTAGGAGGTAACAAGTAATCCTCCTAACAATTCTAACGATAAGGATGGACTTCAGGCACGCATAGAGGTGATAGGAGCGGAGAAATATCTAGAAGACAAACTTCAACCACCACATTAAATGCACTGCAGCTGCTTTTCTGGCCGCATTAATGTGGAGAAGACCCCTGAACAGTATAACCTCAGCTACCACCATTCACAGAGAGCTAAAGAAGATACCTGATGGGACATGTACTCAAGTGGATGCTTAGATGAAGAACAAGTGGACGATGAAGATGATGGGAATGTATGCTATATAAAGAGAAGAGGCATCTGATAATGGGGGATCGAAAAAAAAAAAAAAAAAAAAAAAAAGTAGAAAATAACTTTAATGTAGCTCCAAGAGTTGTACTCACATTTCATTCAATAATACTCATTTTCGGACATACACTTGTTTATTTACTCTAGCATAATTTCATGATAATTCATCCTTAAGTGCCATAGATAATCGCTGTTTAATTCATAACTAACCCAGTTCTTTCACCCACTCTCTACAAATTTATTGTCTTGAGTTTATTGGGCTCATAATCCAAACCTTTTGGGCTTGGGCTACGAAAACTGACCCTACATATACTCTTATAAAAAAATAAAAATAAAAATAAAAATTTGGTTATAGACTAAAACTACAATTCCACTTAATATTTTTTTATTGGATATGAATTTTGACAAATCCATAATTGAATTTATTTTCTTCTTATATCCTCCACGCTTGCAAAATTTCAAAAAAGTTAAAGATCAATAACACTTTCATCAATTAAATGTTTAAATTTTAAGTTTTTGTAGTCTAAAAGTATATATACGTAAAAAATAAATTTATGGATCGAATAGAAAATAAAATCCAATTGGCATAAAATTTGACATGTGTTTTAATATCATTAATAACATGCAATTCAACGGTTATATTTTCAAAATATATAATCATTTTAAGTTACTTAGTGAGAGTTGTATCTTTAAGTTACAACTTAGCCAAAGTTTGGTAACCTTAACAATATATTAGACACGGGAAAAGAAAATGATCAAGAAAAATTTTCAAGCTTAACTTGAGTTTAAACCAATACTACAAACAATGTTTGAGCTTGAGATCATCAAAAAGTCCAAAAGCTTGAGCTTTGTTTGGCTTGAATCCTTAGTCAAACCGAGCTCAAGCTCAATATCAAGTTTAAACTGAAGCTCTTGATCAAGATCCAATACAAACACATTATCAAGCACATATAAAGCATTTATTAAGCCTTTTTTTTTTTGTGGACAAATAGTCTCAACTCTCAATTAATTAAAAACTTAGTAAGATATAAGTTTATTGTTCAATCTCATATCAAACTTATTACCAAGCCCATAAACCAACCTAAGGCTAGCTTTTTTTTTTTTATCAAGCCCTATTGTTCACAAGTTTTTTCATAAACATTTTTTTTCTTTTTTCTTTTTTTGCTTGAGCCCGATTTATTTATTAAATAAGCTTAAAATTAAAGCTCAAATTTAATTCGTTTATAAACAAATATACATAAATTAGCTTTTCATTGAACCAAGATGATTCATTTACAGCCCTAGGCTATAGTGGGGAGAATTATTTGCTTTGTTTGTTTGTCCCAAATATGGATGACAGCAATAGTAATACTCAGCAGGATACTAGGAAGATGATAGTAATAATGATATTGCTAAAAAAACTAAGCTTTTTTTTTTTTTTTTCCCTTTTTGAAAGAGAAAAAACTAATATAATTTTGAATTCATTCTTACTTTGGAATCCCTAAATTATACGTTTAGTTAGGTTAAGTTTATGGTCCATAAAATATAGTTAAAAATTAGATGTGTTCTGGAAGGTTAAAAGACTTTAAAAGGTCATTGTGGAACGTGGAACGTGAGTAGGAAGCATACTTCAAAAACCTTTTAACTTTCACGAATCACGATTGCGTTATCTAAGATTATAAAAAGACTTTTTGGACGGAGGAGGTTCCTCCTTGTGTCCAGAATCCAGACCAATCTGCTTTCCCAGAAATTTTATGCTATCTAGTATCTAATTTTTTTTTTTCCTTTTTCTTTTTCCCAGTGAAAGCGTTAAAGGTGATATGAATCATATGATGGTTCGTGGAATGATAATATTAAGTTATTAACTAGTAAAGCATAGTTCAAAAAAGTTGGGTCTTTCAACTTTCGTGGTCTTCCCGGAAATTCCCTTACCAGGAAAATAATATTGTTTAAAGCTGCAGTGGAAGACTAATTTATAAGCCTTTTTTTCATAGAACGAGAAAGGATATTGACATAAAGCAAGCCCTCTCACAATATATGAGCTCCACACTGATAAAATACACGTGAGAAATTTGTTGAATGTAACTGGTATAAAATATACCTTCTTCCTACTTCTGTAAAATGTGTTCACAAGATCCTACATGTCAAAACTGGAAGTAAATATATTAATTTATTTATTTGAATCCAAACGTAAAATTTGGATATGGATAAGAATTTTAAAGTATGAACTCTTTGTTTTTTTTGTTTTTTTTTTTTTTTTCTACACTTAACATACGAGTTTCTTATTGCTGTTTTCTTTTGCTTCTTCTCACTTTAGTATTGAAGGTAAAATTCTTATTCAGTGTCGATCCTGTCTTTTGCTAAAGAATGTAGAAATTTTGATTTGCACTCGAAGTTGGTTCCATAGATTTAATGAAAATATTTAATTTATCAAATAGTCATAATTAATATTTTTTTTATTTACCCATTTTCATTATATATAAAATTGTTATATTATATTAAAATTTTGTATGGTAGGTGAAAATACTGATGAAATTATTGATCAACTTAAGGTGTAATTCTCAAGTTTAAATATTTCCATGACTAACATGAGTATATTGAAATAAAATTTATATTAATAATTTATTTGTTTTTCTTTATCTAACATGCTAAGCTTCATTCTTAAAACTTTATATATCTATAAACTTGGCTAAAATGCAAAATCCACTTTTGTAATTTTTTCAGAATTCATTTTAGTTCTCTAACTTTACTTTCATTCATTTCAGTTATCTAAGTTCTAAATTTATTCAATTGAAACATTTCCATTAACTTTTGTTATAACTTTTGAAAAAAAAAATGGGAAAATTCTTTTCAATCATTAATTGAATTTTTTAAATTAAAATTCTTGAAGAAAAATTTAAAAAATTGGAAAAGTAACCACAACATATAACAAAAGTTTAAGGAAATGCCATAATTGAATAAACTAGAAAGTTAGAGGACTGAAGTGAACAAGAGCAAAATTAGATTATTGAAATGAATTTTTGTGAAACACAGAAGGTAGATTTTGCATTTTAGCCTATGTATAAACTTTCTCGACATGTGCACTTAACAAAATCGATAACATGATATGGTTCACATCTATGTTTTGTTTTTCTGTTTCTTGTGGTGAGAATAAGATTTGTGAACAACTTTAGATTGTATAACCTTAAATAGTTTTGAATTATTTAACTTGGACTTGATAAATTTAAGATATTTTTGTATTATTTAACATTTTTTTTTAAATGATTTTTTTTTTTTTTTTTTGATATTGTAACCAAGACAAAGACAATATGATTAAGTTTCTTTTTCATTTAAAAAAAAACTTTCCTATTTATTTTTTTTATGTGAAAAAGGAGATAAGAATTATGTGGGTCAATCCAACTTTTTTTTTTTTTTTGGGGGTCAATCCAACCTTTAGAAGACCAAATCACATAAGTCCTGTACCAGTATTTTCACACTTACCAAACCGAAATATAATATTGACAACTTTAATTAAAATTAAAATTAAAAAACTTGAAGGTCACCTCACGAGACTCACGACAGCACAAATATAATATTGACAACTTTAATTAATAAACTTGGAGGTCACGGCAGCTTGTGCACCTTTTATATATATATATATATATATATATATATATATATATATTCTTTAGAGTTACATTTTCTAAGGGAATTTAAAAAAAAAAATCAGATAAAAGAGTTAAAAGACCTTTTTTTATGAATTTTTGTGAAATATAGAAGGTGAATTTTGCATTTTAGCCTATAAACTTTCTCGACATGTGCACTTAACAAAATCGATAACATGATATGGTTCACATCTATGTTTTGTTTTTCTGTTTCTTGTGGTGAGAATAAGATTTGAACTATATAACCTTAAATAGTTTTGAATTATTTAACTTGGACTTGATAAATTTAAGATATTTTTGTATTATTTAACATTTTTTTTTAAATGATTTTTTTTTTTTTTTTTTGGTATTGTAACCAAGACAAAGACAATATGATTAAGTTTCCTTTTCATTTAAAAAAAAAAAAGTTTCCTTTTTATTTTCTTTTTCATGTGAGAAAAGGAGATTAGAATTATGTGGGGTCAATCCAACTTCTTTTTTTTTTTGGGTCAATCCAACCTTTAGAAGACCAGATCACATAAGTCATGTTCCAGTATTTTCACACTTACCAAACCGAAATATAATATTGACAACTTTAATTAAAATTAAAATTAAAAAACTTGAAGGTCACCTCACGAGACTCACGACAGCACAAATATAATATTGACAACTTTAATTAATAAACTTGAAGGTCACGACAGCTTGTGCAACTTTTTTTTTTATATTCTTTAGAGTTACATTTTCTAAGGGATTTTTTTTTTTTTTTTTTTAATTTTTTAGATAGAAGAGTTAAAGGACTTCTTTTTATAAACAAAATTTTTTTTTTTTTGGAGAGTGTTTCACACCCTATGGCATCCGCTCCTGATAATAGTTCTTTATCATCAGACCAAGACACTAATCGGTTTTTGGTGTAGGCGAAAATTGAACTCCAGATCTCTTATTCAACAATCATAAACTTTATCAGTTGAGCTAACTGGAACCCACGATAAACAGAGTTAAAAGACTTAAAAGGTCACGAGTGTGCAAAGTGCAATAATAAGTGCCCTTAACTTCAATTAGGTCTTACATAAAGACATAGTTATGTAAGGGTAACAATAACACTACCAAGCACAATCAACGTGGCCCAATTCAGTTCCCTTTTGCTACTTGCATCCTTAGTCCCTTAGCAAATGTTTCTGTTTAAACCCACCAATATCTTCCTGCTAATACCTTAGAAAGCCACCTACTCAGGCAGGTCATTCTGGTGCGTTTGACAAACAATTAAAAACTAACTTTTTATTTAAATTATTCAGCATTTGCAGACTTCAAACTATTTTTTGTCCCAATTTTTTTGTTTTTTGTTTTTTTTTTTGAGAAAGCCAATTTTATTAAAATAACAATATAATATCCCATCAAATAATAATAATAATAATAATATAATATAACTTTCAACTTTCAACTTTCAACTTTTTAAAAATAAACTAATTTTTAACTTTTTATCTTTTGTCATGCAAATAAAATACTGAAAATAAGTAATTCTCAAACTAACACTTAGATGACTCCACCTTAGTCCCCTATCCCCAAATGGCTCAATCAAATGAGCTTGGACTTTGAAGTTAGATTAATGGTAATTAATTTGCGTGACTACGAGTCTGTTTGGATACCACTTATTTTGCTGAAAATTGAAAAACTTATTGTTGAAAACACTGTAGCAAAATATTTTTTAAAATACAAAACACTGTTCACCCATTTTTCAAGTGTTGGCTGGTCCATGAAAAGTGTCATGAGAACAGCAAAAAAAAAAAAAAAAAAGGCAAAACGCAGAAACATTTCTACGCAAACACATGCTACAACTTCATTTTGGGTATTCAACTAACATGGCAAGTTGGACACTGTTTCACAACCAAGACAGAGAGAGAGCTTCTTTATGCCATCAGTCAGTTTTTTAATGTAAGTGGGGCTTAAACTCTAATCTCTTATTTAATTGCAAAAAAAATTTACAAGTTGAGATAATTGAAATTTATGAGTTATAACATCCATTTCATGAATGAATGAAGGTTTTTTTTCTTTTTTTTTTTTTAGAAATTGAATGAATGAAGTTTAAATGACTATTTATATTTACTTTTAATCATACTTTTTAAAAAATAATAACAATAAACTTTTTTAAGAATAAAAGAAACAAGATAATTATAGAATTTAGATGATGGAGCATGGATTGTGGAATGTTAGTAGTAAGCAATTATGTATTGTTCAAAAAATTTGGGTTTTTCATAGTTACGTTTTCTAGGCTTAAGACTTTTTTTTATGGGTCCACTACCAAAAAAAAAAAAAACTAACTAGCTATTGCGGCAGGTTCGAAAAATGCTGCTATAAGTCACATATTGCAGTGCTTTTTAGAACCACTCCTGTACATGAGATATATTGCGGCGTTTATTTGGACCGCCGCAATAGATCTACCCTTTTGCAGCGTACTATAGTGGTGTTGGACATAGTTATAGCGGCGCTTCATCAAACCGCTGCAATAGATATATCATTTTGCGGTACACTATAGCGGCGGCACATAAAACCGCCATAACAAAGGTGTTTTAGTAACGTTCTATTTAGCTATAGTGGCGGTATTGTAAAACCACCACAATAGACCCCTTTGATTGCCTGAATGTAGTCTTATTTTTTCCCTCTTTTTCTGTCCTTCAAGCGCCATTTGTCTTTTCATTTTAGCGCTTTTGTGTTTTCCCTCAAACCTCAAAACCTCTCTTCAAACATCAAAATCTCTTTTTTTGTCTCTTCATTTCCAAACCCACTTGCATTTCGCAAAGACCCACTCATCATGAAGACCCATATACACAGCTTGCCGATACACAGCTCACCGCCGATATGCAACTCGCCGCCGATACCCATTTTTCTTCCATTCTCGTGTTCTTCATTAAGGTATTGCCAATACCCATTTTTCGATTTTTTTAAAAAAAATTTCAAATACGTTCTGTTCTTAATTTTTTTAAGTTCATGCATGTAGGAAATTTTGTGGATTCTGGATTTCGAGGAGCCGATTTCAAAGTTGAACATTCTCATGTTCTTCACTAAGGTATCCCTGATACCCATTATTCGAATTTTTTTTTTTTAATTCCAAATACGTTCTATTCTTAATTTTTTTAAGTTCATGCATGCATGAAATTTTGTAGATTCTGGATTTGGAGGAGCCGATTTCACAAAGTTGAACATTCTCGTGTTCTTCACTAAGGTATCGCCGATAACCATTTTTCGATTTTTTTTTTTTAAATTTCAAATATGTTCTGTTCTTAATTTTTTTTAAGTTCATGCATGTATGAAATTTTGTAGATTTTGGATTTGGAGGAGCCGATTTCAAAGTTGAACTAAGGGAAAGTACTCTACGAAATTGTGTTTTACTTATTTCTCTGTATGTATTTTTTCTTTGGTCTAATTTCGATTTAGCATTATTGCTGTGTGTTACTTTTTGTGGCTTGATTGTTTTTGTTAGGATGAAAACTTTCTTGGGAATATTAATATTAGAGATTGTACAGTGAAAAACCTAAATGGAATAGGCTTGTTTTTGTTAGGTAAATTGTTAGGCGAATGTATAAATTGTTGGGTAAACTCAATATGTTGATTGAGTTGTGATTGGTCTACTGGATTGACTAGGAAGAATGGACACTAATGTGTTTGGCAGTTTATATTTTAGAATGAGTTAAAGAACTTAAGAAGCTTCTCAAAAAAAAAAAAAAAAAAAACCTTAAGAAGACTAGGTGATGAGAATAATAAAACTGTAGTTTTTATTTAAACAAAAAATGAATTATTAACAAGGATTATAACTTGGATGATGTCCTTGTTGGGACTTTCAACTGGGGTCTGATTGACTTGATAAGATAGGTGGTATCGAATAAGAATGCGGTTGAATAGACTTGTGGATTGAAGTAATATTGCTAAAGGACCAAAGTGTGGGCAAAAGGAAATTATAGAACTAATTGCAGTTAGTGCATTCCCTTGTGCCTCTTCATGTTTGAGCAAGTGGACTAGTGAGACTGGAATAATTGGTTACTACATAGTTTACTAGAAAAATAACAACGCTTTAATAAGAGAACTTGTTATCAATGACCATGCTGTTATGTCAGAACATTTGTATCTTGAAATGCTTGGTTTACAAGAATTAAACATTTGTTTGGATAGAGGGAAAAATTGTCTTTGTTTTGATAATGGTTTAGCATGAAGAGAAGTGTGGTATGTGATTAATTAGGTTTGCTATTTTTAGGTAAAATAACTGGTGATGCTTGCTATCTATTACATTGTGCAATTATAAGCAATGATGCTTGTATTAAATGTAGACCAATGTATATTGTTTGTGTGTATGTATTGTAACTTATCTATCTCAGTGTTGCCAGTCACATGCCAAATTTGTCTACTTTTGCTTATTATGTTTTCTTGGGATTTATCTTATGTTGATTTTGTTGTATAAGCTTATGAATTTTGAATATAGTCATGCACTTTGTTTTTGTCATGCACTTTGATTCTTATTGAGTTGTTTTTATTTGATTAATTTATTTTAGGGGCTTCTTTCTATCTTTTTCACACATGTGGAACACGAAAATGAAATGGGATATTTATGATGTTATAGTTACCAAATGCATTGATAACTTCTATATGTGTTTAAATTCATTGCTTTCTTAGGAACATAGGTGTTTTATTAGAGTAAAGATGATTTGTTAACCCTTGTTTGTCCATTCATGAAATCACATGATAGGTGTTTATGGTTTAAACCATTTCATAGCAATGGATAAGAGTTGGATGAAAACTACCAATAGAAGGTCACGAGCATATTTAGATGGAGTCCAACAATTTCTGAATTTTGCATCTAACCATGCACACGGATGGAACGATTTCATGTCCGTGTAAAAATGTGTGCATACAAATTCGTGGCCTACAGATGTTGTACGGGCTCACTTAGTGTCAAATGGGATTTGTAGGGGTTATGACCCTTGGGTTTTTAATGGGGAATCATCGTCTACAAAGACTTCTATTGAAATTCCTAATAGTCATGTCCAAGAAAACCCGATAGAATATGCCGATCTTCGTGACATGTTGCATGACATGTTCCCCATACATGATATGGCATCTAGGCCAATGGAAGAAGTCCCTAGTGTGCAACAACCCACAGAAGGTCCTGCAGAAGGTCCTAATGAAGATGCCCTTCAGTTTATGAAATTTCTTGAAGATGCTAATTAACCTTGTTATGAAGGTTGTAAGCATTTTAGCAAATTGTTGGCCATTGTGCATTTGTACCACATTAAGTGTCTTAATGGTTGGACTAACAAATCATTTACAATGTTGCTGCAATTTTGCTTGATTTCCTTCCTTCAAATGCTAAGTTGCCAAAAGATTGTTATGAGGCTAAGAAGATTATTAAGGATCTGGCTTGAGCTATGAGAAGATTCATGCTTGTCCTAAGGATTGTGTTTTATATTGGAAGGAGAATGCCAACCTTGAAGCTTGTCCAAATTGTAACCTCTCAAGATGGGAAAGTAAGCAGTCTAAAGGTCAACAAAGTACTAATGCTTCCTCTAAGAAAGGAAAAAAGAAAGCTGCAAAGATTCTATGGTGGTTCCCCGTAAAGGCAAGGTTGAAACAACTATTTATGTCTCCTGAAATAGCCAGTCATATGATGTGGCATGCCAATGGTCGTGTGAATGACGAGTTAATGAGGCATCCTGCTGATTCTGAAGCTTGGAAATCATTTGCCTCTAAGTACATAGAGTTCTCATCTAACCCTCGTAAGGTGAGGCTTGGATTAGCAGTCGATGGTTTTAACTCGTATGGAAATATGAGTACTACTCATAGTACATGGCTTGTCATTTTGATCCCATACAATCTCCCTCCATGGATGTGCACGAAAAGGTCTTATTTCATGCTATCATTATTGATTCCCGGTCCAACCTCTCCCGGGAACGATACTGAAGGAGTTATGGGATGTTGGAGTAGAAACATTTGATGTGTCTTCCCAAAAATCATTCCAAATGCATGTTGCATTATGTGGACCATTAATGATTTTCCTGCCTATGGTGATATCTCGGGTTGGAGTACCAAAGGTGCTCTTGCATTTTCTCCTTGTAACTATGATAGTCAGTCTCATTGGTTATGATATGGAAAAAAATTTAGTTATATTGGACATAGGCGATTCTTGGGTAGTGATCATAAATTCCGTAAGCAAAAAAAATTATTTGATGGGAATGTTGATATGAGATCAGCTCCTATTACGGTATCCAGAGGGGAAATCATTTTACAAACAGATGCTGTAGTCGATCATGTGTTTGGAAAGAAAAAAGTTAATTTTCCCAATAAAAGAAAAAGAGGGGAGGAAGTCTTAACTGTGTGGAAGAAGAGAAGTATATTTTTCTCTTTGCCTTATTGGGAGGAGCATGTCTTGCATCACAATCTTGACGTGATGCATATTGAAAAAAATGTAGTCGATAATATAATTGGCACATTGTTGAACTTGGATGGCAAAACAAAGGATAACTTGAAGGCACGCCAAGACTTAAAAGATATGGGTATAAGAAGCAAACTTCACTTGGAAAGGGTCGGGAATGATCAGACACGTATGCCACATGCTTGCTTCCATATGAATGCGAGTGAAAAGGATGGTTTTCTGCAAGTTTTGAAGGATGTAAGAGTACCAGATGGTTATTCTTCAAACATCTCACATTGCGTTAAACTCAAAGAGCGCAAGATTAGTTGGATAAAGAGCCATGATAATCACATCTTAATGCAGTAGCTTTTCCCAATAGCAGTACGTGGATTTTTGCCAACTGAAGTATGTAGGCCCTTGATTGACTTATCTTGTTTCTTTAGGGAGATATGTTCCAAAGTACTAAATGTGGAGGAACTTGGGGCTCTTGAGAAGAGAATTACAGTGACGTTGTGTGAGTTGGAAAATATATTTCCTCCTTTTTTTACAGTGATGGTACATCTAGTTATGCATTTGGCTAGCGAAGCCAAAGTGGCTAACCCTGTTCATTATCGTTGGATGTATCCCATAGAGAGGTAACATTTATAGTAACTTCATCTATTTAGTTTCGTTTAACTTAGCAATTTCCCATTACTGATCTTGGGTTTTCCAATAGGTACTTGACAAGACTTAAATTTTACGTGCGCAATAAATCTTGGCCAGAAAGCTCCATTGCAGAAGGGTATATAGCAGAAGAATGCTTAACATTCTGCTCATGTTATTTTAAATCTATTGAAACTGTATTCAACCGACCTTTAAGGAATGTCGAGGAATCCATGGGTGCAGTAGTGAGCATTACCCTAGATTCAAATGCATGGATCCAAGAACATTGTTATGTGCTCTTCAATTGTGAAGAAGTCACCCCATTTTGCGAGTAAGTAATATGTCCTTGCGTACCCTTCCATGACATTCTAGTACAATACTCTAACTTAACCCTAACACATTTGTCTACACAATGTACACATAGCGGAGATCAAGGCTGATTTCCCTTTTTATGTATCTGATTATGTTATTCAAAAGCAACACATGGAGAAATTCTACAGCTGGTTTAGGGACTATGTAAGTAAGGCATATATATAAAACTATTTTGGGTTGTAAAACATTAGATAGTATACTTATAATAAAAGTCTTTGTTTATAATAGGTGATGTCAATGGATGCCTCTGAGAAAAAGAATCTGTCTGATAAAGTTAGATGGCTTACGTGATATCCAGATAATGAAGCGAAACAGTTCAAGTGTTATGTTATAAATGGTTTGAAATTTCGCACCAAAAATTCTGAGGCATCTAGGAAAACTTAAAATAGTGGAGTTTGTGTTGTTACTAATCAATATTATTGAGTTGAACTACTCTGATAAGTATTGATATGTACTATTCAAATGTCATTGGGCTGACGTTATTAGTGGGAGAGGATGCAAAAAAGATGAGTTTGGATTTGCCCTTGTCAATTTTTCAAGATTGATACACACGGGTAATCGGTTGATTGACATACCTTATGTATTAGCATCTCAAGCTTTACAAGTTTTTTACGTGGAAGATGCGAGACATAAAGATTGGGTGGTGGTGGTCAAAACCAAACCTAGGGAGGTGTTTGATGTTGGAATTAATACTTCACATGACGGTGATGATGAAGTAGATACCTATTTTGAGAATGTCCCTTATAATATAACCACTGATGATGCATGTGATGATGCAAATGACAACCACGCTTGGGCTCGAGGTAATGAAGAAGGAACCATTCATGATACACCATTGATCAGTGAGGATGAATTGCCTGAAGACGACTTTATCGATGATAAAGAGCTTAGTGATGATGTTTATGAGTCATATGATGATGACTCCAATGATGATGCATCTAGTGATGATGAGTCTATGTTAGAATTTTAGACCCCTTAAAACAACAATTGGATTAACCTAGTTTATTTAGCCAAGTGATTAACTTAGTCAAATTATGCAAATCTAGGTTAACACAATCAAATAATCATATCAAGATATAAAGCAGCGGAAATATAAAGAACACAAAGATATGATCACCCAGGAAAACCAAACCGGTAAAAAACCTAGGGAGGATTTAACCTAGCTATCCTCAAGGTAAACTTGAATCCACTATATGAAAGAATCGAAGTTCATACAAAAGGACTTACAAGCACCCACGCTCGACTTCCTAATGCTACCCACCAGTAGAACTTACTGACACGACCACGTGCAAGCTCCGAATCCACAGACTCCTTCTTTCTTGGATTCTCCACAAGATACAAGCACTCCCGCTTGTGTTTCTTTAAGCTCCAATGGCAGCAACTGAGTTGATCATCAAGATGTTGAAGTAATCTCTACCTTGAAAACCCTAAGTTTATGTGAAGGAAAACTCCTCAAGGATCTCACAAGAGATTCACACAAACCGCAAAATATGAGCAACAAGAGCATCCAGAGCTACTCTAAAAACGTGGCTAGGGTTTCCTTTATATAGTGGGAGAAGTAGATCTGAAACCCTAATCCTTAATGGGCTTGGGCTGAGTTGGAAAATTCTGCAGAAAAACGTTCTGCCCGAGATTCGATTGATCGAGTCTAATTTCGATCAATCGAGCCAGGCCGAAAGTCACTAATACTTCTACAACCACTCGATTCCAACTTTACATAAAACGCCCACACTTTGAGCAAGTCTAAACAAGCCTAATAACCTGTTTTGATCATGGTTTGCCAACAATACACATTAGAGTTCTAAATACATAAAATCCTAAGTCTTTAGAACCTAACAATCTAGTGAAGGCTTAGGCCAAGTGAGGAAGGACTAGACCAAGCCAGTTGGGATGTGCCTTCCTTTAGCAAAAATAAAGGTCATCATTTAAACAATCCTAAAGAGTTAGTAGTATAAAACATTACTTGTACAAGGCCTGAAATATATGTTTACTTTGTTCATGAACTGACCCAATTATGTTTTTTAAAAATAAGATAGTTTCTTCTCCTTAATTGCATGTGTCTTTGGTTGCCACATTGTTTGGTTTGGTGATTAAGGTGAACTATCCTTTATTGCATGTGTCTTTGGTTGCTACACTGTTTGGCTTTCTACAATTTCTGTTGATACCCCACCCATATGCATAGCACCTATAATCTAGAAAAGAGTAGCTTTTTTTAATGTTAACTTTGCTTATGGTTGGTAAAGGTTTCTAGTGACCAGGTCTATTCTAGTTGTCTTTTGGCAAAGAAATTCTTAGACTCTCACCAGGACAAATGCCAATAATTCTTCTTAATATTAGTATCTTGAAGTTATTAACTTTCTTGTTTTTGCATTACCCTATGACAATGTTATTTCTTAGTATTCTATGTATTAAATTGTGATAATATTTTGGCCTTTTGCTCTGCTTAATTTTGCCTCTTCTTTTCAGTATTACTTTGAATGTTTGATCCGTGATAATGGTGTAGACTTTCTCTTTTGGGATACATGCCATTGTTCCATATGTGCACTACTGCTATGATCACTCAGTTTTGCAGCTTCAAATATTTTGACTTCAACCTCTTTGGGGTGAACACATTTTTGTCTAGCAATGTTTCTTTGGAAAATGGCATATTAGATAGGATAAGAATCTGTTAGCTGTTAAGTTCATTATGTCATATACAGAGTAGTTCAATTGATTGGCATAAAGAAATTTTAACATACTTTTGCATTTGGGGTTGAAAGATATATCTTGGTAGCATGATGGAGATTGACTTAAAATGATATATGAGGCAAGTATGATAAAAAGTCTAATTAAAGCTGGTATATAATAAGAATTGAAATCAGATTGGGTATGATTCTGAGCTTCGCCTTGCAATATTGCAGCAGTAAATTCCTTTTTCTCTGTTGCAATCTACCTTGTACCATTACTTCTTATTGTGCTTATACAGTTGTTTATTTCAATCTTTGACAGTTGAAATGGCAAAGCGAAAGGCAAATTTGCGCACGTGTGCAAAGAGTGTAACATCGGATGGAACTTCTACACAAGATGCGGATCAAGCATCAAACCAAGCAATCATGGAAGTTTCTACACAAGGTATGGGCCTTTAGTCAGTAACTCATGGATGGTTAAGGGTTAGAATTATGCAGATATATCATTTTAAAAATGTTGTTTTCACATGGCAATTGGCCAATGGGTGATAAGATTTTATTTGGTACATGAACGGTTTTTAGACCCCTTAACACAACCAGATTAACCTAGTTAATTAGTCAAGTGATTAACTTAGTCAAATTATGCAAATCTAGGTTATCACAATCAAACAATCATATCAAGTATATATAGCAGCGAAAATATAAATAATACAAAGATATGATGACCTAGGAAACCACACGGTAAAAACCTGGGATGGATTTAACCTATCTTCAAGGTAAACTTGAATCCACTATCTTGAAAGAATCGAAGTTCATACAATAAGACTTACAAGCCTCCCACGCTCGACTTCTTATTGCTACCCACCAGTAGAACTTACTGACACGACCACGTGCAAGCTCCGAGATTACGGACTCCTTCTTTCTTGGATTCTCTAGCAAGTACAAGCACTCACGCTTGTTTTTCTTTAAGCTTCAATGGCAGCAACTGAGTTGATCATCAAGGTGTAGATAACATCTTTCTTGAAAACCCTAAGCTTTGTGTAAAGGAAATCTCTTCTAGATCTCACAAGAGATTTATACAAAACAGCAATATGAGCAACAAAGACTTTAGAGAGGTTTGGGTACAAAACCCTAGATACAAAAGAGGCACTCTCTTCTCTCTCTCTAAAAGCTCTAAAAAACGTGGCTTAGGGTTTCCTTTATATAATGGGAGAAGTAGATCTGAAACCCTAATCCTTCATGGGCTTAAGCTACTATTTGGGCCGACTTAAAATTCTGCAGATACGATTTTCGATTGATCGAGCCTGTCCTTCGATTGATCGAACCAGACAGAATATGAAGTCTTCTTCCTGCAGCTTGTATGTTCTTGAATCTTGACTTGAATCACCTTGAGCATTGTCTAATAAAACCTATAGACTCTAAGATCTATATCTAGACAAGTTTGTGTTCACGATTTGCCAATTGTTCTAAACATTTAGAACCTAACAATACAGATATTAAACTCACATCAATGATAATGAACCAATAGCAAGGTCATTGAAAAAAAAAATCCAGATACTATAGGGGCTATAAAGGAAACATATGAATATGCCATCATATAAAGATAGAAACTATTGATAATATCTTTAGTAGGGTCTCCATGTGGGCAATGTTGGAACTTGGTACAGTACACCTAGTTTGCACCTATATATATACATAAGTAGCTAACAAATTTCTGAATGACACAATTCGGTGTCAACTGCATGGCCAAAAGAAAATTTATATATATATATATATATATATAGCTTTGTGCAGTGTCCACCCAAAAACCAAAAGCTGAGTTAGTATATACCATATACCAATATCGGTTCTTATTATAAATTTGGAGATCCCTCTCTTTTCTACGCTATTAATTGTTTCTCATTTTTGGTATATAGTTTCCATTTTATGTTTGATAATAATCATCATTCATCATAACCAGAAAATTGTTTTGTGTGAAATTTGATTTTGAATAGAGAGATTTTTTCTTTTTTTAATTTTAAAATTATATAACTTTCGTGACCACAGCTACAGGCTAAAATATCGGTTGGGCAAGTTGCTGTGTGTGTAACATTTGATGTGTGTGTGTGTGTGTGTTTAGGTTTTTTACTTTTGCTGATTCTCTTCTAATGAGTGAAAAAGATTACTCAGTCAATCAGCAAATTAGTGGAAATAGTGTAGGTTTATACACTCATCACAGGATCCTAGAATAATACAAGATGAGGCATTTCAAGCATAGGTAAATGTATACTCATACACATTTTTAAGCAATGACAAAGCCACAGAAGTGCAACCAATCACATGCAACCACTTCAGCTATTATTGTACAAAAGTACCTTCAATAGAGATAAATTCAAGAACAAAAGTGAATCTAATTTAGTGTTTAGCTGAATATTCAATATAAGTGTTTAGTTTGATTAGGAAAGAAAAAAATTTAGTAGAGGGATGGTTTAGGATACTGTTGCTAATTTTTAGATACTAAAATGGAAACTTTTTGACAATTTTGTGATAAAAATAACTGAAATATGTAGCTTATACCGAGAAAAAACATAACTGAATTTTTAATAGAGGTTAGGGCAAGTTCTGTGTTGGAGCTTAGCTCTGTGTTGAGCTGAATTTTGGATATGTAAGTTTCTATTGAACTGGGGAAGGATAGAAAATTAGTGGTTGGACATGGTTCAGGTTAGCATTGTTAATCTTTTAGATACTAGAATGGAAATAGACAAATTTGTGATAAAAGTAACTGAATTTGTTTAGTGGTTAGGGCACACTTTCTTTTGGAGGCTCTTAAAAAAAAAATTGCTAAGCAGAAATACTGGTTGGAGGCTTAGAGCTTAGCTCTTTGCTGAGCTGAATTTTGGATATAGTAAGCTTATAGTTGAATTAGGAGAAGGTGGCAAATTTATGGTAGAATGCCATATACGAACAGTCCCTTCTTCAGAACCAGTAATTATTATTGGAAGTTCTGGATGAAAACATACTACAGAGACATTGTGTGTGTGGCCTTCCAGAGTCTGGACACAGCTTTTGGTCTGACAGTCCCACACCTGTATTCATAGGATTTATCCATAAAGGCTCCACCAGTAAAGTAATTGGCACAGTTAACACCTTTTTGATGGGCATCCAATGTAAAACCAATGCATGATCAGCATAATTAAAAAAAAAAATGAGGGAAATTAAAAGAAACAAGTTCCATTGACAAATCCCATCATACCTTTATGGTGCGGTCAAGCGATGCACTGGAAAATGTGTTGGTAGGGGATTTAAAGCAGGAGAAAATTGCTTGACAGAAGAGCAAATTATAAAGAAATTAGTTGGGATGTTAAAGTAATAATGGGGCATAGTGCATTGGCTGCACAAGCAACAATCCTTCACAAAGTCTTATGCACCAACTAGGGATTCTTAAAGTTTGACTCTTGATTGCCTCATCTCTGTTGTGTGCCAGTGTCATTGTATATTGGGTGAGGTTAATTGTAGTGGTTGTAATTAGTCTAGTTTTAAGGTTAAAAATGTGAGCTTGTATGAAGGGTCTGTTGGTCAGGCTTCTTGCTAATAGGCCTTTTTTGAGTCTGCTCTGATATGGGATGTAATGTGCTACTAGCTTGTTAGGTGTTAG
The DNA here is from genome assembly GCA_019022515.1 of Quercus aquifolioides. NCBI lineage: Eukaryota > Viridiplantae > Streptophyta > Magnoliopsida > Fagales > Fagaceae > Quercus > Quercus aquifolioides. The sequence goes on along the minus strand of CM032329.1, from coordinate 63,138,654 downwards.
CTACTGTGCTTGTTGTAGTTGGCTTTGTTTTGATAACATAAACTTTTGTCTTGTTTTGGTTCTAAATGAAACATCTGATATATCAAAAAGAAAATAATTTAGTAAATCACTCAAAATTTAAAGCTAAATCTATTTAAAGAGAGAGAACCTAGAAAGAATTTGCCAGGCCTATTGATGACAAAACCCTCACCTGACCTAACAAATCCCAGCAAAGTTAGTTTAAATTGTACCATGTTCCATCTTGTACACAAATAGAAAAACTACAGCTCAAAACAATACAAGAGAGAACAAATATCATTATCAGTAATTCAATGTTAAGGACAAAGGTCAGTTTTAAAGTTTATTTTATTTATTATATAAATGATAATCACCAACCAAATTGTGAATTAATGGGATTCAGTTGTGCTGCTCTAGTTCAGCTGCTATAGACATTTTGTTAAATGTGATTCATGCTTTGGATTTCATCTTAGTATGTCCATAGAAAGCCAAAACAGAACATTGAGAAGCAGAATAGGAACACAAATCACAAGCTAACTAATAATTCTTATACTCTTATAGTGTTCATATAGTAATACTCTTACATTGTTGATTAGAATTGTTAAATTTTTTACTGCATCAACATTTCATAGTACCCGATTTTCTTTAAAGGATTTGATTCACATTTAAATCGGGCACTATGAAATGTTGATTAACATAGTGCCAGGCATTCGAGTTAATTAACTTTTGCATTTGCAAATGCTTCCTAGAGTCTGATTCTATGTTTAAGCTACATACTTTCTCTTTTATTTACTTTATCTACCTACTATTAACCTTTGGTTGATATTGTTTGCTTTGAATTTCAGCGGTGCCACAAGTTGCACATGCCACTTGCGGGCCAAGCAAGTACTTGGACATTTGGCATCTTCCTGATGACCAAGTGATAGAGTTGCCATTAAATAGTATGCATCAGCCGGTTGATGATGGGGCGAGGACTTTTACTGGATGGTTGGGTACAATTGCGCAGAAACCCCACATGTGCCCAATTAGATATCTTAGTTGGAAGGCCATGCCAAAAGAACTTAAAGAAGAGTGTTGGCGTCTTGTTGAGGTATTAAAGAAGTTAAAGTACTTGTAATTATGACATTTTGTACTAGACTTTACAAAGTATTTTAGCTTGAAAACATTTGTAATTTGTTAACTCAAATCTTTGATTGCAGTGAAAGTACACTGTGCCTACTAATCCTATTACATATGCGGCTCTGAAGACATTTACCTTACAAAAAATTGGGAAGGCTTGGAGGGACCATAAGTGTAGGCTGAAAAATAAGCATTACATACCAGATTCAAGAAACAAAGCACGGGTGAAGAGCAACTAACCCAAGGGAGCATTCAACAATATTGTGATGAAACATAAATATTATGAAGACAACATAAGTATTATAAATAGATCTTAAAAACATAAAAATTATTTCAAATGAATTTGCAAAGTATATGCGCATCATGCTGAAAATTATCTAGTTCAATGCAATTGATAAAGAAAAAGTGGTAGGTTTATGTGAAAGCAATGGCGGAGTTAGGAATTTAGGTCAAGGGGGCCAAGATTAAAAGATAAGATTGGAAGTAAAAAATCAATCTAAAAAAATTAATATCTATTAATAACAAAATAAATAAACAACTATATGATAATGTAATTGTCATACAGAATCTAACATAAAATGTAAACTTTAATTTATTTTTTCACACCTAGCTTATTTTACTCAATTGCCCTTGACGATTTTTCATATTTTGAAACTACTGCATGATTTCTTCACACTCAATAGTCTTGAATATATCTTTCTCAATATATGTGACTAAGCAATCATTCATCCACTGATCTCCTATTTGATTGCGTAATCGATTTTTAATTATGTTCGTTGCTAAAAAAACTCTTTCAATAGTAGCTGTTGCAACTGGTAAGATCAATGCCAAAGTCACTAATGAGTAAACCAATGGATATGAAATATCCCTTTTCATTTCTACCATCTTTTCAGCAAGCTGTCCAATTCCTTTAAGTGCTGAAAACTCTACAGTGGACCGCATGTCATGGATGTATGTCTCAAGTTGGTTATCAAAGAAAGAAACTTGAACTATTGAAAAATCACTTGGATAAAACTGAGCAAGCCAAATCAATTTCTCCTTGTTGAATGCTGAAAATAAGTAATCTAGGTTCAAACACGCAACACAAAGTAATAATTCAGAATTTTCAAAATGACTATTAAGTTCCTGAAGTTGCATATCTATAATAGTATAAAAAAGCTCCACTTGATAATGATGTGAATTTTTCATGTTTTGAGCTTTTCGTTGTGGCCAAGGTTGATATAAATCATCCATATCATGAACATCAATATTATTTTTTGCACAAAATGCAGAAACCTCCTCTAGCAAAGAGTTCCACCCATCATCCCTCATGACCTGTAAACGTTGCTTTGAAATGTCAACCAACTTCATAGCATCCACAATATCCTAATCTTTTCATTGCAATGCCTGTGACAACTCATTACTTATGCCAAGCACACCTTTCATCAAATGTAAATCAAACACAAATTCAAATGTTTGGAGTAAACCAATTGAGATATTTGCTTTTGCTCTCTGATTAGAATCTAAACCATCTTCTATAATAGTTTCAATCACATCAATTACAGAAGAAAACATGTGAATAAGATTAACAAGTGCACCATAATGAGAACTCCAATGTGTATCTCCAGGTCTTTTTAGACTCATTTCTTGATTCAAGCCACGAACAGTTGAAATTTCACTATTTTTTAGTGCTTCTATAACTTTAGCACTACGTTTTTTGTGAAGAATATCACGACGTTTGCATGATGCTCCAACAATATTGAATACCTTTGCAACCAAGTTAAAAAAGGTTGCAATCTGGATGTGATTTTTTGCTATTGCAACTAATGTTAGTTGAAGCTGATGTGCAAAGCAATGGACATAATAGGCAGAAGGATTATCTTTCAAAATAAGAGTTTTTAGTCCATTTAACTCACCTCGCACGTTGCTTGCCCCGTTGTAGCCTTGTCCCCGCAATCTACAAATGCTTAAGTTATGTTTATTAAATACTTCCTCAATTGCACTCTTTAGTGTCACTGCTGATGTATTATTAACATGTGTAATGCCTAAAAAGTGCTCATTCACATGTCCCAATTTGTCTACATAACGCAAAGCAATAGCCAATTGTTCTTTAGTAGACATATCACGTGATTCATCAACTATAATAGCAAATAATGAGTCTCCAATATCTTTAATAATAACATTTATTGTCTCAATGGCTGCAACATTTGCTATTTCTTTTTGGATATCAAGAGAGGTCGTTTGATGATTTTCAGGAGCATTTTCGAGGACTGCCTTATCAATTTCTTCATTGTGCTTTGCAAGAAACAGTAATAATTCAAGAAAATTTCCTTGATTATTGGAGTCTTTAGATTCATCATGGCCACGAAATGCTAATCCTTTCCGTTGTAGAAAACAAATATAATCCACTAATGCATTCAAACAAGTTTGATATTCCCTTTTCTCAACATCTGATTGCTTGTTTATAACTGTTTGAATACTTTGTCTTTGGTTTAACAAAGCTTCACATTTTCATTGAGCTATATTATGTGCGCTATTGTGATCCCCAATATGATTCTGTAATTTCTCTTCTTTTCTTTCCAATTTCTGAATCCTTTAGTGGCAAATGAGTCTCCCCCTCCAGATCACCAATATTAGGTTGAAAAAGATAACAATATAGACAATATGTATCATCTTTCGTAATGCTATATTCCAACCAACTAGCATATTCTTTGAACCACAATGGATTAAATCGACACTTTGTTTTGCCAAATTGACTTTGTGGAAAATCATGGTCAACTGGTTGACAAGGTTTCTTTTGTAGATAATGCCTTCTAATTTGATCTCTTTCATTAGGATGATAGTCAAAAAATTTTATTCTTAAACCAAGATCCGTGGGAAGATTTGCACCATCCACTTCGATACGAGTTCGTTTTGTATTTAATCTGGACTCATTATTATGAGCAGGATTTTCCATAATCTCAATTAACTACAAACATATATGTCATATCATTAAAATAAAGAAAAATAATTATCAATTTATGGTTAAGAATAATCAAATTAAGAGATCAATATAAATACAAACAGTTTAAACATATAATTTGAATTATAAATTTATGGTTAAGAATAGTCAAATCAAGAGATCCATCTAAATATAAACAGTTTAAACATATAATTTGATTCTTCAAAAAAATAAATAAATAAATAAATCAAAGCAAAAGTATTAAGAGTATGCATACTTGTGAATATTTAAATGTATGACTTAAGAACCCAACTTGAATGCTTTTAAAAACTCCACAAAAACTCTGAGATCCAAAGAAAAAGACTGGTATGAAAACAATTTTTTTTTCCTTTTTGATGGTAGGTGTGCTTTGTTTGCATTATATATACCTTTTTTTTTTTCGAAGTTCTATGCTAGTACTGGTTTCTATTCCATGTATATGTAGCAAAGTTGTTATTTTTTATTTTTTTAATCATTACCAAGTGGGACCCATGGTTTTATATTATAGTCCATCAAGTTTTTGTGTTCAAACTACTATTCAATGAATCAATGTAGGGTATTTTTTTTTTTTAAATCATTACTAAGTGGGACCCACTGATTTTATATATAGAATTGTACTAAGAGTAGAAGTCTACTACTACTAGGAAAAGTAACGTGAATTGACTGAATTGAGATTTTTTTTTTTTTTTTTTTTTTGTTGTCTTTTGTGTCAAGGGGGGCAAATAATAGGGGTGTCAATTCGGGTTAACGTGTCGGGTTCATGTCGTGTCGAGGTAGGGGTATTCAACTAAATGGCTCAACCCTAAGCCGACCCATTTAATAATCGTGTCATGATCCTTCAACCCTAACCCGACCTGTTAATAAGGCGGGTTGACCTGCCCCAACCCATTTGACACGTTTAAACGAGTCGTGTTGGGTTGACACGAATGTAACACAACCCATTTCAACATGCATAATATTAAATATAACATCCATCTAGAAATAATTTTTTTTATATCCCAAAAAGTAGTGCATACACTTCAAGTTTTCAACCTACATTCAAAATAATATAGTTCAACAAAAATATAACATTCATCTAGAAATAAGTTCTTTACACTCCAAAAGAAGTGCATACACTTCAACCCAAATTCAAAATAACAAAGTTTAACAAAAATAAAATAACATAGTTCAATAAAAATATAATATTCTTGGAACTCGCCAAATGCTAAGTATCAATATTGAAAGAATTTGAGCAAACAGTAGACTAATCCTGGCTATGACCACGATTATTATCCATAGATTCTTTGTTGATGTCCAAATTCATAACATCTTCCACAAACTCATCCAATTTCATTTGTAAAAGTTCTATGCCCAAAAAAAAAGTGTTAGTAGTTCTAGGGTATGTAAAGTTTCAATTTCCAATTATATTCCTTGTAAATTTTTGTAATTACTCACTTTTCTTTTTAAATTTAAAATATATGTTGGATATAAAAGGTATTTGACAAATCTAAAATAAAATAAATATTTATTTGTTATACGAGTTAAACGGATTGTGTTAAGTGGGTCATTTTGGGTTGACACAAATAAATTGGCATGTCAAACGTGTCTATTGTGAGTTATGCAGGTTGACCCGCTTATGACACATTTCTTATTGTGTCGCTTTCCGGTCGACCCGTTTATGACCCAAACCCATTAAGGCCCAACCCTAATCCGAAAAAACCCGTGTCGGGTTCGTGTCGTGTTTGCGAGCTAGGTCGAACATTGACACCTCTAGCAAATAAGCTATTTTAGGTCATTATTAGTCAAAAAATTTGAAAGTTCAGGGGGACACCTCCCCCCCCCCCCCCCCCCCCCCTCCTCTCGCCCCTGATTAAGAGTATACATACTTGTGAATATTTGAACGTGTGACTTAAAAAATCAATTTGAATGCCTTTAAAAACTCCATAGAAACTTTGAGATCCAAAGAAAGAGACTAGTATGAAAAGAAATTTTTTTCTTTTTGATGGAAGGTGTGCTTTACCTCTCTTTCTTTTTTCTTTTTTTTCAAAGTTCTATGCTAGTACTGATTTCTATTCCGTGGAAATGTAGTAAAGTTGTTATTTTTTATTTTTTTAATCATTACCAAGTGGGACCCATGGTTTTATATTATACTTTTAGACTTTTGTACGTTTTTGTTTAGTCTATCAAGTTTTTGTGTTCAAACTACTATGCAATGAATCAATGTAGAGTTTTTTTTTTTTTTTTAATCATTACTAAGTGGAACCCACTAATTTTATATATAGAATTGTACTAGGAGTAGAAGTCTACTACTACTAAGAGCATTCTTATCAAGGTTTGTAAAAATTTTAGCATTTATTATCTCAAATTCCAATTTTATAACATATAACACCCCACTTTACAACATTTCCTTCATCAAAATTTTTATTTTTTTTAACATTCTATTTAAATATTCTTTCTTTATCATTTTTTATTTTTCCTTCTCTCTCCTTTGTCTCTCTCTTTCTCAATTAAATAAAAAAAGTGGGCCCCAATTGAATAAAAAAATAATATGCATTTTACCATTTGATGAACAGTGCGGTTTCAAATATGAAACCGCACTGTTCATCAATGCCAAAATTTTTGGCATTTGAGACTCTTGATGGATAAAATTTTTGGATCAAAAATGCTAAAAAAAAGCATATTTTAACATTTAAAACCCTTAATAAGAATGCTCTAAGAAAGGTAACGGGAATTCACTGAGAACTTTTTTTATTTGTTTGTCTTTTGTGTCAAGAGTAATTCTTAAGTATTTTCGGAGTATGGAGAATGGTGGTTCATCCTCTCACATTTATGGTAGGGCTCACTCATAAATAATATTGTTTAAAGGTGTAGTGAAGACTGAAAGACTAATTATTTTATGGAAAATTTTTAGATAGTCCAGAAGAAATGTTCTCTCCTCTCACATGAAGGGTGGGCCTAGTGAAGACTAAAAGACTAATTATTTTATAGAAATTTCTTAGGTAATCGGGAGAAATGTTGGGTCTTTTTTCAACTTTTGTGGTATTTCTAAATATTATCTTACCAAGAAATAATATTGTTTAAAGTTGTAGTGAAGACTGAAAGACTAATTATTTTATGGAAAATTCTTAGGGCCACCCCCTCATGTGAGAGGAGAGAGCATTTTAAAAAAGTTGGGTCTTTTTTCAACTTTTGTGGTCTTTCCAAGTATTCTCTTACCAAGAAATAATATTGTTTAAAGTTATAGTGAAGACAGAAAGACTATTATTTTATGAAAATTTCCTAGTTAGTTCGGTAATAATGCTCTCAGAGTACCTAAATATTTCCCTTATTTTATGAGTAAGCCGAGTACCCAACTCCCATGTGAAAGGATATTGCTATGCAGCCCAGTTACAAACTTCCACTCATAAATATATTGTTTAAAGGTGTAGTGAAGACTAATTATTGTATGGAAATTTTTTAGATAGTTAAGAAGAAATGTTCTCTCCTCTCACATGAGGGGTGGGTCTAGTGAAGACTAAAAGACTAATTATTTTATAGAAATTTCTTAGGTAATCCGGAGAAATGTTGGGTCTTTTTTCAACTTTTGTGGTATTTCTAAATATTATCTTACCAAGAAATAATATTGTTTAAAGTTGTAGTGAAGACTGAAAGACTAATTATTTTATGGAAATTTCTTAAGGTCACCCCCTCTCGTGAGGGGAGAGAGCATTTTAAAAAAGTTTGGTCTTTTTTCAACTTTTGTGGTCTTTCCAAATATTCCCTTACCAAGAAATAATATTGTTTAAAGCTATAGTAAAGACAGAAAGACTATTATTTTATGGAAATTTCCTAGTTAGTTCGGTAATAATGCTCTCAGAGTACCTAAATATTTCCCTTATTTTATGAGTAAGCTGACTACCCAACTCCCATGTGAAAGGATATTGCTATACAGCCCAGTTACAAACTTACAATATATGGACCCTACACACTAATAGAACATGTACCATTACATGTAATAGGTACAGGAAATACCTTCTTCTATAGATGGGTTATCTTGCATGTCAAAATTGGATCTAAATCCATTAATTCATTTGAATCCAAAGGAAAAATATGGATATGGATAGGATTTTTTTAACATTTTTTTTTTTTGATATATGAACTTTTTGTTTTGAGGTTTAATTTCTTTGCATCTCTCTTTATTTCTTTCTCTTTCTCTGCAGTTAACACATGAGGTTTTTTTTTTTTTTTTGCTGTTTTCTTTTGCTTCTTCTCACTTTAGTATTGAAGGTAAAATTCTCACTTTAGTATTGAAGGTAAAATTCTTATTCAGTGTCGATCCTGTCTTTTGCTAAAGAATGTAGAAATTTTGATTTGCACTCGAAGTTGGTTCCATAGATTTAATGAAAATATTTAATTTATCAAATAGTCATAATTAATATTTTTTTTATTTACCCATTTTCATTATATATAAAATTCAATTAAAATTTTTTGTTGTAGGTGAAAATACTTATGCAATTATTGATCAACTTAAGGTGTAATTCCCAGTAATATTTCCACCGCTAAATTTATGACTAACATAATATTAATTCATTAAACTTGTGTGTGTGTGTTTGTTTCTAAAAAAAAAGAATGGGTAATTGTCTCACACTGCTTAAGAGAGTGTGTTATGTGTAGTAAAAACTTGGACTTGGTAAATTGAAGATATTTTTGTATTATTTAACATTTGATTTTAAAAGATTATATTTATTTGTTTTTTTAATTTTGTATTGTAACCAAGTCAAGGACAATATGATTAAGTTTCCTTTTCTTTTTTTCTTTTCTTTTTTATGTGAAAAAGGAGATAAGAATTATGTGGGTCAATCCAACCTTTAAATGACCAAATCAACGTTATAAATTTGAATACCGCTTATTTTACTGAAAACTGAAAACAATAAAAAAATAATTTTTGAATTATTGTTCACACCAAAAATACTGTTTATTTGCCTATTAAAAAAAAAACCATAAAAGGCAAAACGCAAAACGCAATAGGAGAGACGCAGTCCAAATGCTCACTTAGAGCCACTTTTTTTCATCCAAATCCAACCAGGTGATTCCTCAACCCTATTAACCTGACTGTTTACCCTTACCAAACCTAAATATAATATTGACAACTTTAATTAAAATTATTAAAAAAATAAACAAATAAATAAATAAAAAACTTGAAGGTCACCCATCGCGAGACTCACAACAACCCATATAATATTGACAACTTTAATTAATAAACTTGAAGGTCACGAGTCACGACAACTTGTGCTGCTTTTTTTGATATTCTTAGAGTTTCTTTTTCTAAGGGTTAAAAGTTTTTTTTTTTTTTTTTTTTTTTTTGAGATAGAAGGGTTAATTAAAATTAAAAAAATTAAAAATTAAAAAATTAAAAAAAATATAAAAATTAAAAATTAAAAAAATAAAAATAAAAACTGGAAGATCATCGTCACGAGACTCACAAAAGCACAAATATTATATTGATAACGTTAATTAATAAACTTGAAGGTCATGAGTCACGACAGCTTGTGCTGCTTTTTTGATATTCTTAGAATTACTTTCTCTAAGGGTTAAAAGAATTTTTATTATTATTTTTAGTAGAAGGTTAATTAAAAATCAAAAACTTGAAGGTCACCGTCACAAGACTCACAACAGCACAATATAATATTGAGAACTTTAATTAATAAACTTGAAGTTCATGAGTCACGACAACTTGTGCTGCTTTTTTTTATATTCTTAGACTTACTTTTTTCTAAAGGTTAGTTTATATATATAGAAGGGTTAATTAAAATTAAAAAAACTTGAAGCTCACCGTCACGATGAGCCTCATGATAGCAAAAATATAATATTGACAACTTTAATTAATAAACTTAAAAGGTCACGAGTTTAATTAGGTCTATAAGTTATGTAAGGATAACACTACTAAGCATCATGCACATTTTTTTTTTTTTTTTTTTTTTTGAGAAAGTCATGCACATTTTTTTGAGATAGAAAGTTTAATTAAAAATTAAAAAACTTGAAAGTCACTACTATCATGAGACTCATGACAACACAAATATAATATTGGCAACGAAACTTTAATTAATAAACTTTTTTTTTAGAGAGTTTCAACCTATGACGTCCGCTCCTGATAATAGCTCTTTATTATCAGACCAAGATACCAATCAATTTTTAACTGAAACTCACTATTTTGTTACTCATATAGATGTTCTTCTAAAAGGTCACGAGTTTAATTTATGACTAACATTTTTTTTAGAAGAACATCTATGAGTAACATAATATAAATAATGAATTTAAACCATGAGAGACATACAAATAAATATGAAGGAAATATATTAGGCCAAACAAGCGTATTTGATGATATTAAATAAAAATATTCGTTTATACCCAAAGTGATATATATATATATATATATATATATATATATATATATATATATATATATATAGCATTAAAGTCATGCCAATAAATGTATAAAGTAACATCAGATGAAAATGTGTAGCAATATATAAAGAGAATAAAGTATTAGAACTTATCTCAACTACAAGCAACTCTTGCTTCTCTCTTGGTGGCCTAAGCAAATCATAAGACACGTGCAATAAATTACACTCCAAGAATTCATGTTAGCAAGTGTGCAGTTGCAACAACTATAAAGCTTGCAAAAACAACTCCCACAGCCTAAGAAAAGTAGATGTTAGCTTCAATAAATAAGAGAAAGAGGGAGTAATGACTTAATGAAAAAATGGACACTCATATTTGAATAGTTAAGAACTCATAAACATGCTTTGTACACCTGCTAAATGTTACAAAGTGTCCTAGGATGTATGTTTTTAAGTTTGTGCTTGTTATGTACATGTGTTGTGGTTTTTGTCTAGAGGTTTTTTTTTTTTTTTTTTTTTTTTTTTTTTTTTTTTTTTTAAGTAAACAGTAATACTTATTAGAACATACGCGAAAATAGTAATACTAATGTTTTAAACCGGGTTTAGAGCATTCTCATTAAGAATGCTAAAAGTGCTATATGCTAAATTTTAGCACCAATACACTAATAAACTAACTCCATCAAACATTTCAAATCTCAAAAATTTTGAGATATTGCTATAGTGAGCTTGTATTAATACAAGCCCACTGTAGCACAAATCTTAAACGGAAAATAATATTTTATTCCCGTTACTTTTCCCTTTCTTTTTTTATTATTATTTTTCTCTTCTTTGTTCTCTCTCCTTTCTCACTTTCCTCTTCTCTCTTTCCCTGTAGCTTCTGTTTCTCTCAATTTCACGATTTGAGCTCCTCCCCTCCAAGGTTCGTCGGTCAAAACTTCAAAGCCCAAACCGTGAGGTAGAGCTTTTCGGTGAGCGAATCTCGCAGAAACAGATGGTTTCTCATTCTCATTATTCAAAAACGAAAGCTCCATTGAATCTTTCCTCTCTATTGGCCTCGACACCACCACCGCAACCTCATCGTCACTGCCGTCCATCACTTTCTTCTCCACCGCATCATAACCAACACTATATCCTAATCCTCCGCCACTCAAAACGATGTGGGTCATTGGCTAAGAGTTCGGCGTGGGTCTTTGATCGGTGGGTCTCTGATCACGTGGGTCTCTCTCGGTGGTTGTTTTTCTTTTTCCTTTTTCGATTGTTAGAGGTGATGAGGTTGTGGGTTTGGGTTTGTGATTTGGTTATGATTTTGGTGGTTGGTGGTCATGGTTGTGGGTGGTGGCGACAGTGGCAGTTGTTGTAGCTGTGGTTATGGCAAGTGGAGCAGTGGTAGGGGTGGTGGAAGAGGTTGTTAGCTGTTTGCTATAGATTTTTTGTGCAGTTGTTTTATTATTATTTTAATGAGTAGTTTATATTATTTAAATAAAATTGTAAAAAATATAGAAGTTTTGATATTTGATGTATCTTAAAGTGGGGTGGTACAGTGAATAAAGTAAGTGTTTGAAGTGTTAAATGCTAAAATTTTTAGAATTCTTGATGAGAATGCTCTTATAATACATTACATAACCAGAATATAATTAAAAATGGCATAATATTTGTAGTTATAAACTGGAGTTATAAATAGTGAACACTAGACAAGGGTTTTTGTCTAGAGTAAATTTGAACTCCCCTCACGTTTTGGTTTCCTTATCATTTAATGTTGACATTTGGATCACTTAAGAACCTACTGAATGAGTGAAATATCAATTGTGGCCATTGGGTGATCAATTTCCGCTTTATTAAGCAATGTTCCTCCTTAAAAGGAGGTGTTGTTGTTTTATCTTAAGGGCAATAATAAGGTTGAACTAAACACCTTAAAATTTGCTTGCTTAAGGGGAGAATTCTCATTTAAATGTGCTTGAATCAAGGGCAACAGTAGCCTTGCAATGATGCTAATTGATTGTTGATTTCTAGAAGAAATGATGATGTTGGATGAAACTCTATTACACAATAGATGTAAGTGTAACATTATTTTTTAGGGAAAAATCTCTCATACTCCAGGTGCATAAGATACCATCTCTATTTTTGAATTCTTATACTTAATTCTTACACATGACATCAATCATGGGTTTAATGGTCTTACAAATGTTCCAAGTTCATTTGTTACGCTCTCTTTGGTTGCAACGGAGGGAAGAGAAGAGAAAAGAAATGAAATAAGAGAAAATAAATGAAAAGAAAACATTTCTCTCATGTTTGTTTAGAAATAAGAAAAGAAGAATTACTTTGCTTTCATTTGTTTGGCTTGTAAAAGGGAAAGAAAATGGAAAGAGAGATGTGTCTTTTTTACTTTTATACCCACCTAAGGCTGTGTTTGTTTCAACTTCAAACCACTTCCGGAAATCAATTTCCGTAAAATTGATGCGTTTGGCTGCCTAGGAAAATTGGGTCAACCGAAATCAATTTACGCTTGACCGAAAATAAGCCCTCATCCGGGGGAAATCAATTTCACCTTTCATTTTACGTTAAACCAATTTCCGGAAAAAAAAGTCTCTCAACTCTCCAAGCTCTCTCTCACACAGCAACACATCTCCAAGCCCAAGCTCTCTCTCACACAGCAAGCTCTCTCTCACACAGCAACACATCTCCAAGCTCTCTCTCACACATCTCCAAGGTCCAGACCCAAAGCTCCAAGCTCAGCAGCAACTTCAGACGTCCGTTCCGGTCCAGCAGCAAGTCTCCGATCCGGTCCAAACGTCCGCTCCGAGCTCCGATCCGCTCCAGACCCAAAGCTCCAAGCTCAGCAGCAACTTCAGACGTCCGATCCGGTCCAGCAGCAAGTCTCCGATCCGGTCCAAACGCAGCCTAAATTTGATAGAGATGAATGTAAAATCTGAGACAAAAATGTAAATTTCATGTCATAAAAAGTCAAAGTGTCAGTTTTGCCCTCCAATCCACTACTCTCTCCTTTTCTCTTTGCTGGCTCCTCCTGTTTTGAGTGGACTTGGTGCACCGTAGTTAGAGGAAGCCCTCTAATTAATTTCCTTGAATCTTGTCTTTTTGATACTGATTCAGTGGCCCTTGGTCGATTTCATCAATTGGGCCTGGAGATTTTGCTGTCCATGCTAACAGGCTTTGGGGCTGACCTTGTAGAGTTTATTTTAGCTATCCCCATTTTTCTGGTTCAGCCCATAAAAGTGGGCCATATTCGCTGTCTTTTTTGGGCTTTTATATCAATTTGTTGTCCAAAAAATTGCCTCTAACAATAGGTTCACAAGATCGTACCTCAAAGATAAGAACATGATTCGAATTTGATGCTGATTTCAACCAAACCCAACTCTGGGGAATTACTGCCTAATAATTTGCCCCAAAGCACATGGGAGCTAGCGGGGAGTTGGTTTCCACTTGGATGTGTCTGAAACCTAGTTCCCATGCGAATTGCAAGCCCAAACGGATGGCCCAAAGTTCAGCTATTATTTTAGCTGTGACACCAAATTTAAGAGATAGTTCACAACCCACCTTATGATTTTATTTTATTTTACTTTCAAAAAAATTGTGTTATTGCACCTTTTTACTCCCCTTAACAAAAGTTGTTGAACCTAGTTATTTAGCCAAGTTATTAATTAGATAAATTATTCAGATCTAGGTTAACATAATAAAATCATATCATGTAAATAATGCGAAAATATAAAGAACACACGATATGATAACCTAGAAAAACTAAATCGGTAAAAAATCCAGGGAGGATTTAACCTAGCTATCCTCAAGATAAAACAAATCCACTATGAAAGAATTAAAGATTTTACAATAGAACTTAGACTACTAACATCCTAGTACTACATCGAATAAAAAACGTGACAGCTCCGAGTTCACAGACTACTTCTTTCTTTGATTCATTGCAACCACAAGTTCTCATACTTGTGACTTTGAGACTCCACTCAAAGGTTTCAGATCTTCTTTAAGTTCTTTATGCAGCAATTGAAGTGATCACCAAGTTCTTGACATGAATCTTGATCTTGATAACCCTAAATGTGTATGAAGGTAAACACCTCTAGATCTCACAAAAGATTCAACACACAGCACATCAAAGACCTCTAAAACGTAGCTAGGGTTTTTCCTTTTATACTTGGAGTAAAAAATAAAACCCAACACGTCAAATTGGGCTTGGGTTGAATTGGAAATTCTGCAGAAAAATAAATCTGCACGTTGTTCGATTGATCGAGTCTAATTTTTGATCAATCGAGCCTTGCAGATTTAGTCCAATAAATTCTGCAATCACTCGATTCCAATTTTACAAGTAAGCACACTTTGAGCAAGCCTAAACCTAGAATTAATGTTTTGATCATGGTTTGCCAATAAATTACAAATTGAAGTTCTAATACATTAGTTCCTAAAGTCTTAGAACCTAACAAACTCTCCCTTTGGTAATCCGTGACAAAACACATCACAAAAATAAAATGCTCAAAGTTACAAATAGCCCATTCAAATTTAAATGCCCTAAATACAATTCAACCTTACTACTATCTATTAGTTGCCAATGTAGACAGCAATCACGACTGAATTAACCTGTAAATTCCTGAAACACTCAACAAACACATAAACGCATGTGTGGAAAATACAAGTAAAACAAAATAAATTATTGATTTCACAAAACATAAAAATAAGACATATACCAAGAATAACCTCATAATATAAATCAATAACTAGTGTACCATATGTGAAACAAGAAACAATAAAACAACTAAACATAGAACATAATGTCTCCCCCTAACATATACAACCCATAAAAAAGAAATACATCATAACCAAAAAGAATACATCATGAACCAAAAAAAATGAAATACATAAAAAAAAAAAAAAAATCTAGATACAATCTATGTACTCCAAAACAAAACTCCCCCTATCTCCATACATATGTACTCCCCTTTTTGTGATGAATTGCCAAAGGGCAATTATGACTCATCATTAAAAGGTGGAGGTGGTGGAGTAGAACCTCTAGCATCTATAGGAGCTATGATATGTACGGGCTCAAACGCGAGGAAGTCCTCTAAACCTAAATCTAACTGAATCTTGTGAATAAAAACCAAAAAGAAAAGACCATGAGATTTAGCACTACTCCTATGAACCTCACCAAGAGAGTGAATGAAAAGAGTAGGAAAGCTCATAGGTGCATTGGTAACAAGAGCATACAAAAATGCACAACTTTTAATAGGAATAGTGTGTAAATGAGAGATAGGCCAAATGGAATGACAAGAAATCCGAAAAAACAAATAATTGAGCTTAGTAAGCTCATGTGAAGTGACACGAGGATCAGTACCCCAACTAATGGAAGTACCAGTAATGAAAGACATGATGTCATCAAGAGGAGGGGTCTCGGTGTAAGAGTACATAGGTTGTTGTACCAAAGGTACACCAAGAGTAGAGGCCACTATAGCAGGAGTAATCACATACTCTTCACCCCTTATCCAACTCCTTACATATTGAGTGTTAGAATCATTGGAGTGGATAGAGAGGTTCGAATAGAACTCTTTAATCAAAGCAACAAGAAGAGGATGCTCAACCTCTAAAAGTGGCAACCAGCCCCTACGCTCAAAGTTCCTACGTATCTCCAGATCTAACTCATCTAGTATGACCTTACGCTCAGCCCAAACCGACCTATAGATGTTTAGCTTCTTATAGGTTTCTTAGTTTTTCTCGGTTCTAAACCTATCACTTTGGAAAACAGGGGTAGAGGGGGTGGTAGTTTTCTTGGCTCTAGTCTTCCTAACCATGATGCTAAGGGTCGGAAAGGAAAGACAGAAATAAAAGAAGAAAACCAAGGGTAGACTGCATTAGAGTGGGCTAGAGCATAAAAAATATCAAAAAATAACAATTTATATGATGCATGTAATGAATGCACATATGATGCATGCTCTAATGCATTGAAATTTGTTCAAATTTACTTTATAAACCATCAATTGACTTTAACATAGAGTTTTAGTTTAATAACCCCAAAATTTGAAAAACCCAATTTCAAAAATTAAACCAAGCTGATCAATTAATCATTACACTAGTTAGAAAACATCATATAATGACATAATCAATCAATAACACAAGTCAATTTCATCAATTTTAGCCCAATTGAACAAAATCCCCAATTTCACAAAGTTTCAAGCCTTAAAAAAATCAATTTTCCTCAAGTCACAAAATTGACCAAATTAATGCATGAGGATCATGTTTATATCATGTAAGAAAAAAAAAACCCATTAATTTATTTTGAACAAAAACAACCAAAAATTCTTGGTTCGAAAAATATGAAGAAAATGCATGAAAAATGTAAAGGTAAAATATCATTTTCATCCCTAAACTATCACAAAAGTTCGTTTTTTGTCCCAAAATTTTCAAAAATTCTATTTTCGTCCCTAAACTTTTCCAAACGTATTAATTTTCGTCCCTCCGTCTGTTTGGCCTAACGGAGTGCTGACGTGGCCTGACGGAGTGCTGATGGTCAGCACTCCGTCAGGCCACGTCAGCACTCCGTTAGGCCAAACAGACGGAGGGGTCATCAGCACTCCGTCAGGCCACGTCAGCACTCCGTTAGGCCAAACAGACGGAGGGATGAAAATTAATACGTTTGGAAAAGTTTAGGGACGAGAATAGAACTTTTGAAAATTTAGGGACGAAAATGATATTTTACCCAAAATGTAAATATATTGAAAAATGAGGGGTAAAAGAGACTTACATAAGCTTGAAGACAAAAAACCTTGAGAGATTTGTGGAAGAAAACAATAAAAATGGCTTAAATTGGATTGGTCGAAGAAAAGTGTGAAAAGAGTGTTTGAAAAGTTTGAATAGAATGAAGAACACGTGAGAAAGGTTTTTTTTAAAACACTAACTGATCGAATTTCGATCGGTCGAAATTGATCTTCGATCGATCGAAAAATAGATTCGATCAATCGAGCACCGATAGAGCCAGGCAGATTCAAACCAAATTTTTTATTACAGATTCAATTAGTCGAGAGACAGCTTCAATCGATCAAAAATTTGGAAAACTCAAATTTTTGAAAAACAGAGCAAAGAGCAATTTAATGCAGAAACTCCTCAAAGCACAATGTTTTATGAATGAAATGCATGAGTATGAGATTAAAAGTTTTTCAAAAACACAAGAATTCAACTCAGATCTTCCGAAAACAAGTTTTTCAATCAATTTGTCTCCAACAACTCAAACATAAAACATATTTTGCATCAAAATCAAGGAACATATAATCTTGGATGGCCAAAAAATATTCACACACAATATCATGTACTAAGTTTAGCAAAGAATAACTTGTGTAGTGTGTGCAACTAGCAATAGCATGAGATACATGTGAGGTGATATGTAGATAGTAATCAATCACAATTTCTACATTATTCATCACATAAGTTTGAAAGAGACTATCACCTAAAGAGTTACATCATATAACTCTCACATCTCCTAGAAAACAAGCTTGCAATCGTGTAAGTTTCTTGTTTTGCCTCATAATGTACACACCAATTTTATTTTAATGTGAAAGTATTTGATTAGCCAAATAATGTACACACCAATTTTATTTCATTGTGAATTTATTATAGCCCAATAATGTACACACCAATTTTAGTATTAATCCGAGGCTACACCTTATGTTCTTTTTGTGCATGTGCTACATTTTCTCGAGCACAAAATCTTATGATATGCACTAAGGTGTTCATGATTGGCTAGTAAACAGTGGTGAGATGGTTATTTATGCATTTCTCATTAAGTTCAAGTCCTAACAATCGAAAGCATGTGACTTCAAAATCAAGATCAAGTGATCAAAAACTATAAACAACTCTCACACAACATTAACTACATAGCTAAAACTAGCAAAGTGCAGTAAAATAAGCTCATCCAAGCTAAACAAGGTACACAAGCATGTTATTTAAAATATAATATGGCCAACCTTGATTACAAATCCAAGATATATAATACAAAACACATTTTTCCTTTTTTTTTTTTTTTTTTTTTTTTTTTTTTAAGGAATAACAAAAACAACCTACCATGAAATGCATGAATGTTATGCAATGCAAATCCTAAAAGCAAAAAGAAACCAAAATAGCAAAAGAAGAATGGTCACAAAGAATATAGAGATGAAGCACAAGGACCATGTCAAAAAGACTCAATTAGATTGAGCATTTTGCATCCAAAACTTTTTAGATGCAACTCTAGCATTGGAGTTATTATTCATATGAGAATGATGAGCAACTCCAAGATTGGTATAAAGGTTTAAAGCCTTTACCAATTCACCAATAAGTACCATAGGATCTTATGCTTGAGGCACATGTACTTTTGGCTTATTTGCTCACTTTGCAGCTTGAAACTTGAAACAATTTGGACGGATATGCCCAGTCTTTCCACAAAAATGACAAACTCACACAACTTATCCTTAGGGAGGTTAGGATTCTTAGGCTTAAACTCTTTAAGATCAACCCTAATCTTCCTAGGAGGTGGTGTAACTTCTACTGGTTTGACAATCTCACTCTTGGGGGGTTCAAAAGAAGAAACAAAGTTTGTGGAATGAGTTTCAAACACAGGGATGCTATCTACAAAACCTAGACCAGTGTTGTCTAAGGAAGACTTCGGAACACTCAACATGTGATCAAGTTTAGAACTAGCAAACCTATTTGTTTGTTCTCTAGCAACATATAATTCTAGTTGCAGGTTCTTAATCTTATCAAGCAACAACATATTTTCAGTCTTCACCTTATTAATCAATTCATTAGCATCAAACAATTTCAACAACAAGTTTTTCTTATCAAGTTCAAGGGAGGCAATCTTCTTTAAACCTAAGTCAACACTCATTGCATCCTTTGCAGCAACCTTGCAAAGCTTATTAAAAGCTTCTTACAAATCAGTACACTCAGAGAGTTCCCCATTAGAAGGGTTCTCTTCAACCATAACACTTTTATCAACTACAACAGTAGCTATGAAAGCAATGAAATTTTCATCCTCATCACTACCGGACTCATGATCAAAAACTTTATCATCACTAAGAGTTACAACCATAGCTTTACCCTTTGATCTCAAGTATGTAGGACATTCTGATTTCACATAATCGTATTCTTGACAACCAAAACATTGTTGAACAAGTGAATTACTAGAGGTTTGACCTACTTTTTCTTTAGATTTATCAGTATTGTTCACTTTAGTGGGTTCATTCCTTTTAAAATTCCTAGGTTCAGCATTGTTTTTACCTCTTGCCCTTCTGTTATTGTTCCTAAGAAAGTTTCTAAAGTTCTTGGCAAGATAAGCAATCTCTGTAGAAGATAAGAGTTTATTATCAAATCCATTCCTATCAACATCATCAACTAACTTAAGAGCCATTGATTTGGATTTATTTGTCTTAGGTAGGTCTAGCTCATAGGACAAGAGAGATCCTACAAGCTCATCAATAGGGATGGAGTCCACATCCTTGCTTTTAGTAATGACAGTCACTTTGGGTCTAAAATCCTTAGTCAAGGATCTAAGTATCTTCCTAACAATCTTAGGTTGATCATAAATTTCACCCATATTATAAGTAGAGTTAACAATATCATTCAGTTTAGCATAGAATTCATCAAAAGATTAATCATCAGACATTCTAATACTTTTAAATCTGGTAGTTAACTGTTGCAATTTATTAATCTTAACTGCCTTTGTGCCTTCATGCACAGTTTGGAGAATATTCCATGAAGTATGAACAACCTCAACATTAGAGATTCTCTTAAATTTCTCCATAGATACAGCATTAAAAATAGCATTCATGGCTTTACTATTAAAAGCGGCTACTTCTTTTTGAGAAGTTGACAACTCGATTATAGGAGTAGTCGATTTCTCCCATCCGTATTCAACAGAATCCCAAACTCTCTCATCAATGGATTTCAAGAATGCTTTTATCCTTACTTTCCAGTAGGCATAGTTGTTCCCATCAAAGTGAGGAGGGATCACAAGAGAGTGACCGTGTTCTATGACAGCAGGGGTCAAGGATCAACTCTTAGATCAAAAGATCTAAAAATACAAGAGCTAACCTGCTCTGATATCACTTGTATGTTTTTAGACCCCTTAACACAAGTTGTTTAACCTAGTTATTTAGCCAAGTGATTACTTAGATAAATTATTCAGATCTAGGTTAACACAATAAAATCATATCATGTAAATAATGTGGAAATATAAAGAACACACGATATGATAACCCAGGAAAACCAAACCGGTAAAAAACCTGGGGAGGATTTAACCTAGCTATCCTCAAGGTAAAACAGATCCACTATGAAAGAATTGAAGTTTTTACAATAGAACTTAGACCACTAACATCCTATTACTACCTCGAGTAGAAAACTTACTATTATGACCACGTGATAGCTCTGAGTCCGCGGACTACTTCTTTTTTTGATCCACTGCAATCACAGGTTCTCCTACTTGTGACTTTGAGATTTTACTTAAAGGTTTCAGATCTTCTTTAAGTTCTTTATGTAGCAACTGAAGCGATCATCAAATTCTTGACATGAATCTTGATCTTAATAACCCTAAGTGTGTATGAAGGTAAACACTTTTGGATCTCACAAAAGATTCAACACACAACACATCAAGGACCTCTAAAACGTAGTTATGACTTTTCCTTTTATACTTGGAGTAAAACATAAAACCCTACACGTCAAACCGGGCTTGGGCTAAATTGGAAATTCTGCAGAAAAATAAATTTGCACGTGGTTTGATTGATCGAGTCTAATTTTCGATCGATCGAGCCTTGTAGATTTAGTCCAATAAATTCTGCAATCACCCGATTCCAATTTTACAAATAAATATACTTTGAGCAAGCCTAAACCTAGACTCTATGTTTTGATCATGGTTTGCCAACATATTACAAATTGAAGTTTTAATATATTTAGTTCCTAAAGTCTTAGAACCTAACAGTTATTATAACAATAATTGGTATTTCCATCCGACATAACAAAAATAAATTAGTTCATTACAAACACCAGTATTTATATCACATGCTTAAGTGAGGGAAATGTAGAATTTAGAGCCCTTGGTACAGTTATGGAATAAAAGCTTATATGTGTGTGTGTGTGTGTATATATATGTATATAGAGTTGGGTTCAAAAGTTTAGCTATTATTTTAGCTGTGACACCAAATTGAAGAGATAGTTCACAACCCACCTTATGATTTTATTTTATTTTACTTTTAAAAAAATTGAGTTATTATAACACATAATTGGTATTTCCATCCGACATAATAGAAATAAATTAGTAATTTAGTACATTACAAACACCAGTATTTATATCACATGCTCAAGAAAGGGAAATGTAGAATTTAGAGCCCTTGGTACAGTTATGGAATAAAAGGTTATATGTGTGTGTATGTATATATATATATAGAGTTAGGTTTAAGTTACACCTGGTGTAACTCTAAGTAATATTACATCACTCAATAACTTGTTATTAAATTAATATTTTGAAAATCCAACTGTTGAATTACATATTTTATACATTCTTAACATGCATGTCAATTTTCATATCAATCGGATACTATTTACCATTTGATCCATAAATTCATTTTTTATACATTGTTTCAAACTACAAAAATTTGAATTTTAACAATTAATTGATGACATGCTATTAATTTTTTATCACCTTGAAATTTTGCAAGCATGAAGAATATACTTAGATAATGTAATCTAACGGTGAATTTGTTAATGTTCGCATCCAATTAAAAAATATTGAATGGTGTAACATTGCTTAGAGTTACACCTGGTGTAACTCTACAAAAGTTATACAGTTTTTAAACTGTAGATTTTTAAGAAATTTAATGGTTAGAAAATTACTATAATTAATGTTATCTTTAAAATTAATTGCTTTTTATATTAACTAACCTAATTAATTCGAGAGAATTTTATATTATTTTCTTTTTAACTTTCTATCTCTCTCTTAATCAATTCATCCCTAACCTTACACAAAAGCATATTCTCAACATTCTTGGGCATGGAGGCAGTTTTGCTGGACTTTCAATTGTTAAAGAAGCACGTGTCAAATGTGTAGGTTGGACAAACTCATTTTAGCTGAATCGTTAGCAATAAAAAATAGTGCTTCCAAGTCTTATATGAATAGCTGGAAAAACAAATAGAGCTCTTTGGTCCTTTTTTTTCCCAACATTTTGTTTTGTACATTTGGAACTATGGTTTCAAAAAATAAAAAAATATTGTGCCGTGGTAAGACAAGCCTAGTGAAAATGTAAAATCATATTATTATGCCACCCTCTATCTACAGGGGAGTAAAAATTAAAATCCATTGTTGTCAATCTAAGCAATGGAAACATAAAAAGCCATTCAGCTAAATATCACACCTGCTTCTTTAACAATTGAAAGTCCAGCACAACTGCCTCCATGCCCAAGAACGTTGAGAATATGCTTTTGTGTAAGGTTAGGGATGAATTGATTAGGAGAGAGAAAGAAAGTTAAAAAGAAAATAATATAATATTCTCTCAAATTAATTAGGTTAGCTAATATGGAAAGCAATTAATTTTAAAGAAGACATTGATTATAGTGATTTTTTAACCATTAGATTTCTTAGAAATCTACTGTTTAGAAAATATGTAACTTTTGTAGAATTACACTAGGTGTAACTTGAACTCATTTATATATATATTTTAAGTGAAGATTAGAATTAAAATTCTAAACGTTTCTGGTGGAAATACTAAAAATTCTACTTGACCTAAAAAGTCATTTGCATGGAATAAAACATTTTAAAGATTCTTTAAATAAGATTTTAATATACAAATTAAGAGGTACTACCTTAATCCAAAAACTTAAATCAATAAATTGTTAGGAACAATAAACTTTATCCATGTTCTTTGAAATGTGAACAATAGAATATAGAGAACAGGAATCTCAAAAAAAGAATATAGAGAACAGAAAAGATCAACACACAAATAGAAGAATTACGTGGTTCACCCAAAATTAATGTTATGTTCACAAAGTTGCTCTAGTTTTATTATGACAGCTACAAATGGAGTTACAAAATCATCAACACATACATGATACATATACTTGTGATGTGTTCTATACCATTGGCATTTTCGCCCACCAATGGAACCAGTTATTTTTTTTCATTTTCTATTTTGGACCATTTAATTACTTCAAATTAATGAATTAGAATCCACCCAATAAAAACCATCAGCGCCATCCTTTTTGCGAAGCCCACTTTAGGCAAGGTGCATGATCAGCCCTAATAATTCATCTAAAATTGGTGGGTTATAAATTAATTATGTGAATGAACTTCTATTAACTCAATAAGGTTGGGAGAGAGTTTTCTGAATAAGAGAAGGGAGGCATTAAGGACGAAATTTACATGACGTAATTTTGGGACTTTCCAATTTCTATGCGTTTAAATAAATTTTTTTAAAAAAGTATAGGTATTTCGACATTAGAATGACCACCGCACACCCGTGGTGTGATAGTCACTCCACAAGTATAAGTATTTGTAGAGTGTGGGAGGTAAGGGCCGGGGTTCAAGTCTCCAAGATGGAGTTTCACACACATATACACTTAGATTAGACTAGAGTAGAATTCTATCTTGTATAAAAAAAAAACATTAGAATGATTAATAAAATAATAAGTTAAGTATAAGTTAGAGTTTTATGTGGTTAATAAGTACTTTTTAAGTGAGGAGTTGGTGTTTTAATCAAACTAGTTGTTGACCTTAATATTTTGTTAAAGAATCATTTGTTTTAAACTAGTATTATTCTCGTGCGATACATGGCTTAATGAAGATTCATATATAAGCTAAATTTTTAAAAAAAAATTAAAACAAAATTATTAAATAAAAAGTAATAATAAATTCTAAAATAAGTAAGTAATTTTAATTATAAAAAATTACTTTAAGTTCCGAATGTTTAGAGTATGGACATTATTAGTGTTTATCTATTTTTCTATTTTAAAATTCTCTTTGTGCTTTGTGTTAATTTCTTAATATGAGATATGTAATGAGTTTGATTATTCCTATTTGGGTTATGGCATAGCAAACACAAATAACAATAAACAAAATAGTTTCTCAATACAGATTTTTTTTTTCCTAGTGATAGTATAATTAAAAAAATAAACACACGCACAAATTAAATATAATAATCAAAACCCAAAATCAAAACATACACAAAAGAGTTCAAAGTTTGAGAATATAAAAATTAAAAAAATTAAAAACTTACATAAGAGAATCAAGAACTTAAATGATGCCTATTGTTTTGCTTCTTTATAGTAAACTTCCTTTTGTATAATATTCTTCACGCAAATTTTGAAGTAAATAACAATAAGTAAGATGCATTTATTAAATTAAAACAATAAGCGTGATGAACAATAAGCATAAGTTGCATCTTGAGAAAAAAAAAAAGAAAAAAATACAAACACATGGGTCATGTTATGTGGGATTTAATTATACGGATGACTTTATTGGTTAAGAGTGATTATATTGAAAAGTCACGACTTAACACACACACACACACACACACATAAAATTTTTGAT
Source organism: Quercus aquifolioides (assembly GCA_019022515.1). Taxonomy (NCBI): domain Eukaryota; kingdom Viridiplantae; phylum Streptophyta; class Magnoliopsida; order Fagales; family Fagaceae; genus Quercus; species Quercus aquifolioides. The sequence goes on along the minus strand of CM032329.1, from coordinate 63,113,663 downwards.
AATAGACTATTAGTTGGAGTAGAATTTAAATTTCTAAAACTTAGATGATAAAGTTTTATCTAAATTAAATTATTGTTAAATCTTATCCCATAGTCAAGAGTCTTTTAGATTAATATCCAAATAAAATATTAATTTGATAAGATGCAACCTGAGGAAAAAAAAAAAAAAGGGAGTTGTGTGGTATTTAGGTTTAGAAACTTTTGATGGTAGACTTTTAGTTTTAATTAAACTAAACAATTATTAAATGCTATCCCTCAATTTAAGGAGATATATCATAACAAATAATATAAATTAATTTACTAATTCATTATTCATAAAATGTTGATAATACGCTTTTAGTTGGAGTAGATGTAAAAAAGTTTTTTTTTTTTTTTTTTTTTTTTTTTTTTTTTGAGAAAGAAAATGTAGGTTGTTGTTTGGGATTCAAGTTTAGAATTTTTGATAATAGACTTTTAACTTGAATAGAATTTAAATTTGTTGAAGTTTAATGATAAGTTTTATCTAAATTAAACAATCGCTAAATATTATCCCTTAAGGGATTATATCATAAAAAATAATATAAAATTAATTTATTAATTAGTTGTTTTTAAAATATTGATAATAGAGTTTTAGTTAGAGTAAAAGTCAAAACATGAGTTTATTTTTTTAGAAAGAAAATGTGGGTAGTTGTTTGAGATTAAACTTTATAATTTTTTATAATAGACTTTTAGGTTAAATAGAATTTAAATTTGTTGAAATTTAAATAATAAAATTTTACCTAAATTAAATAGTTTTTAAATATTATCCCCTAATTTGAGGAAATATGTCCTAATAAATAATATAAAATTAATTTACTAATTAGTGAGAGTAGTCATTGGTACAACCATGGTTTCTAAGCTCAACTTTTATTATTATACATATAATATATAATATGATATGATATGATTCGTGAGTTATGTGGTATTTAAGCTTAGAAAATTTTGGAGATAGACTTTTTGTTTTATTTAAATTAAATATTTGTTAAATATTATCCATTAATTTGAGAAAATATATCATAACAAATAATATAAATTAATTTACTAATTAGTTGTTCTTAAGATGTTGATAATAGACTTTTAGTTAGAGTAGAAGTCAAAAGGTTGTTTATATATTTAAAAGGGAAAAATGTGCATTGACCCCCTGAACTTTGAATTAGTGGCCAAAGCATCTCTTGAACTTTTATATTGGCTAATTTATTCTTTAAACTTTAAACTCTCACGTGTACTTTGAAAAACAAACTCATCATTACCATGAAATTGAAACCCAACAGAGAGAGAAGAAAAACCTTGGTCTGGGCGGCAAAGAGGAGAGTGAGAAAAACGGTAACAAAACTGCACTAGAAAGAAAGAAAAAAAAAATACCAGAGGTGAGAGGCGGTAACAATGGTGGCTATAGAATGGCACGGTGGGACTAAGCATACGAACAAAGCCGATTTTTTTATCCTTCAATGTCCGCTTTGAATTGACCTTAATAACCAGAGTATGGCCGTTCTCCTGGGCATTGGTGATGTTGATATTGTTGAACTTGAAGCTGTGATTCATATAGGGTTTGAACCATTTGTTGTGTCTTTGTTCTCCTCTGTCCGTGAATTTCGACATTACTGTTATTGCAAATCCAAACAGCAGCGTAAGCTCTCGTTTCTCTGATCAGTCTATTTACCCTAATCAATCCATTGGCTGACTCAATTACAACCACTTAATCTAAACTCCTATCCGTAATAAAGTGTAGCTTTTGGAAAAATGGATCTTAAGGTGAACGAATATCAAGTGTGTGTGTGTGTGTGTGAAAGACATGTTGGTTTTTGTATTGGGTTTGATTTAATTTTTGGACTGAGGTTTCTGTGAGGAGGCGAGACGATGGCGGGATAAAGCACTAGACATCATGGTGGCTGTGGTTCTACCGTCTCTCACTGATGTACGACACAATTTACTATTTAATTATTGTAATTTATTATTTTTGGTATTTTTATGTAAAAAAACGTTATTTTAGGTTTAGGTTATTTATTTCCTTATTTTTAGGTGCATTTAATGCTTTTTATGTCAAATTTGATTCATAATATGGTAAGGTATCAATTAGGAGTTATTTTAGTATATATTTTCTTGTTTGTCAAGTTTTATGGAGTCCTTAAATAGGCTCCTAAGTCTGTAAACGTTTTTCAGAGATTATTGAATAAAAATCAGAAAAGGTGAGGCTTTTGCTCTTCTTTTGGTTCTTCAAAAACTGTGAACTTATCAGGGATTCTTCTTTGTAGCGTTCAAACTTTATACCTTTGGTTCGTGATTCAATTATAATCATTGGGTCAAGGTGTTACACTTATACCTTTGGTTCGCGTTTCAATTATAAACGTTGGGTCAAGGTTTCTATCAAAAAAACTGAATTTTAGCTTTCTTGGGCAAGTATTCAAATATTTTTGTTGGATCTCAAAGCGTGAGGTTCGCATCATTTGGTATCAGAGCACAGGTTCTAAAATAAGTTTTCTTTCCTTTTATCTTTTGTTTCCTGTTATCATCATGTCTTGTTCCTTTTGTGTTCTTTGTTCCTCGTTCTTATTTGTGACGTGCACTAGGTTAAAATCGTGCACCAAGATTCCAAAAAAAAAAAAAAAGAGAAAAAAGAAAAAAAGAAAAGAAAAGAGATGGTAATTATTGAAAACATTGTGGAAGATTCAATTGAGATCAAATATGAGGATGAGTCCACAACTCACAATCCTCAAGTCTCGGTTGATTTGTTGAAGATGACCATACAATATGTTGATTTTCTTGGAGTAGAGAATTTTAATTTGATTATCAAACCTTTGTTGATTGATGTTGCAAATAAATTGAAAGTAGATGAGAAGAAATTTTACGCTATACTTTATGAAGGATTCAAGTTACAGAACCGGATCAAGTTATTAAAGCATTTGAAGTATTTGTTTATTTGGAGTGGAAGATTTCAGATTTCAAAGATGAACTCGAGGACGAGTTTGATTCAAGTGGATGGGTTTGATGTACAACACAATTTACTATTTAATTATTGTAATTTATTATTTTTGGTATTTTTATGTAAAAAAACATTATTTTAGGTTTAGGTGATTTATTTACTTGTTTTTAGGTGCATTTAATGCTTTTTATGTCAAATTTGATTCCTGATATGGTAAGGTATTGATTAGAAGTTATTTTAGAATATATTTTCTTGTTTGTCAAGCTTTATGGAGCCCTTAAATAGGCTCCTAAGTCTGTAAACGTTTTTCAGAGATTATTGAATAAAAATAAAAAAAGGTGAGGCTTTTGCTCTTCTTTTGGTTCTTCAAGAACCCTGAACTTATCAGGGATTCTTCCTTGTGGCGTTCAAACTTTATACCTTTGATTCGTGATTCAATTATAATTATTGGGCCAAGGTGTTACACTTATACCTTTGGTTCGCGTTTCGATTATAAACGTTGGGTTAGGGTTTCTATCAAAAAAACTGAATTTTAGCTTTCTTGGGCAAGTATTCAAATATTTTTGTTGGGTCTCAAAGCGTGTCGATTGAGATTCGCATCGCTCACACTCTCACTCTCCCTCTGCCGGTTAGACTTAGACCAATGTTTTTCTTCTTTCTCCATGTTCATGAATCATGGTATTGATTAGTTTGTTTTTGAAGTACACGTGACTCTCACATGACTATTCCTCTGTTAGCACATTAATGGTAGATTAACTAAAGTATTGATTTGGCAATAGTGTAAAGTTCAAGGAGTAAATTGGTCAATATAAAAGTTTAGGTAGTGTTTCGGCCATTAGTCCAAAGTTCAAGGGATGTATGAGTATTTTTCCTTGTTTAGAAAGAAAACGTGGGTTTTTGTCTGAGATTCAAGTTTAGAATTTTTGATAATAGACTTTTAGTTGGAATATAATTTAAAATTGTTGAAGTTTAAATGATATGTTTGATCTAAATTAAAAATTTGCTTTTTATTATCCCTTAATTTGAGGAATTATATCATAAAAATAATATAAAATTAATTTATTAATTATTTATTCTTAAAATATTGATAATAGACTCTTTTTTTCTTTTTTTTTCCAGAAGGTGATAATCGATTTTTAGTTGGAGTAGAAGTCTAAATGTGGTTTTTTAAAGAAAGAAAACGTGGGTTGTTGTTTGTAATTAAAGTTTATAATTTTTTATTATAAACTTTTAGTTTGAATAGGATTTAAATTTGTTGAAATTTAATTGATAAAGTTTTACCTAAATTAAACAATTGTTGAATATTATTTCTTAATTTGAGGAAATATATCCTAACAAATAATATAAAATTAAGTTACTAATTAATAAGAGTAGCTACTTGGCGCAATCATGCCTTCTAAGCTCAACTTTTATTATATAATAATATATGATATAATATTATAAGTAAAATACTTCTAAAAAGTTATTTTTTTCCAATAAGTTCTAAAAAGTATTTGTTATTTAAAAGAAGAAGTATTACATAATAGTTTCTCATAAAAAAATGGTTTTTCTTTTGGTGAGATAATATTATAATTTCTCAAAGAATATTTTTTGGGTTTGTTTTAGATTTTGAATTTTTTGGGTTTGGGTTTGTGTTTGTATTTTGTTTTATTTTATTTTTTGTTTTAATTATATTTTGAATTTCTTAATTTAATTAAAATTGAAATTTTAATTTTTAAAATTTGAAAGTATTAATATTAATTTTTGCAAATTTTAAAAATTAAAATTTCTTTTTTTTTTTTTAAATTTTGATTACCAAAAATTAATTTTTAGTAATCAAAATTTTTTTTTTTGTTGGTAGTTGTTGGCTATAGTGGCGTTTTGAAATGCTGCTATAGCCATTTTTTAAAAAAAAAAAAAAAAATATATATATATATATATATAAATAAGGGTCTATAGCAATGTTTTAAAAACACTACTATAGCAGTGTTTTATAAACCCCACTATAAGGCATGGATCGATTCGTTTTTGTAAAATACCGCTATAATTCTATAGTCACAGTACAATTGTGACATTCATAAATGCCACTATAGCCTAAAGGGACCTATAGTGGCATTTTTAGGGATTTTAGTGGCATTTCACGAACGCCACTATAGACCCAATTTTTTGTAGTATTATAGGAAAACTAAAATAACCAAAAACAGAATTTCAATGGAAACACAAAAAAATAAATAAATAAAGTTTACTAACCTTTTCCAATGGAGTATTTTATGAGGGACAAAACTTAGTTACAATATTTTAGGTATTGTTCCTTAATTTTCTCTTTTAAAATTTAGCCATGTGGCTACTTAACTAAAAAATACACTTTCATCTCACGAAAAAAAATTAATATGGTAAAATATTCTGCCATATGGATTTTTTCTTAAGTGGAGAACCTAAAAAACATTACCTAAGTATTGTACCTAAATTTTCCCCTTTTATGAGTTGTTTTTCATTTACTTTTTGTTCTAGAAGGGTCAATTGGCATGAGGTTTGTGCTGGTAATACGCCCAATACTCTCCACTAATTACCCTAATATATTGATACCCATCAAAAATTTAGACCACTATTACTCACCTTCAATTTCAATATATACAAAGTAGGATTTAATATACATTTCAAAATTCAAATTATATTTGATTAATTTGATGCATATTTATCATTGTGCCTCCTCTCCACTAATTATCTATGGCTTCTTCTCAAAAAAATTAAAAATAATTATCCATGGCAATCTTCAACTACTATTACTCACATTCCATTTTAATTTAAGTAACCGTAATAACAAAATAAGATTTAATATGCATTTCAAAACTCAAATGGCGTTGACTAATTTGATTCATATTTATTACTGTGATATGTCTACTCTCCACTATTTTTTTTTTTTTGTTATATACAAAATAGAAATTCTACTCTAACCTAATCTAAGTGTATATATGTGTGAAACTCCTTCCTGGAAACTTAAACTCTAGTCCTTCCCCCCTCTTACAATTCACAAGTACTTATACTTGTGAAGTAACCATTAGACATGGCAAAATGGGCTAGAATTTTCTGACTCGACTCGATCTGACCCAAAAAAATACCCAACCCGACCCGATTTTTTAACCCAAAGCAAAAACGAGTTGACCCGTGACCCGACCCGAACCCGAACCATTTTTTTAAAACTTTTTTTTTTGGGTAAAAAAATAGTAAAATTAAGACAATATTGATTTAATTGTTTGTTGTGAGCTTTAAGGAAATAATTGAGACATTTACATAACTGCATGCAAATTAATTGAAAGATAAATAGTTGAGCATTCTGTAATTAGTAAAGATTTTTAGATATCAAATAGCAAAGTACATGCCAAGATAATTTGGTTACAGTAGAGTTAAAAACATAGATTTAAAATTGTAGACATGTGTGAGAAACATTCATAAGTGTGAAAATAGTGAAGCCAAAGTATCAAATTAGCATAAATTATGAATGCTTAGACCTATTTTTTAACAATTTATGTCCAAAATAAACGGCTTTTCAAAATAAATTATGATATTTCCTAGAGTGTGTGTTGCTTAACAATGATATGATATTCATAAAAGAGACTATGTATAAATAAGTAAACAATCAAACTTTAATGTATATTCTCAAATTGAAATAGAGTGCCAACTACAATTGATAATAGATTATAAAATTAATTTTCAAGATTGTAAATTTCTTATATGTTTTTATTCTTTGTCAAATGAGTTATCCAATAAGTCATTTGTAATTTTGTTTTATATTTTGGGATGTTGATATTGTGTAGAAATAAAACTTGTGTATTTGTTTTACTTATCTTTGTGTTATTTTGTTTTAGATAGCAATGTTAGGATTTGTATAATTTTAAAATTATTGAATAAGTATTAATAAGTTTAACTGAGTTCATTCTTGATATAAGTGGTGAATTCAAAGTAATGCATTTTACATCAAGTAATTTGTTGCATGACTTTCCAAATGGCAAATACATGTTGTTTTCTTTATTAAAAAAAAAAAAAAATATTCATGTGAAAAATACAGGTCAACCCGATCCGACCCGCAACCCGATTGACCCGACCCGCCTGTTTTGCCATGTCTAGTAACCATTGCACCAAGGGTGTGCGGTAGATACTTTCCACTAATTCTAATTACCTCAATTTATTCATACCCATCACAATTCTCACTCTTCCATTTCAATTTTAGATATAACAAAGTCAAAATTTCAAAATTCAAATTTTGTTAACTAAGTTGGCTTATATCTATTACTATGACGTGTCTAATTGTTTCATATTTAAAACATGATTGATTTTTCGGCTTGATTTATATATTATTAATAATTATATAAAACTAGCCTTTAAGCACGCATGTTGTGCGTGCTCAAAAACTCTTCTATTTTTTTGGGTAAAAGTTAATAATTTGTATCTGTTATAATTTAGAAATATTTTTTTTCAAACAAATAAAAAGAATAAACTTTACCGATAAGCAGTAACTGTAATTTCTTTTTTGAAACGTGAGGGGAAAAAAATCCTAAATTTTAAGAGTTTTTATTTTCAAATTCAAAATGAAATATGTTATTTGACATTTATGACTCTATTTCTAAATGAAGTTACCCTTCATTAATAAGAGTATTTTTGAACTACATAAAAATCCAATTCAAAGAGGGGAATCCTTTTATATATTGTAGGGGCAGGTTTTGGTTCCTAAGCCCAAAAGATGAATGGATTAGGGCCTAAAGAACCCAACACAATGAATTTGTAGAGAGTGGGCCTAAAAGCTAGACTTCAATGGATCAAACAACATGCACAGTGAATCAAAGAGAGTAAAAGAGTAAAGAAAAACAAGCTTCGTGCAAAGAAAACCTTCCTTGGCAAAATTCAAGGAGAGTGGTCCTTATGTATATTTCTTTTAAACTGGGATACAATTTCAGTTCTTATTGCTACAGTGTTTTCTCCACAAATTTTCCAATCTCTTCTCCCTAGAGGGTCTCTTGCATTATATATATCTCCCTTTGGATGATTTTAGCCTTCCATTTGTTGATCATCCAGCCCACTACTTGAGTGCTTATCCCATAAGACATCTTCCCAAACCCCTTGTGAGTTGCGGCAACCAAGGCAGTACTGTTCAGGAGTCTTCTTCACATAAATGCAACCAGGAGGTTTGGTGAGATGCATTAAATGTGGTGGCAGCCACCATCTTTTTAGTCATGGTAGGACTAACCCCTTCCTCGAATCTCTTTCTCTACAGTATGGCCTCCTCTGGTAACGTGCCGTTGATGTGGCATTACCGTCCAAGGGTGTGACCTCCTCGGCACAATAATGACCCCCTGGGCCATGGGTATGACACGTGGTGCAATTACTTTTTTTAAATTCCTGTACCTCATAATAGCCCCTCAAAACTCCGGTTTTTTCCTTTTATCTGAGAAAAGTGGAGTTTTGACCTTGGATAATTAATTCCATACGTTTTTTTGACTTCCACACGTGAGAATGCCACTTCGCGTGCCCTGCAACCATTTAGGCGCTTCGAAGTCCGCAGCGTCTCATTAAATGTTCCAAGCAGCGCCTTGTTCCCCACATCCTACGGTGAGATGGAGATCCTACGGCTGACATTTCTCCTCAAATTTTGGGCGGGATAACTCCCACCCAATTCCGCCTCCTATATAAGGTGTCTAAGGGATTCATTTCTCTCACTTTCCCAATCTTCGAACTCTCAAAATTTCCTAAATCTCCAAACTTTCAAGACTTCCCAAATCTTCAAACTTTCGAGAAGCTCCTGAAGTGACCCTTGCCTTTATTTTCGTAAGTTCATTTGTTCTTAGGGTCTTTTCTCCTCGGCCAGTCTGTTTTCTATTTCTACCTTCACATAAGTTTCTCTCTTTTCTCCTTAGTCTGCCTAGATAGGTAGGTTTGCTCATTTAGTAGATTCTTTCGTTGGTATGGAGGGGTTTAGGGCCTTGTATCACATTCCCTAGGGCGTTTCCTTAGGTACTGCCCTCCGAGTGGGTGGCTTACCCACAAAAAGGAAGGGGAGGTTTTCATTCCTATGATTGCCTTCATAGAAGGAGGGATGAGGCTACCCATGGAAGGGTGACTAAGGACTACTTAATAGCCCATAGGATTTACCCTCACTAGTGCGCGCCTAACCTATTTAGAGTTTTGGGTAGTGTTGACGCTCTCAATGAGCAAATGGGGTTGAACCTCACTTAGCACGACGTCGTTTGGATGTACGAGTGCCATCTGCTGGCAAACTTGGGCTACTACCTTAAGTCTAGGTCTTCAGTTGTTAGACTCGTCTCATGTCTTCCCAAGTCCAACAAGGGCATGAAAGATGACTACCTAATTGTCTCTAGTGAATGGCATGATGATTTTCACTGCCCAACCTAGGAGGGAGAACCAAGTGGGGTACCCTAGATTTAGGTACTTTGACACAGGACTTAGTTTTGTGGTTTGCTTTTTTTTTTTTTTTTTTTTTATTCCTTTAACACTTTGTTCTCTTCTGACTAAGGGTTCGTCTTTCTAACTGTGATTTTGCTTCTTGGCTATTTTCGTAGATAAAAGGCACATAGCTCCTAACCTTAACTTTGTCAACGTCCCAGACCTCAACAAGGTGCTGAGAGCCGAAGTGTTTGTGAGCGAAGACAGGCAACTGAGAGCTATTCACCTCATCCTCAACTTCAAGCCCTTATCCGACAAGTTTCAAGACGTGGGCCACGCGATCAGAGCAAGCGATCCTCGACTAGCTCGGATAGACGTTATGGTGCCTAGTTTTTTAGCCCGAGAAGATATCGTGCCAGTTGAGTTACCCTCTTGTCACTCTTCCCACAAAGCAGCAGTCCTAAGAGAAAAGACAGCTTCCTCGCGACTGTCACTCGAGACAAAGATAGACCAGTTTCATCTCGAGGAAGAGAGACAGGAGCAAGAAGAGCCTGTGATCCAGGTCTCAGATTCAGAGGACGAGCTTGACAGGTCTTCCGACGTTCATACCCCTAGGTTCATAGTTGCTTGGTTGGACGAAAGTTCAGAGGAAGAAGAAGAAGAAATGGCTCTGAACAGGAAGAAAGGCTTGCATGAGCTCCTCACGGACAGGGCCAAGGGATCGGCGCCTAAGGACGCCTCGTGGTCTTAGCCTCCCTTTGCTCTCCTCCCTCTTCCTCCTTCTATAGTTAACCCATTTGCTGTCACCAACCAAAAGAAGAAGATGAAAGAGAAGGAGTTGGCCGAGGAGGGGAAGTTGGTCCCTAAAAAGGTGCCCAAGCAGTAGAAGACGCCCAAGGACAAGGGGAGGGCCTCCTCGATTGAAAGCAAGAAGGACCATACTGTGGCCGAGGTGCGCCCTCAGAACCTGGTGTGGGAGCCTCGGCTGGAGCTGGAGGGGGTAGCCATACCACAGAGCTCCTCCATTAGGGAGTTCCAAAAAGGGCACGCCCACTACCTCACCGAGGCCTTAGAGCAACCCCTCCTACTACCTAAGGATGTGGCCGCCTTGAGGAGTGTGAGGCAACAGGATCTCTTTTTGTCCCTAAAGAGGGACCTAACCTTGGTGAGTTTCTAGACATGCCTTGCTGACACCAAGTTAGGTCACCTTTTTCCTATATTAATAATGTACTCGTCTGTTATTTCTGTGCAGGCCATCCAAAAGGTCTTCACGGCCGAGGAGTGGGAGAACGACGCCTGAAACGAGGCCAAGGCTGAGGCCAACCTTTGCGTCGAGACCAATAAAGTTTTGGGTGCCGCTGAGTAGAAGGTTAAGGAGCTCACTGCAAAATTAACTGCGAAGAAGAGGGAAAGAAGGAACGCCAAGGCTAGTCTTAAGAATGCTCAGGAGCAAGTTAAGGATTAGTGCAAGAAGCTCCATTACACTGAGATTGAGCTAGCCACGGCTAGGCAGCAGGCCGTGAACCTAAAGGTGAAATTGGAAAAGGCCAAGGGGGTTGCTCATGTGGCTAAGGAAGCTGCGGAGTATGCATCCTTCAACCTTGGGGTGCAGAAGACCAAGGCTTTTCTGGCAGAGGAACTGGCTGAGGTCTGCAGGGATTACTGCCAGGAAGTGCAGACAGAAGCACTTAACCTGGCAGGAGTCCCTGCTGCTTTGGAGTGGAGGAAGGCTGAGAATGTCTACTACCCTCCAAACATCGTGAAGTTCCAACTACACTTCCTCCTGCTGCTGCCCCTGCACCAACCTCTTATGAGCAGCCTTCTACCACCCAAGCCTTTCTTCCTCCTCTTGAGGTCTCCAAAGGGCCTAGCAAGGCTGGTGACCAATGCTAGGGGGTTGAGGTGGCCAAGAGTAAGGGGGTTGGCTAGGGTGGTTCTCGGCAAGAGGATAAGGGCAAGGGTAAGGAGGTCGAGCCTCTGCCAGAGGCCAAGGATCTAGAGGCTGCTTTCAAGCTCAAAGGATGCCGCTCCCAAGGCCAAGGATGCTACTTCCAAGGCAAAGGAGGCTGATCCTAAATCCAAGGAAGCTGATCCTAAGGCCACTGACCCACTTGTCTCCCAGCCAGGCAGCAAAGCAGACCCTCCTCCAACTAAGGCATAATTTAAGATCTTTTCCTTTTACTCTTTTTCCCTTTCTTTTTTTTTTTTTTATATGTAATTTTCCTTTGTTATGGTGGTTTTCCATGTTTAAGATGTATCTCTTTTCTTAATCAATGAAAAGACATGGACTTTTGTTCTATAGCAAGTGAACCTTTGTTTTCTTTTTTTGGTGACCAATGCTAGGGGGTTGAGGTGACCAAGAGTAAGGGGCTGGTTATGGTGGTTCTCGGCTAGAGGATAAGGGCAAGGGTAAGGAGGTCAAGCCCCTGCCAGAGGCTAAGGGTCTAGAGGCTGCTCTCAAGCTAAAGGATGCTGCTCCCAAGGCCAAGGACGCTGCTCCCAAGGCAAAGGAGGCTGATCCCAAATCCAAGGAAGCTTATCCTAAAGCCACTGATCCACTTGTCTCCCAGGTAGGCAACAAAGCAAACCCTCCTCCAGCTAAGGCATAGTTTAGGATCTTTTCCTTTTACTCTTTTTCCCTTTCTTTTTATTTTTATTTTTATTTTTTATATGTAATTTTCCTTTGTTATGGCAGTTTGCCATGTTTAAGATGTATCTCCTTTCTTAATCAATGAAAAGACATGGACTTTTGTTCTGTAGCAAGTGAACCTTTGTTTTCTTTTTCTTTCTTTTGCAATGTTTGTCTCTGATTGGTTGTGGCAAATGTCCAGCCTTTTGCTGGGAGATTAAATTAATGAAGCTTCTAAGGGTGAAAATTCATACCTTGACAAAAAGCTAACAGTAATGGTCTGATGTTAAATCAAGTAAATTAAGCCCACTTAGATAGTGAGAAAAATAACTAAATGTTAATATTGGAATCTATACAGTAAAACACTTAGCAGAGAAAGGCATGTTTGAGGTCTCTCATTTTGAGAGTACTTTATGAATGTACCTTGAAGATCCTTTAACCAAAGCCTAGAGTGAGTCCTCATGTTCCCATGATGATGAATATGTCGAGGTCCCATCCTTGGTAAAATTGCTAGGTGTAAATTTTCCCAAGGCATGTGGTCTGAGGAACCAGACATAATCAAGGTTCTATTTAATATTCACACAAGTAAGGGAGAGTGTTAATTTATCCAAGGCATGTGGTCTGAGGAACCAGACAACCAAGATTATGTTTAACACTTAAACAAATAACCAATAATATTAATTTACTCAATGTATGTGGTCCGTGGAGCCAGGCATAACCAAGGTTCTATTTAATATTCACACAAGTAATGGAGAGTGTTAATTTACCCAAGGTATGTGGTCTGAGGAACCAGACATAACCAAGGTTCTGTTTAACACTTAAACAAATAACCAAGAATATTAATTTGCCTAAGGTATGTAATCTGAGAAGCCAAGCATGACTAAGGTTCTGTTTAATATTCACACAAGTAATGGAGAGCGTTAATTTACCGAAAGCAGGTGGTCTGAGGGACCAGACATAGCCAAGGTTCTATTTAACACCTAAACAAATAATCAATAATATTAATTTACACAAGGTATGTGGTCCGAGGAGACAGGCATGACCAAGGTTCTGTTTAATATTCTCACAAGTAATGGAGACAACACATAATGCTAGAAAGAAGAACATGGCAGAGCTGCCTTTCACTAATAATAGTACTTTCGCAGGTTACTTACATTCCAGGGACGTGGTACAGCATTTTCATCCAAGTCTTCCAAGAAATATGCCCCTATACCAACTATCGAGGTAATACGGTATGATCCTTCCCAGTTGGACCCTAACTTTCCCATGCTGGGTTTTTCGCAATACCTACAACCTTTCTTAACACTAAGTCCCCAGGTACTAACGGCCTCAATCTCACACTTGAGTCATACCCTTGCTTGAGCTTCTGTTGATAGTATGCTAACTGAACCATGGCATTTTCTCTTCGCTCTTCAATCAAGTTAAAACCCTTCTCCAACAAGTTGTCATTGCTGTTTGAGGTGAACGAGCTTGTCCTCAGCGTTGGAAATCCAGTCTCCAGAGGAATCATGGCCTCTACTCCATAGATAATTGAAAAGGGTGTCTCCCTTGTTGACCTACGAGGAGTAGTCCGATACGTCCAAAGAACGTGTGGCAACTCTTTCACTTATCTACCTTTGCATCATCCAGCCTCTTCTTGAGTCCACTAATTATGACCTTATTAACAGTCTCGGTCTGTCCATTCCCCTATAGATAAGTCGAGGCGAAGTACCTATTCTTAATGCCTTAGTCATAACAGTACCTTCTGAAGGCTTTGCTATCAAACTAAAGACCATTGTTCGAGATGAGGGTGTGAGGGATCCCAAACCGAGTGACAATATTTTTTCACACAAATCTTTTGGCGTCCATATCTCTAATATTTGACAGAGACTCAACTTTAACCCATTTGGTGAAGTAATCAGTGCCGACCAACAGTCATCTTCTATTCCCCGCTGCTTTAGGAAAGGGCCCCATAATGTCCAAGCCCTACTGGGAAAAAGGCGATTACACTTCTTCACGTATTCCTATGCTTCCTTTTGCATATTTGGCCACTAGTACCCTTGGGTAAGAGCTCTGTGAGATAGTGACCTGCCCCTTATGTGACTTCCACAAATCCCCTCATGTAACTCCTTTGAGAGTGGGTCCACTACCTCAGGATGAATGCATAGCAAATACGATCCAGAAAAAGAGAGTTTGTATAACCTTTGATCCTCAGACAACCAGAACTGAAGAGCTTTTCTTCGCACTTTATCAGCCTCCCCCTTCTCCTCGGGCAATATGTCATCCTTAAAAAATAGCACAATAGAGTCCATCCAACTAGGCCCCACCCTAATTTGGTGAATAGAGACCCTCTTCCATTCCATCTCAGTAGGTTTGCATAGATCTTCAACCAGGATAACCTGAGGTAAAGTATGCGCCGAGTGGCAAGAGAGTCAGCATGCGTGTTTTTGCTCCTTAGGATGTGTTGTAAGGAGAAAGATTCAAACCTTGATTGTAAGTGCCTAACTTGATTCAAATAGTCTTGCATTCTTACATCCCTGACTTCCAGCTCTCCCCTTACTTGGCCCACGACCAACCCTGAATTTGAAAATATCTCCACTGTTCTTGCTCCCATTTTCTGAACCATAACCATTGCCACCAACAAAGCCTCGTACTCGGCCTCATTGTTTGTGGCCAAGAAGTCCAACCTTAAGGATTTCTCAATGATGATCCTCTCAAAAGGTACTATAACTAGCCCCACTCCTAATCCCCTTTGATTTGTTGTGCCATCGACATGCACCTTCCAAGATAGAGGTTCCTACAAGGAGATCATCCCAACTGATTTTCCATCCATGCTCAGCCTTTCACCGTTTTCTCCTAACGAAGGCTCAGCAAACTCAGCCACTAAATCCGCAAAGGACCTGGCCCTTTATTGAGGTGAGAGGCATATATTTAATATTGAAGGCTCCTAGGATCGTTCCCTATTTTGCAACCCTCTCTGTGTAATTAGCTTTCCGAAGCAGTGATTGAAGAGGGAGTTGGGTTAAAACCACAATAATATGAGACTGGAAGTAATGTGGGAGCTTCCGTATAGCATGTACTATTTCCAAGATGGCCTTCTCCAATGGTAAATAGTGAATCTCAGCCTCATGTAATGATTTGCTCACATAATAAACTAGTTTCTGTACCCTATCATCAACTCGTATCAGTATCAAACTCACCACATGTGAGGCTACAACAATGTAAGCAAATAGAACCTCCTCTTCCTCAGGCTTGGACACAATAGGTGGCCGAGAAAGATATTCCTTTAATTGCTGGAAGGCTGAGGAACATTCCTTTATCCATTTAAATCCCTTCCACTTATGCAACAACTAGAAGAAGGGCTTACACCTGTCTGCTAATCGAGAAATGAATCGATTCAAAGCAGCAATCATTCCTTTCAACTTCTGGACCTCTTTGGGATTCCGAGGAGGCTGCAGGTTGTTAATTGCTTTAATTTGATTAAGGTCAACTTCAATTCTGCAGTGGGTAACCATATAACCTAGAAACTTGCCAGAGCCTACGCCAAAAGAACACTTAGCGACATTAAGGTGCAATTTGTGTTTCCTCAATATCTTGAAAATATTTCTGAGGTCATCTATATGCTCAGACTCTACTTTACTCTTTACCACCATATCATCTATATACACCTCTATATTCTTGCCAAACTGAGGCTCAAACATCCAGGTCATCATCCACTGGTAGGTAGACCCTACATTTTTCAATCCAAAGGGCATTACTTTGTAGTGATAATTCTTAGTGGGTGTAAGAAAAGCAGTCTTTTCCTGATCGTCCAAAGCTAGCGGTATCTGATGATAGTCCTGAAAGGCGTTTAGAAAGCTCATCTGAGGATGGCCTACAGTTGCATCCATTAATTAATCTATCCGAGGTAGGAGGAAAGGATTTTTTGGGCAAGTTTTATTTAGATTTGTAAAGTCCAAGTACACTTGCCACTTCTCGGTTTTCTTCTTCACCACCACTGTGTTGGCTAGCCATTCGAGGTAAAATACTTCGTTTATGGCCCCAGCTCGCTTAAGCTTGAGCACTTCCCTCTTGACAGCCTCAGAATGTTCCCTAAATGAGCACCAAGGTGGTTGCTTCTTGGGGATGGCAGATGGATTGACATTTAGACGATGTCAAATGAAATTTGGATCCACCCCAAAGGCCTCGTAGGCGCTCCACGCAAATACATCAATATTTTTTATAAGAAAATCTATCAGCTCCTACCTCTCCCGAGGAGGCAGTTGAACTCCAACCTAAAAGAACTTCTCCTCATCGTCGCCAATAACAATTTTTTCCAGCGGCTCACACTTTGCTCCCTCCACTACTACGTCCGTGGACAACACTAGCACTTTTCATTGCTATAAATCCCGCCCGGCAGTGGGCGAGGACTTACCCATAGTCTGATGTCTAATTGCAACCACCAAGCACTGCCTGGCCATAGACTGACTCTCCATCAGCTCCTCGACCTGGCCTCTAGATGGATACTTCACCTTCAAATATAGGTGGAAGAAACGGCCCCTATGACATGAAGCCAAGGCCTAGCTACAATGGCAGTGTAAGGGGAGTATGCATCCACCATAATGAAATCCACTTTCACTACTTCTGATCCTGCCTGCACAGGTAATCTGATTTGGCCCTGTGGGATAACAGTCTTTCCATCGAAACCCACGAAAGGGGAGTTGTAGGAGGTTAAGTCTTTCGGTCTCAATCTAAGCCCCCTGTATAAATCAGGGTACATGATTTCTGCACTGTTGCCCTGATCTACCTGCACCCTCTTCATGTCGTACCCCCCAATCCTTAGGGTGACCACTAGGGCATTATCATGTGGTTGCGAGGTTTCAATTTTATTTTCATCGGAAAAGCTCAAGGTTGGTCAGACCTCCACTCTGCTCCTCTTAGGATCAGGAATCAAGTCCTCTGCCAATGGTCGCTCTATGGGCATCACCTTGGATGGAAAGGAGCCAGTCCTTCCCGAAGCGGCAAGGATCACGTTAATCGTACCTAACGGGGGTCTTAAAGAAGCATCTCTTTGTGCTCTCGGCCCAACCTGATTGCCTTGCACACTGGGCTGATACAGAAATTACTTTAACTTCTCAATTTTAACCAATTGCTCCAAATGGCTCCACAACATTTTGTAATCTTCAGTAGTGTGCCCCTACTCCTGGTGGTATTGGCAGTGAAGACTTTGGTTGCGCTTCGTGGGGTCTCCTCCCATCTTGTTTGGCCATTGAAAGTATGGCTCATTCTTAATTTTTTCCAGGATTTGGTGTACTGGCTCTCGGAACACAGTACTGACTACCTGAGTAGTAGTAGATCCAGAATGCCCCGTAAAATCTCTCCGAGGTCAGTTGTTATTGTACCTATCCAACTTGAGATCCCTTCTGTCTTGAAGGACCACCTTAGCTTTCCCCTTTCCCTGTTGCTGGTCCTCCTCGACCCGCTTATACTCATCAATACAGTCCATGAGCTGACGCACACTTCTAACTGGTTTCCTGGTCAAAGACTTTCTCAGATCATGCTCAGCAGGCAAGGCGACCTTGAAAGTCCTTATAGCCACGTCATCAAAGTTCCCATCTATCTCGTTGAACATCTCCCAGTACCTGTCAGAATACATTTTCAGGGTCTCCCCCTTCTCGCATGGTCATAGACAGCAGGGAATCCAAAGGCCGAGGAACCCTATTGCAAGTCATAAAACGAGCCTCAAAGGCCCTAGTAAGCTCCTTGAAGGAGCTAATAGAACCTTCTTTCAGGCCGTCGAACCATCTCATCGCCACGGGCCCCAAACTGGATGGGAACACTTTGCACATCAAGGCTTCGTTCTGGGAGTGAACGGCCATTCTCTGGTTGAAGTGGCTGACGTGCTCCACAGGGTCCATTCTGCCATTATACATGGTGAATGTTGGCTGAGTAAAATGCCGAGGAAGTTTTCCCCATTCAATTCTACTCATAAACGGTGATTTAGAAATCTGATTAAGAGCCCTGCTCATAGCATCATTGCCTAGACCTTTACGAGATGGACTCTTACTCCTCCACTTGTGATAATGGTCCTCATAATACGAAAAAGACTCACTGGGAGGAGTCCTGGACCTGAGCCTGTAGCTACCATCTCCATCATCATCAGAAGAAGGGTCAGAACCTGAGGGAGTCCTTCTCCGTCCCTTACGGCGTAGCCTCTTGCGAAGACGATCAATCTCCAACTACATGCTTATGGTATTCTCCTCATGAGAGATGTAACACCCGCCTCGAGATTGGCTCCTACTAGTATGCGTGGTGTGCATACTAACCTAGCAGTCCCTCCTTCGCTTAAGGTTGAGGAACTGATCCTGACGTTTGGAACCAATAGACTCCTCTCAATCTTGCCCTGATCATACCATGGTTAGACGTTGAACTCACTAAAGCTCAAGCTATTCCTATACACGGCACCAATTATAGGGGCAGGATTTGGGTCCTAAGCCCAAAAGATGAATGGATTAGGGCCCAAAGAGCCCAACACAATGAATTTATAGAGAGTGGACCTAAAAGCTAGGCTTCAATGGATCAAACAACATGCACAGTGAATCAAAGAGAGTAAAAGAGTAAAGAAAAACAAGCTCTGTGCAAAGAAAACGTTCCTCGGCAAAATCCAAGGAGAATGGTCCTTATGTATATTTCTTTTAAATTGGGATACAATTTCAGTTCTTGTTGCTCTAGTGTTTTCTCCACAGATTTTCTGATCCCTTCTCACTAGAGGGTCTTTTGCATTATATATCTCCCTTTGGATGATCTTGGCCTTCCATTTGTTGATTGTCTAGGCCACTACTTGAGTGCTTGTCCCATCAGACATCTTCCCAAACTCCTTGTGAGTTGCGGCAGCCAAGGCAGCACTGTTCAGGAGTCTTCTCCACATAAATGCAGCCAGGAGGTTTGGTGGGATGCATTAAATGTGGTGGCAGCCACCATCCCTTTAGCCATGTCAGGGCTAACCCCTTCCCCGAAACTCTCTCTACAATATGACCTCCTCTAGTAACATGCGACTAACGTGGACTTACCATCCGAGGGTGTGACCTCTTCGGCACGATAATGGCCCCCTCGGCCATAGGTATGACACATGGCGCAATTACCTTTTTTAAATTTCTGTACCTCACATATATAGTATAGATAAAGGGAATAAAGCACCATGCCCCATATAAAATAGTTTGTTAACCCTAGAGTATAATAATATACTTGTGTACTTTATTACTGATTATGTTGAATGGTTGATTATACTATACTATAATAAAGATGATGATGATTATTTTTTTCTTTAATGTCAATTTTAAAAAATTTCTCATATAAAAAAAATCTTTCCTAAATTCAATTTCTTTCTTAATAAATTTGAATGAAAATTCCTTTTGAATTACTATTTAAAATCATATCCATGCAGGACAGTGCAAAGCGGAGCGAGTTGGGCAAGTTGGGCGAATTGAACAAATTGTTGCACAAGCCTACATATAACTATTAATGGGATTTCCTCCATATGCTCAAATACTTTATTTTGTTTTTTTTTTTTTTTTATCACAATCAAAATAATATGGACACTTTTTAAATAATATAAACATTAAATTGATCATTTGTTAAAATCAAAATTGGTCTTCGTTCATTTAAATATAAAAACAAAATAGCAGAAAATTAAGAGGCTGTTTGGTTTTTTTTTTTTTCATCACTCATCACTCCTCACTCAATTTTCGTAATTTATCACTCATCACTTAAAATACCCCAATTTCCTAAACACCACCGTTTGGCACATATTTTCACTTTTCATCACTCAAATTTTTTTACTTTTTGTGGGACCCATATCTGAGCAATTAGTCAGAGACTGCTGTTAGCCTACCCGCCTCACCCTCATTTCCCACCATTTTCTTCACTGCTCATTTCATTTTGCCACCACCACAGTCACAGTTTAACACAAAAACTCCATTCACAGTTTAACCAAAGAAGTACAAACAACAAAAACTCTTAACAATTTAACACCACCTAAAGTAGCTCATCACCCCAAATTCAAAACTCCATTCATACTTATTTATGATACACCACCAAATCCAAAAAAAGAAAAAAAAAAACTGTCTAGAAATAGCAAAACCCCAATAGAATCGTTTCCAATTGAGCTGTTCCCGGCGCCAACAACGTTTTTCGGTCTCTAGAGCAGCAATCGGCAATCCGCCTCCAAATTCTCGAGGCACAGAGATCCGTCGTTGCTGTGGATGCTGATTTAGACACTCCGGCAAAATCGAAAAACGAGTATGATAGTAGTGATGAGGAGAACGAGCGCGTGGTGGACAACAGGAAGATCGACGCCAAAGGTTTCGGTCTCCGATGCGGCCACAAAGATCGACGCCAATGATCTCTCGGCTTTTCTCGTCAATATATCGGTGAGTATGAGCTTTTCGGCATGGGAACGGTGAAGGACAAAGAGAGATGGGTCGGCGTGGGTCGGTGTGTGAGTGACTAGTGGGAGAAGAACAAAAAGAACAAAAAAGAAAGAACAGAAAGAACAACATGTGAGTGGTCGGTGAGTATGAGCTTTTTGCTCTGAAGAAGAACAGATAAAGAAGAAGAGAGAAAGAAAGAAAAGTGAAAAAAAAAAAGAAAAAAAGAAAAGAAAAAGAGAGAGTGACTGATAGGAGAGAGAAGGGAAAGCTGACATGACAAGACCAGTGGGTCCCATGTATGTGAGTTTAATTACCAAAATGCCATTGAAAACTGAGTTTTGATAACTAAAAACACCTAAAATGTGTTTTCAGTTTCCATAACTCGTCACTCAAAAATTAGAGAATTAAGTGATGGAAACAAAAGCCAAACAGACTTCTTAGCTGTGGGTCCCACCATTTTTGAGTTATAGGTGATGGAAACAGAGTTATAAGTTATGAAAACAGTAAATCCAAACAGCCCCTAAAGCATTCCCTTTCTCTTGATCCATCTTCTTTTTCTTCATAGCATCCTCTTAAATAGGCTATATAGCTATAAGTTTTAAATGAACTTTTTTTCAAGAATCAAATTTCAAAGTCGCCTACAATTTACAAATATGAAGTGGAGTACATCATAGCTTACAACAATTCTTGTAGGTAAGCATTCAAATCAAGTACAAAACAATACCGTCAAAATAATTTAGGTTAAGTGTTGGATTATGAAACTTCAATATGTCTTGATTTCAAGAAAGGTGTTGCAAGTAGCAGTGCTATATGCAAGATCCGGGTAGTTGTTGACCATTAGCAATACCTTTAACATTAGAACATGAGGAGGCCACAACTCCTTCATCACCATGGTAAGTTAGGTTAATGTTGTTGAGCTCAATCTTCTCACAAGGTTTGCCTTTGCTACAGTCAAAAGCAACTGCAATTTTTGAGCTAGAGATGCCCCTAATGTTTCTGTACTTAACATCACGAATCTGAACTTGGGAGTCACCCTGTAGATTAAAAAGGATAACCACCAACATGATAAATCAAATTTTATATAACATATATTTAACATAACCAAAAACCTATGTGGAAAACGTAAGCACACGTGCATAAGCATAACGATATTTGAACGAGAGTTAGGTACCTTTTCACAGTTGTGAGATGGGCAATATTGTTGATCAATAATGATGGGGTTGTCGACATTATCCATGATGATGTCTTCAAAGGTAAGATTGAAAACATTGCTTGTATAAGACCTAGCCCATGTTTTGACCCTCAATCCATTTTGAGTTCCAATGGAAGTGCAATTAGTCACCATTAATCCACTAACATCTTCTTCATTAGGTCCCCCACCAAGGCTTCCAACACTGATTCCATGACTTGGGCCAGACGTTACGTTCCTAATGTTTATGTTTTTAGAACCAGGACTCATTGATACACAATCATCTCCGGTGGCTATTGTTGAATCCAAGATTTGAATATTACTTGATGAACCAATATGTATTCCATCAGTATTGGGGCTATCTTTGGGTGCTATTATATGAATTTGATCAAATTTCATATCTTTGCATGCAAAAACGTTCATGTGGGCATTCTTGCTATTGATTGAAGTTAGTTGAGTAATCCTTGAATTGGTGACGAAATCAAATCTCAACGACTGAAAAGCATAAGGAAAACACACAATGTGAATAATATGCATTTAAAACAGAATTACAATTTAAAAGTGTTCAAATTAAATTTTGTGGTTAATTTGACTTATATTTTTAAAAATGGGAATTTTTAAAATAATTTTATTAGTCGTAAATAAAAAATGAACCCAGTAAGTTAATAAATCAAATATATACCTAAAAATAAATATACTAAATAAGTCAACTTCTAAACATATTATGAGAAAGAAAGTAAATTGTATAATTTTATTGAAGAGGAAAGAAATGTTTTTTTTTTTTAATTTATTTTTAGGGAACATAATCTAAGTACAAGGAAAAAAAAAAGCAGATTATAAAATTTTGAAATTATTTGACCTATACAAAAGTCTATTAGATAGAAGCATATTAAAAAAGAAGACTAAGAATGACTCATGACAAATGGTCCAGGCACATGATCATGGGCTACTCCATTTTTTGACCCAATTTAAGATGAATTTGTTGGAACAATAACTTACAAGGGAAGAGCTTTGCAATTTGGATCTTTACTGCAAGTATTGTCATCCCAAGCAGAGGGACCTAACCCATCCAATTTTCCACCACCCCCGAGTACCAACCGGTCTATGTATTGGAAGGTAATCCAATGGTTAACATTAATTGTAGATGTTTTATCTGTAAGAGCTTTTAGGGTCCCTATGATTTGAAATTCCACTTGACCCTTGCATAGTTGCATGGTGCTTTCAACACTATAGGTCCCAACATATATGTTCCTCGTGAGATTAATACAAGGTTCCTTCCTTCAGATTGACAAGCTTTATTAAATACATTTTCAAAAACCTACTGATAAGGGTAAAATTGTAAGTGCACACCCATTAAAAGGGAAGGTATGAAATGGTCTCAAGGAAGCTCGTCAGCTTTGCTTGTAGGAAGTCTACAGTTTTAAGCTGACAAGGTCAATTGAGGGATGATGAAAGGCTGACGGCACTAAAGCTGATGGTTCCAGCATAATCTTGACTTGGCCGCCACGCAAATGTATATAAGGAAATGTCTTCTATCCCACGCTCAAGTATTAGTCTCCTACAAGGAAAGGATTCCGCAATATACGCCTATGATGATTCTTATAAGGAAAAGACTTCTAACCCAAGGAAGAGATGTCAACCCTCTACTACTATAAAAGTTTCAATACCCTCACAAACCAAGGTACACATAATTCACCTCAGCTGTGGCACTCTAGAGTTGTGAGAAGTTCTAACTTGACCTTCAGAGGGTATTTGGCCGGCACCACACCGGTGTCCTTTGTTAGGTCT
This sequence comes from Quercus aquifolioides, assembly GCA_019022515.1. Classification (NCBI taxonomy): domain Eukaryota; kingdom Viridiplantae; phylum Streptophyta; class Magnoliopsida; order Fagales; family Fagaceae; genus Quercus; species Quercus aquifolioides. Next base: position 63,090,358 of record CM032329.1, on the reverse strand, counting down.
TCTCTTTTTGCTGTGCAGGTGTCGTTTCGAGCACGTGGAGACCGTGCGACCTACTGGTGGTTTTCGGCATCATCACCTACAAAGACAAACACACACAAAAATTATAAAAACAATTGTGTTGCTTTTTCAAAAGGCTTTAATGCTACTCCTCCAAGAAAAGATTCATGGTTATCATAATTCCATTAAGCAAAACATACCTTACAGTTATCAGCATTTCCATCTGTAACAGCACCATCATTTAGGAGAAAATGGGCTTTTGCCCTTTTTAAAAAATATATCCAACAAAATGCCCTATATATGAAACTATTTAGGAAAATGCCCCTGTTTTGAAACTCGATTTTTGGACAATTGAGTTATAGCGAACTAAAAATTAAAAAAAAAAAATTTCGGAACTCGAGTTCCATTCAAAGATCTCGAGTTCCATGTGAAGTACTCAAATTCATGGAACTCGAGTTCCTTGAAAAAATTCAAGTGGAACTCGAGTACTTACAAAAAAAAAATTCTAAGTCCACATTCGCTATAACTTGATGTTCCAAAAATCAAGTTATACATTTGAAACTCGATTTTTAGAAAATTGAGTTTCAAAACAGGAACATTTCCCTAATTAGTTTCAGACATTGGGCATTTTGCTAGATATTTAAAAAAAAATGGCAAAAGCCAATTTTCTCCCCATCATTCATCACATTAAAAACCATTTTTCCAAACCCAACTTCAGAAATGTATGCTAATAAGAATATCAAGTAAACACAATGAAAAATTGATATTGAACCCATGTTTTCCACTCCTACTAACCTTTCTTTTTTTTCTTTTTTTTAATAAAATGATAAGTAGAATTTTATTGAGTAAAAAACTAGACAATAGATAAACAACAAAACTTCAAAACAAGGACTCTTCCACCCAATACTTTTTACACTATGGTTTCTCTACTTTTATAATGAATTTTCATAGATAAAAATGGAATAAAATTAACAATAAAGTTCAGGACACAACAAAGCGTCATTGCAATTTTATAACAATATTCCTAAATTAGCTTACCACCTCACACATGAGCTCACTACAATCTGCAATTTATTATTATTATTTTTTTGTGGCCCATACGTGAAGTGATAACCTAATTTAAGAGTGTTAGGTAAACACAATGCATTTTTTATATTAAACCCATGTTTTCAACCAATACCACTTGATTGTTATGGTTTCTCTGCTTTTAATAATGAATTTTCTTAGATAAAAATGTGATAAAATTAACAATAAAATTAGGGTCACAACAAAACTCCACAATGATTTTGCTACAATATTCTTAAATTAGCCTATCACCACACATGAGATCACCATAATTTGACATTCAGATTTCTATTTTATTAATAGCCCATGTGTGAGGTAACAAGTTAATTTAGAGATATTATGAATTTGTTGTAAATTTGCGTTATGTCCTAAAAGGACTCTAAAATCTAAATAAATTATGCAGTACATATGAAGGACCACCTCATCAATGTCTAGCGTTTCTCCCACTCAAATGCTATAATACCATGTGTACAATAGAGCCCCATGGATGATTACGGTCTTTCAATGAAGTGGCTTAAGGTTCATCCTCTTGTGAGGACTATATGTCTCAAACTTAAAAGGTTCCCGATAAGCAGCAATGCACAAATGGTATGTGAATGAAAAATTAATGGAGAGTCAATGAAAATCCTAGGGTTCTTATATGGAGTATGGACCTACTATAACAAGCCTTTGACACATTGCTAATTATGAGGCTACATTCAAGACATGTTTCTTGTCTCTACACTTTCCATAACAAACCTAGACATATTGATCATTTGATCTTTATAAATATATATATATTTCAAACATACAAGGTTCGTTTCATGATAAGTATTTTTTTATCCTTAAGCCCAAACACTAATTAGTTTTTAGTATAAACATGCAGAGTTTGAACCCTATAACCATTATTTGTCAACTATTGACTTTACCAGTTGAACTAATTAGAACTTACAAGTTGGTCATTTGATTCAAGAATATTTGAGAATTAGAATATGCACATGCACCTCATATAATTGAATTTTAAAATTAAAATTTGGCATATTTTGACCAAATTTTATTGACAATAATTTCAGCATAACTATGAGAGAGATTATGATCAAATTATTTGAGACATTATGCTCCTTGTCTAAGACAACAACTAAAATGGTGTTTTATTTTATTTATTTATGTATTAATTATATTAATATTTATTTAATATATTTATATTATAATATATTTAATTTAAAATTTATTTTTCTTGCCTTTTGAGATGCAAAATTACTAATTAAATTTTTGTATTCAAATTATTTTAACATCTCTTTTTCAATCGATAATATAGCTAATCCACTTAATCTTTCTTGGGACATTGTCAATCTTAGATATAATTTTATTAATTTTAATTTTGAAAAACTTAGATATGATCTAAATTTTGTGTTGTATTTTGTTTATTACTAATAACAAATTTATTCATTGATCATTTTTTAGATTTAATTAATTTTTCATTTTTTAAGTTTTTTATATCCAGATGCATATTTTCTAGTAGGCGTTTCTAATCAAGCAATATTTACAAATAAAAGACACACCATCTATAATATATTTATAATAACTAGAATGAAAAGTAATATTCAAGTGTAGATTGTAGAGCAATAGAACCTGGTATTTATAATATAAAGTTCTATTAATTGCAGCCTCACCGAATAATATGTATCTAGCAATCTCATCCTACATAAATAAAGACATATTCATTTTATTATTCAATGAATTAACACTAATAAAAATAATATATATTTATTCTAAATATCCATTAATGTGGTACTGGAATGTGCAAGAAAAGAAAAGTTGTGCTACAACGCGTGTGGTATTCTTCACTCGCATATGTATAATGTTTTATTATGTAACTTAAAGGTTAGCCATAACTCATTTTTAAAACATGTCTATTCCTAAGAATATTTTTTTTTTCCTTATGATGAAAAGGAAACCAAACAATTGAGTGATGATTTAAAATGAATAACTATTCCATTCATAAATTTATTATTATGTTCTATACTTCTATGAGTAATGCTATAGACATAACAATTTTCACAACAGTTGAATCGACAAGTTTGTACAGATTTTTATATGAGCCTACTATGAGCATTATTTTTTTACCAACTAATAATAACTTGTCATCTTAGTAACTTGTGTAATTTTTTGTGTCTCTAAACTTATACCGGTGTTCCATACGTGCACTTAATATCTTTTAACCAAGGAAGTCGATACCGTACCGGTACCGGCCGTACCGGTTGCATACCGGTATCGAAACATTAATGTTTCGTACCGGTTTAAATACCGGCCGTACCGGCCAATTTCGGACAATACCGGTCGGTACCGGGCGTACCGGCCGGTACAGAAAAAAGTTTTTTTTTTTTTTTTTTTTTTTAAGTTTTGTAATTTTTGAATTTTTGTTAGGGTAGAATAGTAACTTATTTGCATTAACTTGTTAATATTATTTGTTTTCTTAGTATGCAATGGTAACTTTTAAGCTTTCTATTTTTTATATTGTGTTTTTTTTTTCTTTTAATTGATACTAAAGTCTAAAATTATGAATAATTAGTTTTGAATTGAAGAAATGTTTTATGATAAACTTTTATATTTATTATAATATATATACACACACATACATATATATATTTATTTAAAAATATAAAAAATAGCGGTAAACCCGAAACGGTACACCGGTATTGACTGGTATCCGAAATATACCGTACCGCTGAGCAAACCGGTACAGCCTCCGGTACGGTATTGACTCCCTTGCTTTTAACTTCTATGGGTCCATTCACAAAGCCACCAACATGTAGCGACAAAGCCCATTCTTTAACCATTTCTCGACCGAAAACCTTGAGTCATGATTTTTTTTTTTTTTTTGATGTGAACAACGTCATTTTATTAAGAAGAAGATAAGAACATTACATCTTGAGACACTAAGTTCTCAATGAAACTTGGAGTTTCTTCTAACCAAATTTGTCGGATTCTTGTATTTGAGTCATGATTTAATTGTCTATGATTGCAATCAAAGACTTATCTAGTTCCACACGAGACCGAGCTCTTGCTGGCTAATTTTGATAGCGACCAGTCCAGAAATATGGCTAGATTTGAGCTGTGTAATTTTTATTTTGGAGCCTGTGTGAAAGCAACTTCCGACGAGAGTAAATGTGAATAAGGAGCTATAGAAAACTATGTGTGTATATATATGGAAGGGGCATGTGCTTACCAGCGACTTTCAGGGGAAGTACCATGGTCTTTTTGCTTCAAAGTGTATCATGAACTTGATTTTTTTTTTTTTTTTTTTTTTCATATGCTCTTTTCAAGTAACCAGATTTTGAGGGAATGAACCATTACCAAAAGCTCGGTTTTAATTTGCTTGCCAAAATGACAAAGACTACTGACTACCAGCTCATTTTGTATAAGAAGCTTGATTTACAAACAATTAAACTAGAAATCTAGGGGCGAATAGGGCTTAGATTATGGCCGCATTCCAACATTTAATCAACCCTTTGGGTGTAAATTAAGGCATTTACATTTGGTACCTACTTTGCTTCTCTCTCTTTTTCTCCTTAATTTTGGCGTTTGTCTATAGTGACTGCAGTTTCTCATTCGCAAGTAACCAAGAACAAATATTTTCATTGGAAAAATTAATGGCTACTACAGTGAATGTGCATATAAACCTAATTAGATAGGACATAAACGTAATGTTAAACTCAGCAAAAAAGAAAAAGAAAAAAAAGAGATACGAGTATTGTTGTAAAGCCCGATTTTAATGAACACCAAATAACCTTTAGTTATATGAGGCAAAAGCTTTATTTCACACTTTATTCATAGAATCCATTAGTAAACATACGCACATTATATCAACAACAAAAAAAGTACACATGCACTGAATCCCCAAAATACAATTTATTAATTTATCAAGTAATTAATTATATATAGTATTGAAAAGGGAATCAATTCTTCAATATTATGTAATAAAATGCCATAAAATACATTTTTTCATTCTAATAGGAAGAAGACTCTTAAATTTCTCTAACAAACAAAATTATATGTAAGCTATTGATAATTAGTAATTGATATATTTACTCTTTTTTTTTCTTTTCTTTTTTTTCTTGTTGCTGATAATTGATTCATATTACTTAAGAACTCTTAATAACATTACATTTATAAGACTCTCTTGAGTATTGTAAATTGGAAAATAATTCACTAGTGTAAGTATATTGTTTGAGCAACCACCAACATGTGGTATTTTATTGAATTATGAATAAAATCACGAACCTCATGCTCCAATTATTGGACCATCCTCTAATTATGCATAGTTACACAGTGCATATACGCAGAATTCTCCTTTTTTGCACCGATTGTTACATTTCCCACAATGCCTCTTATCGTAAGTCACATCCACACACTCACCTCCGCAACATGTCTCGGTATACTTGCATTTCTTCTTGCATGCACCGCAGTTGTTCTTGTCAATGGACAAGTCTATGCACTTGTTGTTGCAACAGGTGGAGTTTTTGCCTCCTACAGTGTAGCATATTTCTTTGTCTTTGTGGCAATGGTCAGCTGCATTTGGGTTCTTCTCAGCAAGGAAGCGACTTAGTCTTTTGGAAGGCAATATTAGTTTCTTTTCCTTAAAGGGAAGCTCCTCTTTATGATAAATGTATGAAGTACTCTCGGTGTGTGGAAATGGTGGTTTTTCCTCCACTTCACCAATGCTCTTCATAGTCACTGTGATGGATAAAGCCATGGTTATGGCTATAATGATGATCACCTTCACAAGTTCCATGGTTGTGTGTGTGTGAGAGAGAGAGAGAGAGATAGTGGTTTTGGGCTTGAGAAGGTGGTCTTATTCTTTATGCTTTGTTTCTTGGAAGAGAGAGAGCTTTGGTAGCAAATGGGGGGTGGAAGACTTTGGGGTTTATAAACTTTATAGTAGGAATAAAAGGAGGGTTGACGCGGACAAAGTGGTAAAAGTTGAGAGAAGCTCTTTGGGATGTGCTACACGAAGAGTATACTCGAATTATAGGCTAAGTCCTTGATAAAGTTCACTAATTTGGGCACTCCTAACTTTGATTTTTAGGTCCTTCTCTTAATAAAATGACTATCCTAGCCTTTAATTATATATATATATATATATATGACAAAATTTAGGTACAATATCTTAGGTGATGTTCCTTAGGTTCCCCACTTAAGATTGAACCATGTAATTACTTAACTAAAGAATATATTTTTATCCCATGAGAAAAAATCCACATGGCAAAATCTTAAAATGAGAACTTAAGGAACAACACCTAAACACTGTACCTAAGTCTTACTATATATATATATATATGATTTAACCTAATGTTTACTTTAGAATAAGTGTTTCTTACCATAAAATTAAGATATCAATGAATTTCTTATATACATATATATGATATGATATGATTTAACTTAACGTTCACTTCAGAATAAGTGTTTCTTACCATCAAATTAAAATATCAATGAACTTCTTATTGATATAGTCAAGATTTAACCTAAATCCCTTCTGTTGAACTAGCCGAAACTTACTTATGCTCTTCGTTAAATAATGTTTCATTTCATCTAAATAAATGCATATGCATATTGACCTCCAGCTATATGAAAGTCAAAGGGTGATTATGACCTTTTAGCAATGAAGGGGTGCCCCATTGATTGAAATCCAATGTATGTCAAATGGCTGAACTGAAGAAATTTAGGCATGCTGTTAGGGGAAGCAAAGGGGGTCGGCCCTTGAAGGAAACTACAATTAAGCAACCACACCCTGAACATCCTACTACGTGACATGTTTACTTAGTTAAACAAAACTTGAGCTCAAAGGCAGGCATATGTTACTATGTACAAATAATCTCACTTTTTTTATTCAGCAAATAAGTCATGCAAGTAAACTAGCCCTGAAGAATTAATATTTTCACGTTCTTTGTGCATCAAGTACGAATACGATACCAACAACTCTATGATAGAATGCCACATGTCACCATATTATACGCAGAGTTTGACTCAATTTTTGATATATTTTATAAGCCCACGTTCTAAGCTTAATTTATGTTTTGGCGTGTACAATTTCGAGGATGTTGTGTTTTACAATCATGGAGGGTTCTTCCTTTTACATTTACATATAAGAAAATTAAATGATATTTAGTCAAATTAGTTTTTACTCAGCGTGAACAAAGGTAAGGCAGAAATGATAACTGATAAGTGATAACCAAGCCTGCCTCTACTTTAAAAAATGACGGAACAAGGTGAGGCAGCTCTTCCCAAATGGCTAAATCCTAAATCTACGTCTCCAGCTCACAATAGATTTGAACCATGGCAGTAGTTATAACATGCGGTCTAATTTTTAGATACAAAGAAATAGTTAAAAGACAAAATTTAGCTATAAAATTGATTGTAACTTAAGGTGACAACATTTTTTTTTAGAGAAAAAGATTACAACCTTACTTCATAAAATAAACATTATTATATATTTTGAAAATCTAACTGTTGAATTGCATGTTCTTTACACTCTTGGTGCACATGTCAAATTTTGTGTTAATCGGACATTATTTACTATATGATCTATAAGCTTATATTTTATGTATAATTTTAAATTACAAAAACTTACAATTTAAATAATTTATTGATGACATAGCTATTGATATTTAATTTTTTAGAAATTTTGCAAGTATAGAGGATATAAGAAAAAGATGTAATCCTATGCTAGATTTGTCAAAATTTACCTCTAATAAAAAGATATTGAGTAAGGTTGTAGCCTTAGGCTACAACCAATTTTGTAACTAAATTTTATCCATAGTGAACGGTTTTAGACCCCTTAACACACAACCAGATTGAGTAGCCTAGTTAATTAGCCAAGTTGTTACTTAGTCAAATTAAGCAATTCTAGATTAAAACAATCAAACAATCATATCATGAAAATATATAGCAGCGGAATAATAAATAACATACGATATGATCACCCAGGAAAACCAAACCGGTAAAAAACCTGAGGAGGATTTTACCCACCAATCCTCAAGGCAAAACTGAATTCACTATGAAAGAATTGAAGTTCATACAAAAGGACTTACAAGCTCCCCGCTCGACTTCCTAATGCTACCTACCAGTAGAACTTACTGACACGACCCCGTGCAAGCTCTGAATCCACGGACTCCTTCTTTCTTAAATTCTTCAATCAGCTACAAGCACCCACGCTTGATATTCTTTAAGCTTCAAAGGCAGCAACCAAGTTGATCATCAAGATGTTGAAGTAATCTCCATCTAGAAAACCCTAAACTTTGTGTAAAGGAAAGCTCCTCTAGATCTCACAAGAGATTTACACAAAACAGTAATGTATGAGCAACAATACAACTGGAGCAACTCTAAAAACGTGGCTAGGGTTTTGCCTTATATACCTAGGGCAAAAACATAAAACCCTAAACGTTTAATGAGTTAGGGCTGAGTTGGAAAACTGTAGAAAAACGCAGTCTGATCGATTTTCGATCGATCGAATCTATTCTTCGATCGATCGAGCCAGACCGAAATGCCCCAATGCATCTACAGTCTCTCGATTCCAACTTTACAATAATTAATCAACTTTGAGCATACTTTAACAAGTCTAAACATGTTGTTTTGATCATGGTTTGCCAATATTATAAATTAGAGTTCTAAATACATAAATTCCTAAACCTTTAAAACCTAACACATAGTTAAAACAAAAATTGAGTCCAAACATTGGGTTCCAATTAGTTTTTTTTTTTTTTTTTTTGGTTATCAATAAGGATTTGAGTTTAAATTAATATTACCTACATATAAAATTAATTAATGTCTTGATTTGATAATAAGAGCAATAATTAAGAAATGGATGTTATAAATTCAAATCTTATCGTAAAAAATAAAAAATAAAAAAAATAAAAAAAGAAGAAGAATTAGAAGTCCAAATGATACTAATATACCAAAGAAAAAACTAATAATGCAAATTTGTTGTTCTTTGAATTTAATGGTTCATTATACTTTTTGGGAGTAATGGCCATTTTATATGTTTAATTGGTGATCTAAATTTGCATAAAATTATCATTTGTGTATCATATGAGGCATTGACTTCAAATATATTTGGAATTATCTTGGTCCAACACATAATGTGACAATCAAAAAAATCATTTACATGTAGTTTTAGTCACATGATTTTTTTAACAAATCATGTAGCTTGTTTAAATACCACATATGAATAATCATATAAATCACTACATAATGGGTTGAAAAAGATAGTTGTAAATATATTTAGAGTTAAACCTTGTCATTTTGACAAAATTTATTGAAGCTTGAATAAACTAAGAAGATTTATGTGCGTTTAGTCAACTTATTTGCTTAAATGTGAGATAAAAAAGTAATTTTAAACAATAAATTTTCTTATTATCTGGCCAAACACACACATAATTAAGGGAACAATAATTTTAAGATACCCATTATCAAGGAAAAAAGTTTACCACCAGATTATTTTGGAGGAAAATTCTTCCAACCCACTACGAGGAAAAGACTATTTAAGTGTATTTTTAGTCATGTGAATATTTTAATGAATCATATAATTTATTTAAATAATACTCATAGATGCTCTTATGAATCACAATGTAGGTAATTAATTTGAGTAGATCCCTCTTAATTAGTTTGGAGAAAAACTGTTCTTATTTTAAATTCATAAATCATTAATACAGAAGTGCAAGCAAAACTTTTCATTGCTTGTGCATAATTTCCTAATTGGATTTCTTTTTTGTGTGATAATTTGATAGTTATAATGGGAATGAGTGATTTTTTTTTTTTTAATACACAAAATAGAAATTTTACTCTAGTCTAATCTATGTATGTATGTGTGTGAAACTCCCTCCTGAAGACTTGAACATTCTCAGCTGAAGACTTGAACAATCTTTCCTAAGAATGGGAGATTTAAACCTTGAACGTTTTCATTAAAAACACTAAAAAGTGTCAGTTAAGCTATAAGATTTTTAATGATTAACCTCTTGTTAGAATTTGTTTAACATTAAAAATGCGTTAGTTATTTCCATATGTTGCTTATAATTATCAAAAAGCAAATACCCTAAGTTGCTTACTAGCAAGTTTTTCTTTTTGCTACATACATCACGATGATTCTGAACTGCACTCTGTTAACTAACAGCTATTCCCAGCTACACATCAAAATCCTGATAAACAAAAAGTGCCTCCTCTGATGGTGAAAACACTAAGTCAATCATGACGACCATGGGTCCAGTTTGGCTTCCAATTGGTGACCATAGCTTGCATTTGACGACTATAATGAGATCCCATTTTTATATTCCTTAGTGGAATGCCAAATGTACAGGGAAAACTGGAATGGAATGGAGTACAATTGCAGTCTCACATAAGAGGAATATTCTGGTCAATTCTGGTGCACATTTCACCACTTTTGATCTTATTACGCTTGGAGTAGTACAGATACTCCTTCTAGCGTTGGATGCAGAAGAACTGTTTAGACAATTTGCGTGCAGATCTGAGATCTTAATCAATTGAATAGCTTTTTTTTTTTTTTTTTTGAGAAACAATCAATTGAATAGCTGATAAGTTGATGTGATTTTCATGACCTTGAGAAGACAAATCCCACATAACTATGCTGAATCTCAACAAACTAGACAATCATAATTTATTAGTAGCTTTTCTTTTTTCTTCTTTTTTATTTTTATTTTTTTATTAATTCTATTTTTAATCTTACGAGGCAATTAAAGTTGTATAACATCCACATTAATTACCTATCTTGGTTGATTCAATTATTTTTTTTGAAATTGGGAAACAAATACTTTTGATAATACAATTATTTTAATTATTATATATAAATTAATACCTCATCCAATGACGAACTCACACGATAGAACCTCAATCTATCTTATTTTTACATGGTGTGATTTGAGTTAAAACATGGGTAAATTGCAATATCCATTCTAAACTGTTACTTAAGTTGCGATGTACTCCTATAATTTTTTATTTATTTTTTAATAATTCAGTAGTTGCAAGAGGAGAAAGAATTCAAACCTTGATGTCATCAACACACAAAGAAATACAAACTAGTTGAGTTACAAGATTTCTAACAAACCCCTTTTATAATTTGAACTTGAGCAATCCCCCCCTTAATATTGACACACCAAATTCTAGATATCTCATTATAATCAATTGTTTTTAAATTATGAGTAAAGGTGATTCTTATAATAAAAATAACAATAAAAGGAAAAAAGAAGTAAAGGTGCTTAAAAAATAGATGACGATTGTATAAAGCTCCTGAGTTATTCTTCTTCCTCGTACTAGTACTACTTGCTTGAAGGCAATTGAAAAATGTGGTGAGTTATTTGAAAATTAATACCACCTCAGTTTTCCATTAGGTCATGTATGATAAAAGTTAACGGAAGTAGAAGAATTGATATAAACTGGGATGTGTATTATCCAAAAAAGAGAGATATAAATTGGAATGTGTACAAACCATTAGGGATGAAAATGAACTTTGTAGAAATTGTAGGGATAAAAATAATATTTTAACCAATTTTTTTAATAAAATGTTATATTTATACTTGATAGGAGGCAAAAGAATCTATAAATGGCAAACTAATCTTAGCTCCCATATTAAATGAGTTTTTGCTAGGTGCCCCCACCCTCCCTCCCCCCCCCCCCCTCGGCCACCGCCGTTTTTCTCTCGCTTGGCTCAGCCTTTGACTATACCGAGTGTTACTTTTTTTTTTTTTTTGAGAAACAGGCCCATGCCTATATAGGAATTTTATTAAGAAATATGGTAATCTGCAGATACAAAAGCAGCAACATCAGATGTGACATCCTCCATTCAAACTAGTAAAGGAAAAGATAAACGAGCTCTTTGGGCTAAGGCATGTGCCACGGCATTGCCTTGCCTTACAATATGAGAGAAAGAAAAATCCAAAAATGAATTAATAACAATCAAAGTATCTCTAATTAAATGGCCAAAAGATGAAGAGGACATATCCCCTCCATTAAGAGCCTTTATGATAGTTTCTGAATCACCCTCGAATTGGCATTTTTTTAGGCCAATCTCTTGTGCAAAAACCACTGCTCTTCTCGCTGCCATCATCTCCAAACAGTCCATGGAATGAGGTTTTTTTTATTTTTTCCGCTAGTGCAGCAATTACCTGACCCGCAGAGTCCCTCACCACCACTCCAATTCCAGATTCGTCGCTTTCATTGAACCATGCTCCATCAAAGTTTTCTTTGAACTCTGTTGCTGCCGGTGGGAGCCACTTCCGCCTAAGTGGTTGTTTAACCACTGTCTGAGCTTCCCTAACCTCACGGATTGCCTTCACTTGCTGCAAATAATTTTTTGCAGCTTCATCGATACCACTCAACGGTATTGTTTTCTCCCTTAGCCTAACTTTATTACGATGTGTCCAAATGTGCCACGCTGTTATCCCAAACAGCTCGCCTGAACCTGGTTTCTTCAAGCACAACTCCATCATGTCTAAAAACGTCTCGTACACTGTCAGATCTTCACTCACCCAATTGAAATCCACACACCACACCCTCCTCACCGCCTCACAGCTCCACAATGCATGCTTTGTATCTTCAGGCTGCCTCCCACACAGCTCGCAATGAGAGTCATCCACAACTTTCCTCTTCATGAGATTTACCTTAGTAGGTAAACAGTCATTACATGCCTTCCATAAAAAGTGAAGTATCTTCCCCGGTACCTTCAGCTTCCAGATCTTAGACTACAGCGCAGCCATTCCTTCTCTACTTGAACCTGATGCAGCATCCCTTCTTCCCTCTTCACAGAGCAGCTTATATTCGAACTTAACCGAATAAATTCCACTCTTTTCTTCACTCCAATAAAGACAGTCAGCTTGGGGCACCATACACAAGGGAATCGCCTTAATTTGTTGAGCTTCATGAGGAAGAAATAGAGACTCCACCAACTGTTCATTCCAGCCAGCCCTATCCGATGATATCAACTCAGCCACCTTCATATTTTCCTCCAAACCCAGCTGGACAAGAGTTACTTTACCACCTGAACTACCTGGTAACCAATTATCCACAAAAACTTTTATTGATTTGCCATCCCCTACCCTCCATTTTGCTCCCATTACCATCATCTTTCTTGCCCTCAAAATACTCTTCCATGCATAAGAACCAGATTTTTGTTTGGCATCAAAAATGGTGCCATTAGGGAAATATCCAGCCTTAAATATACGGTAAAATAATGAGCTTGTATCATGACTAAGCCGCCACAGCTGCTTGGCCAACATTGCATTGTTGAATTTTGCCAAATCCTTGAACCCTAAACCTCCTTCAATCTTTGGTTTACAAAGAGTATCCCAATTCTTCCAATGAATCTTCCTTCGTTCCCCCCGTTGTCCCCACCAAAATTTCCTGATTAACATTTCGATATCCTTACACAACCCAATTAGGAGTTTGAAGCATCCCATTGCAAAAGTGGGAATAACTTGGACCACCGCCTTCAAGAGCACTTCCTTCCTCGCTTGTGATAATAATTTCTCCTTCCATCCTTGCAATTTCCCCCAAACACTATCTTTTATATAATTCAAACTTGCTCTTCTATTTTTACCAACCACCGCAGGTAGTCCCAAGTACTTCTCATAATGCTTTATCTCAGGCACACCAAGTAGTACTTTAATGGAATTTTGGGTCTCCTCTCTCACTGCTTTCCCAAAGAACAAAGTTGTCTTCTCCGCATTTATTTGTTGACCTGATGCCTTTTCATACACTTCCAAAATAGTTTGAATGGATTTCCTCCACCTTTGCATGATAAAAAAGGAGGCTGTCATCTGCAAAAAATAAATGAGAAATTTTTGGGCCACCCCTACATAGAGAGAACCCATTAATTTTTCCTTCATTTACAGCCTGCTGAATCAATCCATTGAACCCTTTAGAGCATAATAAAAACAAATATGGTGATAAAGGGTTCCCTTGTCTCAAACCCCTAGTTGGCACTAAATTACCCCTTGGTTCCCATTAACCATTATAGAAAAGGAAACAGTGCTAATACATTCATAAATCCAGCCCCTCCATCTAGGATGGAAACCCATTCTCTCCATTATTTTCATCAGAAACTCCCACTCCACCTTATCATAGGCTTTACTCATATCTAATTTCATAGCCATAGACCCACTCTTTCCAGTTTTTTTGTTTCTCATATGATGTAACAACTCAAAGGCTACTAAAATATTATATGAAATGGCTTTGTCAGATTGGAAGGCACTTTGATATTCAAAGATGATACATGGCAGAATTTTTTTCAACCTATTTGCTAGAACCTTTGAAATAATTTTGTACAAAATATTACAAAGAGTTATAGGTCTAAAATCTGACACTTTTACAGGACTCTTCACTTTGGGAATGAGAGTGAGATGAGTATGATTCAAGCCTGTGGGGATCTTATCGGTATTTAGACAAAACAGCACCGCATCTGTTACATCATTGTTAATGTTCCCCCAATAGTGCTGATAGAAGATTGGAGGCATCCCATCCGGGCCAGGTGCATTTAAAGGAGCCATCTGATTCAAAGCCCTCTCAATTTCCCCTCTACTAAAATCTCCAATCAACTCTTTATTCATCTCCTCATTGACTACTCGACCCACATGTTGTGTTACTTCCTCAAAACCATTTGGGTTTGAGGTTGTAAACAAACTACTATAGTAGTTTTCAAACACCTCAGCCACATTTTCCTCCCCCACACATCATACCCCATTGTGATCCTCAATTCCCAAGATGCGATTTCTGCTAAACCTTCGTGAGGCTTTAGTATGGAAGAATTTAGAATTCTTATCACCTGATTTCAGCCAATGGGTTTTGGATCTTTGCTGCCACATCTGCTCCTCCTTTACTAACAAACCCACCAATTCACCTTTTAGCTTTGTCGCCAACTCCACATTATTTCCTTGTAGAGCCGAATTTTCTGCCTCCCTCAATCTTTTTTTCTTTTGAGCTATCTCCCATGTTACATTCTTAAAACAATGTTTACTCCACATTTTTAATTTTACTTGGCACTTTCCCACTTTGTTCACCACACCACCCATTGGAGTACTGCCCTCCCCTTCCCTCCAAGCCGAGTTTACTACATCATGACACCCCTCCTCTTCCAACCACATCTTCTCAAACCGCCATGGCTTGTTTTTCCTCACCGGTATCCCACAAGGATGAATTAACATTGGTTTATGATAATTTCCAAACCAATCCATTGTGCCCAGTGCTCTATCTAAACGTTCCCATACCGTGATTCCATTGGCAATATTTTTGAACCAAGTAAATTTGCTCCCCACAAACCCTAAATCCATAAGCCCACACTCATCCAAAGCATCTCTAAAATCTTTCATTTGCCCATACGACCTCAATCTCCCTAAACTTTTTTCATGAGATTTTGTAATCTCTTTAAAATCCCAAGCACATAACCAAGGTACCGAAAATCTCCCATGCAAATTTCTCAACAAATTCCATGATTCCACCCTTCGTTGTGTCAATGGTTCACCATAAAAACCCGTAAACCTCCACTCATCCTTCTTATTCTTATTTATCAAAACATCTATATGGTTTAATGATGAAGACTCAACACTCACCTCCATCCCCTCCTGCCAAAACAAAGCTAAACCTCCACCCAAATTCACTTTAGACACACCAAAATAATCTCCCATTCGCAATCTATCCCTAATGTCACCTAGCCTTACTTCTACCAGCCATGTTTTGGCTATAAACACGACTGAAGGATCTTGTGGCCAGATCAAATCCCCGAGCTCTTGAACTGTCTACCAGTTCCCAAGCCCCCGACAGTTCTAACATAAAATACTCATTGTAACTGGCAAAGTTGGGACCCAGCCTCCACCAATTCAAAATTTTTTTCTTCACTCCCCTTCACCATTCTCCCCTTCTTAATTTGAACCTCTGAATTACTCTCCCTTTCTGCCATACTCCTTTCCATGCTTTGCTTTTTCCCAACAACCACCCCCAACGGATCCATGGAAGTAGCCCTAATAGTTTGCACCCTTGTCCACTTTTAAGCTGACTAACAGTGACTTGAGATTCAACACCCCCACTCCTTTGTCCCACCGAATCACTGTCCTTAAACAGAGGATTGGTGTGTTTGTCACCCCCAACATATTCTCCATTAGATTTCTTGTTGAACCTGGTATCAAACTTTGTAATAGCAGTATCGATCTCCTCAAGGCTGCGCCTAAAAACCTCATTAACACATGCACGTGTTTTCAGCATGTTGCACTCCACACTCACAGCCGAATTAGTTAATCCCTCCTCACGTGTCTCCTGTGCTTTACCACGTGAATGGAAAGAATCTAAAGTCCACGTCTGCTCCTTTATTTTCTCCCCCGAATCATGCTCCTGATGATTAGAATCATTATCGGGATTAATGACTTCATTATTCTTTTCCAAATCAATTACCGCACCCATTATTTTTGTAGCCGTTTCCAAGTTTGTAACGTTTCCTGATGCCCCATTCAAACCGGCATTTATTTCTTCCCCAAACTCCTTGGTTTCATCTCCATCCGGCCAGCCGTTTGCTTCCCCGGTTTCTTGTTTCCGGCCACCTCCCTTGCACCGGTCTCCTTTCTTTTCAATCCTCCATCCTCCTCCAAACCTGATTTGTCAAAAAATCTTGGTACGTAGATCACCCTTTGATTCATCGGATTATAGGGGGCTGCTCTTAGGGAAGGCCCAAACTGCCTATCTTCTTCCTTAAGAGTTCCTTTGCTTTGTACCCACAGCGAACAATCTCTATCACCATGCGAGAGCCGACCACACCAAAAGCAAAAATTTGGCAATCTCTCGTATTTAATTACTACCCATGTTTTTACACCATTCTCAAGGGTTATGAGTCTCCCCCGGCACAACGGTTCAGCTATATTGACTTTAACTCTTACCCTCATGAAACTACTACCTTCCTCTGTTTTAGCACCAATAGACCTGACCACCTCCCCTATAATATCACACAGGTTTTCAGCCACCTCCGTTGTCATGAACCGCATGGGAATATCATAGACTTGGACCCATAACATCACCATGTTGAAAGACAAGGATCTAAATGGGACATCATTACCATACCTCATAACCATCACCAGATGTTTATCAAAACTCTAGGGTTGATTCATCAAGATCCGATTAACATCCCTCTCATCATCAAAACCAAATAAAACCTTATGATCATTCATGTTTTGAATCGTAAAACCGTCACTGTACCTCCAAACTTGTTTGAACATTCTTCCCACTGCATCCATATTTAGTGCTCACGGAGTTAGAAACTTTGCCGCAATCCAAAAATCATTCTTTCTTTGTATCTTAGGCATAACAAAACCGGATTCCTCCTTCTCTGTTAGTGATAATTTTTTCCACGATCTTGACAAGTTCTCCATTCTTTCCCTCATGAAAATTCACCGCAAAATACCTCACTGTTTCCCTCAACCCCAAAAAAAGAAATCCACAAGCTCTACAAGCACACTTGGTATTTTAGAGGATACACACACCTACAAAGAGGGACAAATATTTTGCGACCTAAGAGAAGAGGACACCCACTTTCTTAGAGACAGAGAAACGAATTCTATTTTTCTTGGGTTTTCTTTAAGCATTTTTTGAAATTTTGCAAATGCTTGGGGTTACCGAGTGTTACTTTAATGACACATTCCCTAATACTTAATCAAAATAACTTTCTTATAAATCAAAATAAATGAAAACTATATTGAAAATACCTAACCGAAACTTTAAATAAAGTCCCACCTCAAAATTAACCCATCACCCATTGTTATTACAAAGTCTGTTATTTTGTCAAGAGTATTGTAATCTATTGACATTGTCTGATTTTTCCCATGAGAACAATTGAGTTTCAAATTCCATCACTTCCACTCGTTGTAACTTGTAAGCACAAACAAAAACACACAGAGAGAGAGAGAGAGAGAGAGAGAGAGAGAGAGAAGTATGTAATTATATCTAATTAATGTTGAAATTACAATTTTAAGAGGTCCCCGCAACATGAAAAATATTAAAGCTTGAGAGCTAAGCAAATTATAAGAGAGAGCGAAGTAGGGTTTAAATTACATACATGAAGCATCAAAATGATGTCATTAGTCATTACCACTCGCCATCACTGGAATCCCAAAAAATATTAATGGTATGTTTGGATGACAGGATTTGGGTACATGGATTTGGATTTAAGTAATTAAAATCAAAATGCCTTGTTTAAATCATTTACAAAGAATCAAGGATTTGAATTTGACAAATCTATCAAGTGTTTTTTTTAAAGAGAAAATGTGGATTTCATTCAAGAAGAGAAATTGAAATACAACATAGGGAAAGTACAAGACAGCCAACAAAATTCATAAATTAGGGAGGGTGTTGATGGTGTAGTTGTTGGAGCAATGGAGGGAACATTCCCTCTAGACCTGTGAGGTTCCAGTTGACCTTGTAAAAAGAGCAAGATTGTGAGCTGCTCTGTTATGTTCCCTTTTCAAGTGACGAAGTTTCCAATTGCAAAAGGAGTGGAGAGAGTGGAGGATCCCTTGAGGATGTGACCGAATTCTTGGTCAAGTATTTTAAACCTTAAAATCCTTGAATTTCAAATAATTTCTTAATTCATAAAATTTTAGAAATTCATATAATATACTTAAATATTTATAAATTTCAAATTAAATCATTTCAAATTTATCACTTTAAAATTGAAATTCAAATTCAAGAATCCAACGTTTCTATATAAAGCTTACTAATTTTTAACAATATAATAATAAATAAATTTAAGAGAATCAGAAAACTCGAATTCGCTTCCCGGGTTCATATTTCTTTATCATTTAAAACGTGAATCGAACACGCGTCTCCTTCTACTCACATACAGTATTGTTTCTTTTGTACTTCTTGCCAAAACCTCCTTTGGGATCTCCATCTTTCCCACTGAAAAAATCACAGGCTTTTCCATCCATGGAGTTCAGACCCCGCAATTACATTGCCGAACGACAATCCCACGCGCTCCCTCGCCTACGCGCCCAAAACCATCCTCTCTCCGCTCCGTCCTCACCTCTCCTTAGCCAGGTCCAACTCACTGTCTCTCAAATTTTCCGTTTCTTTTTCGTTGACCTTAAGCACTTGTTTGGATGCTAAGAAAATCTAGGGGAAACCAAAAAAAAAACCTGTCGCAACCGAAATTTTTAAATTTAGATTAATTCAGTCTCTGCAGCCAGTACGCCCAATTGGCTTAGTATTTTGGCGCCAGAGTCTGACCATTATTTCGTTTTCTCATGAATAAATTTCTCAGCAACCAAACAGAGCATACATTATTTTTCGTTAACTACAATTATATACGTGCTACTCAATGATACATAACAAAATTGATATTAAACCATGTAATATTATTATTATTTTTTTAAAATTGGCTATGGCTAGGGGGTGAAATTGTTAAATCAAGAGTATGCAATTGCACCAAATAGGACAAGGATGTGGTACTGTTTAATATGCATTCTATTGACTAAGCCATGAATTTGGGGGTTACAGTAAGACTGCCTACTAATCACTGCTCCCAAACCCCGCAAAAGTGGGAGATGGGTACACAAACTTTTTAGACTAAGCTATTAGATGCATTGCAGTTGTGTCGGAATATTTGAGATATATGTATATATGTGCACTTGTGCCCACAATTGCGTGTAGGTGCCTATTTATGCATGCGCTCACCCGTTTGTTTGTGTGCGTGTGTGTGTGCTAAGACTACCTACCAATCACTCTCTCCCAAACCTTGCAGAAGTGGGAGCTGGATTCAACCTTTTTAAACTAAGCCATGAGATGCTTGCAGTTGTGTTGGAATATTTGAGATATGTACATAGGTGTACACATGCCCATACATGTGTGTGGGTGACTATTTATGCATACGCTCACATGTTTGTGTGTGCTCATGCGTGCGTGCCTATTTATGTTTGTATGTTGTGTTGGAATATGTGAGGTGTATGTATGTATGTGTATTTATTTATGTATTGCATGCCTGTCTTTTCTGATCTTAAGGTGGATTTTGAGGTGTTACATTCAATGCATCATCATGTTATAAATGTATTGATTTCTGGATTGAGTTTGGTCAACAGAGTGTAATTTTCTCTTGACAAAGTTCAATTATGTCTTGTAATAGGTTGATGTTGTGGATCATGGAAACAATGACTTTTTCGACCCACTGAGGAGATCAGATAATAATGCGACAGTTTCTAAAGATGATTTTCAAGATCATGAAAATACTTCTAGTGAAACTTCTACTCAACTCCCGACAAAGGAATGGATGTCTTTCAAGAGATTCTTAATGCAGAGATTTCCTGTCTCCAAAATGGTTTCAATTTCTTCAGTAAGTATATGAATAATTTCCCTTGGAAATTTCAACTTCCTAGTTGATACTTATATGTTTTGTAGTTTTTGCTGAAGACCGAGGACATGTCAAGTGTTTTTAAGCCTTGCATACTTGTGTTTTGGTGGTGCACTGATGTCTATATCATCAATTTTAACTTTGTACAGTTTTCATTATAAAATATTGCTTGATTATGGTTTCTTTGATGAAAGTTACTCAATTTATAACTGGCCAATTTAGGTTTCAGAACCATTAACGATACTGAGGTATATAAAGTTATAGTCACATTTTACCTATAAAAATAAAGTTATAGTCACGTTTTGTTGCCATAAGGGCTTTATTTATTTATTTTTTAATCATTTGATGTTTTATGCTAGGATTTATAAAGACTACTATGGTGCTGAGGTAACTCATTACTAAATATTATTCTTTGGTTAAAGGAGTGCATTTAAATTTATTACTACTCATCAAAAGATTTGGATTATATTGAAATGGCTGTTCATAATGATGGTCTAGATGTTGGTTTCACCTTCTAGTCATTTCTAGCATACATTTAAATAGAATCCTGAAATGTTTGAAGCATTGTTGATGCATGGGAGACTACTTATAAAAAAAAATTGTTGATGCATAGAGACAATGCACTTAGATGTTGCCTTTTTTTCGTAGTTCCAAAAAGGCCAATGTTAAAGAGTTTACCTGAATTCAAGTTTCCGGTCTTTGGGGGCTGTAATGGTTCAGTTCATCTAGTTTTAAACTTAACGAGTTGACCATCAATCATTATAATACTTTCTTTTATGGCTTCCTAGTTAAGCATGATCTTCCTAGCATTATTGAATCAAAATTTTTGGCAGTGGTGAAGTAGGGAATACATATGGTTGTCCTGAACAGTTTCATCACCTGCATTATAGGGTTGAGAAGGATATCTATATGGGTCAAGATCAAGTTACACTTGGTATAACTTTTTATTTCTGCTGCATCATTTAATAACTTTTTCTTGGACAAATATGTTGAAAACTCATCATGGATTACATGTTTTCTTTGTTCTTAATATGCATGCAAAATCTGTATTACCAATCCATAAACTCATTTTATTATATAATTTAAAAAAAAAAAATGAAATGTAAATTTTTTATAGATTAGATAGTTATTGATCTTTGATCATATTGATAGTTTGCAAGCATGGAGGGAGGATATAAGGAGACAATGTAGTCTAACAATAGATTTGTCAAAAAAAAGGGTTATTAAATGGTGTAACATTAACAAAGGTTTTGGTAATTTAAATTTGGACCTATACCTGTGTGTATGTGTGTGTGTGTGTGTAGTTATCAGATTTTGAAGTAGAGCTGCTGTTTTTTCTCTTCAAATTTTCTTCTTCTAAGACATAACATTTTCCCCCTTTTAAATTTATTTACAGATATCCAATGTGATAATGAAAGGTGCAAAGGGTATGGTGGCTTGCTCTCCTCTGTTTTTCTTTAGTTGATATTGTTAGAATTATGGTTAAATGATTAAATTTACCATTTCTAAACAACTTAACTTTTGGGGGAATTGGTAATTATCATGGTATTAGAGCAGCAGGTCTTGACTTTGATTCCTATCTGCACTCTACCTCCTATTTAAAATGTTAAAACTCCCATGTTTTAGGCTGCACTTATTAAGGGGGAGTTTGGACTCACACATGTGGGGGAATTTTAGAATTATGGTTGAAAGATTAAATTCACCGTTTCCAAACAGCTTAAACTTTTGGAACAAATAGTAATTTAAAATATATCAAGTTTTATCAATGGCAAGAATGCTTTGTTTATTTTAGTTCGAATTGCTTAAATTTCTGTCAGGAGCAACCATAGTACTTTTAATTGCAGTTTTGTGATGATGACAATTTGCAGCATATGATAAATCTTCAACAAGTATGCATCTAGAGGAACTAGAAGATCCGGAAAAATATGCTGAAGAGGGTGTCAAGGTCATCACTCGGCAAGAGTATGTCTCTCGATTGCATGAGCTCAAAGATGAAATTAATCGTTCTTGGCGTGCTAATGACCGTGTCACATCTTTAAAGTTATCTATAAAGGTGAGTTAAATATGATATGGTCAACTTTTTTTATATATAAT
Source organism: Quercus aquifolioides (assembly GCA_019022515.1). Lineage (NCBI taxonomy): Eukaryota > Viridiplantae > Streptophyta > Magnoliopsida > Fagales > Fagaceae > Quercus > Quercus aquifolioides. Next base: position 63,067,839 of record CM032329.1, on the reverse strand, counting down.
TTTTTTGTTGCCTTTTTTGATTACTGAGAATTTGTGGGAATGATCAAGCATCTTTTTGTTATATATCTCTTGTTCTTTAATATATTTATTAAGAAATCTGTAGCAGTGGCATATTATTTATTCACTAAGAAACAGTTGGTGAAGTTAATTTAGCCATGCTTCATTCTCTCTTTGGCTGAATGTTTCCAATTAATTGGTATATGAACTTGATCTATGATGCCTCATATTGATTACTATTTGAGTGTGTATTGAGCATATATTGGGTCAATCTAGTCTTTATATACAACTACAAGGAGTTTCAACTATGACTACTTTAGTCCATTTGGGTATAGCGCAAATGTAGTTAGCATTTTTGCTTGCGTTGTTACAAATGGTATCAGAGCCAACATGGTAACCTCATGTGGGCTTGAAGACATTCCACAACGTGGGGGAGATTGTGATGCCTCAATTTAAAATTGAGTTGGTTGAGTGCGTGTTGTGTGGATATGTGCTGAGTCTTGCAACGGGCATATACTAGGTCAATTTGGGCTTATAAACAACTACAAGGAGCCTCAACTATGATTAGACTTGCCCTACCCATTGTTACCTATTAAGTTAATATCTTTTTCCTTACATTACCAAAGGAGAATGAAATAAAAAATAAATGATATGTCATCAAGTGATATCACATTCCTTCTTTCTGCAGGTTGCTAGGCTTTTGATGGATACATCAATTTTACAATTTTATCCTACGCTTTTTGTTCTTGCTATGGATATAATGGATATGCTTGGGGATATGGTATGGGAGCGAATCATGTGGAAAGCTGAATTTGCTGAAGATGGAACCAGACTCTGCTCCTTACCAGGTCTTTCATCATTTTTATCTCTGTCTCTCTTCTTTTTCTTTATAGTAATGCAATGGGATTTATGCATATAAAGAATTGGAAATATTAAGGCAGGACATGCATAAATAGCATGTCTCAGTTTGAACAGAATTATGAGATCTGAACTGACATGGCCATTAAAATGGAAACCTGATGTTCTGCTTAGCCATTGTTTTCAGTCTGCTAATCTGACTGCTTATGATGAAAACTTGTTGGAATCTGTGTGAACAATCTAGAATTTGCATAGGTTGTGAAACTTAGTCTTTATAGAATTGGTTGGGTATGGATCGGTTTGCCTGGGGCATCTTAAGCTCCAGCTATCTGGTTACAAAGTTGAGTCTTTTTAAAGCAGATTGTGTTTGGTAAACCACTCACATTCTTAGGGTGGTTCAGCATTAGGCTAAAAATTGCTCCTTATTACTTTAAAGTTTGAAGAGTCTCATGGTAATTATCATGGGCTCCACACATTACTAGGGCGGTTCAGAACCAGGAATTAGAGTTTGTGGTCTTATTTTTTTGACTTTTTATGTTCCACTTTTATGTGTTGGGTTGGTGAGCATAGATTGTTATGGTCACATTCCAGAAATCATGGTTTTGAAGTTGGCCTTGAGGTCAAATAGAAGCGTCTTTCTTCCTTGGAAGGCATTTGGAAGGTCAAAGCTCTGTCAAGAGTAGCTTTCTTTACTTGGACTGTTGCATTAGAGAAGATTTAATGATGGAGAATCTTAGAAAAACAAGGATTGTTGTGGTTGATTTGTGTTGCATGTGTAAGACTAGCAGGGAGACAGCATACCATCTTCTTATTTATTGTAATATAGCAAAGGTCCTTTGGTTTTTTATGCTCTGCTTGTTCAGTAATATGTGGACTATACCTGGAACAGTAGTTGAATTATTGGCATGCTGGATACGACAGTTTGGAGGACTGTAGTGGCGAGATAGAAAAGGTTGTTCCTTTATACGTGTGGTGCATTTGGTTAAGTGGTGGCTACAAGTTCTTTCATTTTTTCAAATTTGTTGGCGTTCATTGAACTCCTAAACTCAGGGGTCTCAGTGTCATTTCCATGTACATATTGTACTATTAATTTCTAATAAAATCACTACTTCTCTGAAAAAACAATGATAAAGAAGAAAAAAAAAATTTCTTTAATCATTTTTTTCAGACGGAAGAAAATGGATCAAGCTCAATGTGAGTGTCAATTTCTATGAGCTGAATCTAAATTCTTGATGGATTTCTAGGAGAAACATTCATTCTATTTTCTGGAGACTACTCTTTGAGTGCGAATGATTGATGTAAGAAGCCTTGAAGTGTTCTATACATATCTGGGTAATCTTTGGGATAATAACATGTAATGATCTCTCTGTTCATATCATTCATGCATGGTTTTAAGAATTTATTGCTGATATTTTCTCAAATCTTATTACTGTATGTCAACATGATTGAAGGGCATGATAAACTGCCATGTTGTGAAGAATGAATGAATGAAGTAAGAGCCTGTTGGGTGGTGTTTTTTTGTACTGGTAGCATCTAGAACAGAGCAACAGATCTTCAAGGCCTTTGATAATTCAAACTTAGTTGTAGCTCTTCCTTTTCTGCCCTTCTTTGCTTTTTTCCCCCTACTTGTTGCTGAATATTTTATTTAATCGTTCTTCAACAAGTTAGGTCTATGCAACACAACATTGTTAGTTTTTTTTTTTTTTTGGTAGTGGGTTGATAGTTTTTCCTGAATTTTTGTTTTAATTTTTTTTGGATTTGTGGCAGATAACTTTCAAGCAAATGACATTTGCTCTGATGCCAAAGAAACTTGCAATAATTGGTTCTGCAAAATTGGTTCCATCCGGGAGCTTCTTCCACGCATGTGAAGTCCTCTTTTCTTAGTCTCTATATTTAGTATCCTTGTAGTATTGACTGATGCTAGTCATGTCAAGTTGTAATCTCTTCTACTTCTCTTGCTCGTCATTTATTATGGTCTTTTTTTTTTTTTTTGCCTATGCTTTTCTCCCTTCCCCCTGGTTCCTATGTTTTGTTAAAGAAAGTGATTATTTTCATAATCACTAATAATTATGAAATTAACCCATATGCATACAGGAGAAGCACACACTGGACCCAATTTCTTGATATGTGATTGTTCCAACAGACTTCCAAAGTTATTTGGCAGAATTTCTCTCTATATCTGCCTCGTTGTATTTTTCATGCAAATGCTTATTAGAATTTATTTTGGCTTTTCTCCTCAATCTCTCTTTCTCTGAAATTTTTCTTTCTTTAATTGGTTGTTTACTTGATGTTGGACTTCAGTTATTTAGAGCTGGCTTTATTGCCTTGCTGGCGTTTCCTGGTTGACAAACCTGAAGACTGTGTCCAGCGTTTGGTTATGATGACAAGAGGGTTAGCAGATCCATTGGCATCTGCCTACTGTCGTCTGTATATGGCCCACTGTGCCCAGAAGTTGCCCTCATGCGATATAGGTACACATTTGTATTCTTCATGCATACAGAAAATGCATGCATAACTGACCAATGACATACTGTCCATTAGTTGCATTCCTGCTCAAGTATGCAAACATTATTAGTGTGTGCCATGGATAAGGCATAACGTGGAGTGGGTTTGGCCCAGTGTGGTCCAGGTTCATATGTCCTAGATTTTGTTGACATTTGGCTGGGCAATGTGCTGACAGTGGATTAAAAACCCAAATTAAGACCGAGTTGAATCTAGTTATTGCTAGAATTGAAACTGATACTTGCTTTGGCGGCTATACAGCTTTAAATTTATCTTACTACTTTTTAACTCAGAATATCCATTTAGGAAAAGATCCTTGTTGGTCAATGGTTGAATGGAAATTATGCCCTCTGAAAATATTTTCTGCAGTTCTTGGTGAAATTCATATAATATTCTTTTCTTATTTTCACTGAATATTGGGCTCCTCTGATTGCCCTATTTTTAGTGTGTGTAACTTCATTAAAGAAAACGCTGCACCAGTGCAACCCAAGATGATTCCCACTTTTATAGAGGCAATTTAGACTGGTGTAAAAATTATTAATTGGAATCCTGCTAATCTGAAGGTGTGCCCAAATCCTGTGACTTGACCTGGATTTTTGTGCTGTGTTCTACATTTAGTAATTGATAATCCTGTTGAGACATGTTCCATTCCAGATCATGTGTAGCAGGCTATTCATATGCCCCGCTCCCCCTTTTCTTTCAACTCTTATCTACACTTGTATGACTGACAATAATTTGACAGGATATCTAGTTAAATGTGTTAATGACATCAAGATTCTAGTGATGCGGATCATATCAGCCAAGGAAACAACACAAGGAAATATTACAAACAACAGAAGATTGCTTGTCACTCTGATGGAGCCAACCATTGAGTATATTATGAAATGCATATTTAAGGATGCTTCTCAGGTATATGTGGAGTTTCATATGATACTCATACTTCCTGTCTCAAACCCTAGCGTATGGTAGGGTTCTACATATCACTGTTAATATGTTTTTCTGAACTCCTAAAATGCAAGAGTGAAAATATTGATTTATAAGAATTGTTTTCAAAATTCTTATTTTGATTCTTCTGAAGCCATTTCTTCCATTACATCTATCCGGTAATCTAAGAGTGTGCTAATGAAGTTATCTTAACCTTAATAGTAGGTTCTCTGACATGAACTAGTTGCTTTCTGCAATATCTTATTTGATGACATTTGTACTGTATGTTTTTGCAAGAGGCAAGTAGGTAATGTGCTTGTGGAGCTTGGGCTAGGAATGAATCAAGTGGAGTTGTTTGGGAGTTTCTCTTGCCTCTCAATTGTTCTGCATCATCTACTTAAGGAACTTCCTGCTGAAGTTGTTACTTCAAGTGCTGTGGAGATCCTTCATACCATTGAATGCTGCAATGATTATTCCTTTGATCAGGTGTTGTTCTTATGCTAATGACTCTTTGCGAAAGAAGCGGCACCTCCTTTACTTTGGCCGTTAATTTATTTATTTATTTATCCTAATATTTGATATGCAGTTTATTTATTCATTTATTCTGTGGTGGGAGTAGTGTTTGAATTACAGGTTACTTGGATTCAGGCTTTCTGAAAGGAAATCTCGAAGGGACATTGTCCATGCTGTGGTTGATAAAGTTACTCAGGTTTGTAGAGTAATCTACGCCCATTTGCTTGATTTCAACATTTTTTTTTTTGTTTTTTATTTTTTTACTTTTTACATTCTATGAGTTTTTGTAACATAGTTAGTTTTCTTACATAAAACCCTACTTTGGTATGTTAAGAGTAATCTTAGGTTTGGGTTCTTTCTCTTCAACTCATTATTGTTTTTTTGGAGTGGTATGTGTGTTCATTCTATCAATGAGTCACGTCTTATGTAACCTTTTGAAATGTAAATTTCACTATTTTTTAGATTATGCAATTATTTATTGGCATTTATGGTAGGGAAGAAATAATATTTAATAGTAATGGTTGATGTTGTAGCTATTTAAATACATTATAGGTCCTAAAATTCCCAATGCTATGCTGTTTTGGAATATTTTATTTATCTTTGTTTTATGAATGAGTCTCTGTGTTTCAATGATAAATACAATATCAGGTTATGAGTGAAAGGAATAGCCTTGATGAGTACCTGAAGGTTGTGGATGCTTATGTGGATATTGTTCTTCAAAATCAGATGGTAAGTTTGGGTGGCCTTTGACACTGTCACACCTTTGGTCCTGTTTTTCACTTCAGTTCTATGAATAACTGTATTTATTGTGACACTTTTTGAGACTATCTTTGTTTGATGTGGCATTAAATTGTCGCAACTCTTTCCTACATGCAACAGTCTTAACTAGAACATTTGTTTGGTGCTTTGACTCATTATGAGTTTTTCTTTCCTTTTATTATTTTTCCCCTCAATGCTATTGCAGCCCTGGCGGTCTTGTTCAGTTGAAGTAAACTGAACGTAATTCTTAATTCTATGTAAAATTAACATGCTCTTTAATTGCAATTGAGTCCCAGCACAATCTAAAGTAATTAATTCTTTAAATGCAACTTAGTTGTATATAATTCTTTAAATGCAACTGAGTCCCAGCACAAGTTAAAAAAGTAAAATCAAATGCCATAGTTGTAACTTTCCATGTCATTTTTAATTATTCTTTCTCTTGTTTTAATACTAGTTAACTGTAAAGAAGTTAAATGTTTGAAAGGATAATTCTACTTTCTTTTTTGATCCTATATACATCCAGATTCCCAAGTACTAAGGTAGTAAGGTTGCACCCCTTTTGTGCTATTTAATGAAATTTATTGCTCATCGAGAGAGAGAGAGAGAGAGAGTGAGTTAGGCGCTCTTCCCTTTTTGGTACAAGAGTGACTAATTTGAATAACCTCAGTATTCTACTTTGCTAAGTTCTACGACTTTTTTGTTGGAATTATTATAACATAGGTATAACTTTGGGTCCAAGGCAGTAAGAATAGTTAGGCTAAGTTTTCTAGTATGAAGCTTGTTTGGGCTCTCTCTGCAATGTTGATATTTTTATTTGATATCCTTCCAACTTCAGTTGTTCTGTTATCAAGCTTGCTTGCAGTATCGTGGATGTGAGCATTTTGATATCCTCTGAATCTATTCATTTGTGCCAGGATAACCATCTGAACACCATTTTAGGAGGTATTTCAAAGAGAGCATACAATAAAGTGGTCACTGAAGATGAATTGGCAAGCTTGCAATCCATCTTGGTGAAGCTTCTTACTCATTTCAAGGTCTTAGAGGATGTATTCACCTTGGTATGCTTCTTACTCTCATGGTAGCTTTTATTTATTTATTTATTTTTCATGTGTGTGTATCTTGAATCTAATCTCTTGAGGAAAAGAATTTATGTGACCGACCCAATCTAATCTGTTGAGGATCTATAGCCGACCCCAAATTTTGCAACTAAGGCTTTGTTGTTGTTGTTGTTGATATTTCATAAAATTGTAAATGAATAGTAATTTTATTTGCCTTTTTTGTTTCATGTTGTGTAGTTTGAGACACTTATATTTTTGTGAACTAAAAATGGGGTGATTAATTGTAAATGCTACTTTGTAGAACCATTTTCTGGAGATCTTAGATATAATGTATGGGAGCTCTCGGAGCATTGTCAATATGCATATCCTCAACATGGCGACAAGGTACATTTTTCAACAACTATGTTTTCATACTTTCATACCCTGCTTTGTCTAGTTAAAGCCTGATCTATATGTTGATGTGCCGCACTTTCCTATGCTACCCTTAACTGGGATTGGTTCCACCTGCCTACTGGACCAGCCACTACCTGTCTTATTCCCTAGGTGGATAGTGGTATGTAGGTAAGAAAGGTCTTCATAAGCACTCAGGTTGAAAAGCAGGCAACTCCTGGGGATGGATGGATTTGGAGCCAAACTTCATGGGGATTTAAAAATAAAAAATAAAAAAGCAGTAAAATTTCACCCAGTTCCTCATCCAAATTTTTCCATGCAGCCAAAGACAGCCTTGAAGTAACACTAATGGTCCTTACTAAGGAAATTGAGTTATATGTGTAAGAGGAATGGGAAGACTATTGCTCATTTACCCCTACACTGCCCTGTAGCTAGAGATATGGACTATGATGTTTTCACTATTTGGGGTTCATTGGTTTATGCCATGGGGGTTGTGGAGCTTTTAGTTAGCTGGTTGAGCAAGTTCAATAGACACAATAATGTGGTAATTTGGAGCATGATCCGTTTGAAGGGAATGAGAGATTGATTCATTTTATTTTTATTTTTTAATTTGTTGCATGATTTGCTTGATTCTTGTACTTTCCTTGCAATTTAGTTTAGACATTTTGATGGTTCCATAGTACACTGCCTATGTGCTTTGGTTTTGTATTTTTTTCTTCCCTTTTTCAATGAAGCTCTTTACCTTAAAAAATAAATAAATAAAGAAGGATTGATGACACAATGCGATTGAATGATTTTAGGTCATAAAGTAACTTTTAGAACATGTGAGGCACTGATTTACAGAACAATCTGAACCAAATGTTATGTGACAGAATTTGGGTTTCAAAAACCTGGTAGTGTTGGAATCTCTCTTTTTTTGGGTTTCAATATTGTATACGTATAGATGTCTTAACTTAAATGTAGAATGTCATCCTCAGGGTAGGTTTATTATTGGTTCAAATCTGGAACTTTTTTTCTTTCATAAATTAAACTTTTATTGCAAAAAAGAGATACTTCAGTACACAGGAAATGTACAGGAGAGTCCAGGTTCGTATGTCTGGAAACACCAACTACCAATCCTTCAAGTTTCATGATTTGATGTATTTGTATTTAGTATCTAGTAGATAAAATCCAGTGAGTACCTAAATATAGATATCAAGTTGGCTCCTTATACTTTATGACCTGGATTTCTTTCTAATTCTTGGTATGTTTGAAGATTTGATTTGATTTCCAGGTAGCAGTTATATTTTATGCTTATTTCATTGAGCAGGAACGGTTCTATAAGTGATCCAACATCCATACAGCTGCTGTTTGAAATTTCACAAAATCTACATGATGATGGTGATTTTTTGAATACGAAAGATGATGATAACCAGCCAGCACGGTTGATTTCTCGTTTCATTCATATGGTAAATAATTTCAAGCCCATGCTGATTTGCCCCCTGCAATTGCTATCCTGTGACTATTTTGTGGCAATTCATATAATTGGATTGACATACGTTGCTGCTCTTTATTTGTTAGGTTGACTATGGAACAGAGATGGAACGCCATTTAGCATTTTTAGTTGAATGTCGTGGAGCTTTTAGTAGCTTAAACGAACTTAAGGTATGAATCTTTTCTTTTCTTTTTCTGAAACATGGATGAGCACAGTATCCATTTTTAATCTTATGGTCTTTGATATTGTGATATTTGTTAAATAGAAAAGGAAAAAAAAAAATCTTATTTATGTATCTGCATTATGCTTTCTGATAACATGGCATTACTTGCTTCCCTTGTGATGCTCATCTTCCTGAATTTTCGTACATTATGCAGATTTAATTTATAGGATTATACTCAAACACTGAATCTATAGATGAAGCCATCCAAACATTACGCAGTCCACTTGTTGTCTGGAAAATTATGTGTTTCAGACAAGAAATAGCATCAACTCAGTTGAGGTAGAAGGATTCTTGAGGATATTCTGGTACTTAAAAACTTTCATGCCCATATTTTTAGGGCAAGTTAGAAGTTAGAAGTTAAAAAAAGGAAAAAGGATTGCTTTGTATAAATTCTTTTATGTAGATAATAAGATAACACAACCCAATAGCTCATGCTTTCATGTTCAAGAGAAGGGTTCAATGCATGCAGGGGTTAAGACAAACTGGTTGCTACTTGCTACCTGTAAGGGTTGCAGGGGTACAAGCTACACCCAGAGAAGTTGGTCTTATTCATGTAGTAAAGTGAGGATGTACAGCTTGGTTCTTTTGGGGCATCCAATCTTATTTATTAGGATAAAATGGCATGTAAGTATTTAATGTTTCATAAGGCAAAATAAACCAACTTTAGAAAGAGCTATAATTTGCTTAGAAGAATAAGAAAAAGGGAAGGAAAAAAAAATGAACTCATGTAGACTTAAGGTTTTTTCCCCCCAATATATCTTGTTCAAATGCCTGTCTTAGCACCATTTCAGGTTTTGCATTCAAGAAGGAAACAGTTACTAGAATGTCCATTTAACATTTCATACTAATGATAAATGATCATATTTGTTTTCAGTATGCTCACACTTAAAAAGTATTCAATGTTTCATAAGGAAAAATAAACCAACTTCAGAAAGAGCTATAGTTTGCTTAGAAGAATAAGAAAAAGGGAAGGAAAAAAAAGAAAAAGAAAATGAACTCATGTAGACTTATGGCCTGTTTGGATGTTTAAAAAATGAGGGGGAGTAGAGTAGAGTGAGGGAGAGTAATCCAATTACCTTGTTTGGAAGTTTTTTAAGGAATGAGGGGAGGGGTTTGGGGGGTTTTGGAGGGGTTTCAACTCCCTCTAACCCCTCATTTTTAATTCCCCCAAATTGGAGAGATTTGGAAGGAGAGTAGAGTAGATAAATTATTATCCAAGTAAATTCCCTAATTTATCATTTCTAAATTAATCATAGACCAATGTTGCAAGTCTATTTTCAAATAAGGGTAAATTTGTCTATTTTAATCATTTCCTCTCCTCTTCATCCTAATTTTTAAAACATCCAAACAAGGGGAAGGGCTAATTACTCCCTTCCTCCTTACTAATTTTAAAAACATCAAAACAATGTGGAGGGGAACCACTCCCTTCTACTCTCCTCCCCACTACTCTCCTCCCCTCTACTCTCCTCCATCTCTAAACTTCCAAGCAGGCCATTAAGGTTTTTTCCCCCAATATTGTTTGTTCAAATGCCTGTCTTAGCACCATTTCAGGTTTTGCATTCAAGAAGGAAACAGTTACTAGAATGTCCATTTAACACTTCATACTAATGATAAATGATCATATTTTCTTATTAAAAAAAAAAAAAAGGAATTAAATGATCATATTTGTTTTCAATATGCTCACACTGATTCAGCACTTCAATTTTCTGGCAGGAAACCCTTGTTCACTCCAGCAATTGTTTAGCGATTAAGGCTTTGAAAGATGCAAAAAAGCATCTTAGTTTTGTCAAATCTTGCATAGCATTTAGTGAAGTCACATTGCCTTCTATTTCAGCTTGTGTTAAACAGTTATATCTTTATCTTGAGACTGCTGAGGTAATTTTTCTTCCTTTGACATGATTAAGTTATTGAAACTAATCTGAATATTGATACTTATTCACTTCAACGTTTCAGGTTGCCTTGTTATGTGGTTTAGTCTCTCATTCAGATGGACTGATAGATTCCGCAATCAACTGTTTGCTAAGTTTAGACTTGATGGATGGTTAGTTCATCTATTTTGTGAAGCTTTGCATAAGTAGATCTTCAACAGCATTTGTTGTGTGTGAAAACCAAGGATGACCTCCCTCCTTTAATGTAGGGCCTATAAGGCCATTCCACCCACCACTCCCCCTCGTTTCTTTCCTACTTTTTCCTTAACATCTAACAGAAACATTTGCAATAAAAAATTAACGTTGTTTTGTGTGTGGGGGTCTAATGTAATAACCACATATTTTGTGTATTAATCTATCTAAATGAATAGCAGATGTTGCACCTATTCTGGAAGGTCCTTGGCACTTTGGTAGCTGATTTTTCTTTCTCTTGCTCTAAGCAAGCTGAGAGTATATTTTTATACATATCAAGCTACATTGGCATTTAGCACATAGATAAAAACAAATATACAGAAATATGTGACATTGTAGTAAGTAGCATCACAAATATTTACACAAATATGTGTCAACATTAATTAACTATTGCTGGCTATTGAAATGAACAAAGCTCTGCAATGAGATATGGTTCCTGAATACATACCTATGTTCATATTTATATGCATACATGTTCAAGTGTGTGTGTGTGTGTGTGTATGAACATCTTTCAGGAATTATTTTTTTTCTGTTGCTTTATTGTTCCTGTTTTTTTTTTTTGTTAATTTCTTTACTAGGAAGATGCACTTTAGAGCTCAAAATTAGTGCAAAAGATTACATGGAATCTCAGACAAATAGTACCCATTGCCAATGTGTTTTATACATTTTTTCTTTAAAGATATCCTTTCTTAATCTTTCAACTTGCTAATTTTTTGTGTTTTTGTTTGTTTACGATTGCTCATAAATTTTATATTTCTTTATTTACTGATGATGTAATGGTCATTTTGGTTGTAAATATATCGAAGATGAACATTTCCAAATTAAATTCGTTGCTTAGTTGGATTAATTGCATCTGTAGGGTCCCGGACATCAATTGATGTTGAAGGCATACTCTCTGCAATTCAAAAGTTATGCAGCCACTTGGTTATGGTTCCAGGTGATTAATTCTTCTTTTTAATAATCATCTTATATCCCAAATCTGTTTAGAATATGGATAAGTTTAGCTTAAGTTGCATGTTTATTTGAATGGTTTTCTTTTGGCCATTTTCCGATCTCTAAGACTAGATCTTATCTGAGAGTGGAATCTTTCTTAATTTTTATTTTCTAACAATGTTTGTGAAAATAAAAATTTCTTAAAAAGAATGAAAAATGGAAACTCATTTTCAGATTATTAGCCAAATCTAATCTCATTTTGAATGATCAGAAACACTGATGAGCTTTTTTTTTTTCATGGTAAAAGGCTTTAGGTTTAGCGTATTCTACATAAGGTCCCTCACCTCTGTTTGCCACCCCAAGGGAAAAACAAATCCAAAGTAAATAAAATTTAAGGACTTTTACGTTGAGTGATAGAAGTGAAGATGATGGGCTAGTTATAACTTGTTTCTGAAATAAACATCAAGAAAGAGAACTTGAATTTATAAAGTTGGTGATTCCTTATTGGCAGTTATGGATGGTATCAATTTGAACAACAAAAGTAAGTTAGGATGCTGAAAATGCAAGTGATTGTGTTGTTCTAGTCCATCTAACTGAGTTTTGGTATATACCCTCTAAGATGATATATGAACACCTATCGAGGTAGCTCTATAAATTCAGGTATATAGAAAGACAAACAATAAACTACATTGATGCACAGAGTCGTCTTAATGCATTTTTTCCCTTTCAGTAATATTTTTAGCAAAAGTATTGATAGTTTGATACACAGAGTTCTCTTAATGCTACTTAAAAATTAAAATTAAAAAAAGGTGGGGGGGGGGGGGGTGTGGGGGTGGGGGTGGTGTTCTTGATGCTCCATAGACAGGGCTTTCACTTAAGAAAGGGGTTTTCTAAAATGAGCTAAACAATCGTATATTTGGGAAATTTTCTGTTGATGTGACGTTGTGTTACAATTAGTGCAATCTGTGTGTTTTCCAAGATCACAGTTTGAGATATCCTTCACACTTTTTTTCCCTCACTTCATATGTTCCATCTGAAGGTAATTCTGAGCAAGGAGTCACCTACTTCCCAAATAACATACTATCTCTTGTTAATTCCAGATCTTGGTAAGCCTTCCATTGCATATTATGTCAACAACATTGCTCCATTTTCTCTTCTTTTCTTTTCCATCTCTTTGTTATGGCCGTAGGTCTTAGTTTGATAGTTGAAAATGTCACTGCAGGATGACACCAAGAATGAGGACAAGAGTTTTTTGTACAATTCTTACATTGACAGCTACACTATCTCAAAATAAGCTCCCATACCATGCAGATCATGGAGAGGTATATCTACACTTCTTTTTTAAATGTGTTAATTTTACAATTTGAGAAATCCAAACTTTCAGACTTTTAAAACATGGTCAGAATACTGAAAATATCGGTCAAAAAGTTTTCAAATGCGTGGATTTGAATTTCCTTATTATCAAAATGGAAGAAGATCTCATGTCTTCATAGTTTTTGCTTACGTTGGTGTCATCTTTTGTAAATATATTAGTTTCATTAAGCTTCGCAGGGATTTGCTTACTGACATGATATAGACTCTCGCCAATGGCCTTTAGGCGTAATGGCTCTTCAATTCAGCATAAGTTTGGAGAGGTGAGTGAGGGTGTGGGTGCAAATCCCACCTGGTGCATTAATTAATTACCAAACCAAAAAAAAAAAAAAAAAAAAGGGATGAACACACATTTGCAAAGATTTTTTTCTATTATTAAGTTTTGCCTTCATTGACATTATTTAATTTGATTAAAAAAAAAAAAACTTTTTAGTATTGACGGTTTAAAAAAGAGCCAAAAAAAGGTAAACAAATATTAGTTAAATTAAAAATGATTAAGGATTTGATTTTGTTTTATTCCATAAGGCCACAATTGGGCCTTGTGGAGCCCAATTGTGTTTGATCCAGATTATGACCCGACCCAATATAAAAGTGTTACGGTTTATGGGATTTTTTCTAGAGGCTTAGTCCATGGAACAAAGGCTTGGGCCAGCCCAAGCCGGAGTGCTCATGGACAAGCCTCCTTGGGGCCACTGGGAAAAAAAATTTGGCCCGTTTTTAGCCAATTGGTGAATCCTGTGCACAGGATAGAAAAACTGTTTTGGAGATTAGGGTTTGGTGTGTTGTGAGAGAGGAAACTATATTGCTGCATCTTGTATTTTTTCCCAGTGAATAGTGAAATCCCTGTAACTCCATAGACGTAAGCAAATTGCTGAACCACGTAAATATTGTCTTGTGTGATTATTTGCTTTGACGCATATTTTTTTCTCTATTTTGCATCTCACAGATCTGAAAATTTCGTGTATATTCCCTACAACCACTACTTAATATGCATATACTATTTAAATTTAGCTGACTCATACATGAATTTTAAATTTTGCTCCTTGTCAAATAACATGTAGTCCATGAAGAGTCTTTGGAATTTGCATGAACGGGGTGAAGTAATCATTGTAAAGAAAAAGCCTAGTTGTGCTGTTATATCTCATGTCTCCTAATAGATTCTTTCTTTTTCCTCCCAGATTCCTGGAAATGACCTTTTATTTTTTGGTGATTCATCTTACTTACGTGAACTTGTGTCCTTTGCTGAGTATGTTCTTCAGAACCTGGTTGATACCATTCAGCAAGAGCCTTCGCAGGTAACTATGCCTTTCACTATATTATTGTATAAATTGACAATTTTAGATTTTACTGATGTATGATGCTGAATAAACGTGAGGCCCGGCTACCTCGAATTATCCAGACATCCTGTTTTAGTTTGCATTTCTTAGGATCAGTATGGGGGGATTTCGAAGTTTCTTTATTGAATCTAAGTTGTTTCAGTTGGTGATTGAGGAAGGAGGGAATTTTTTCTCCCTTAAGATTTTCGAACGGGGAAAATATTATATGCAATCGGTGTTTATGGGTAAGAGTGCAGCTCTTTGGATTATGCGGACTTTGGAACAAATTGTGGTTGGGACTAGCCATAAGCAATTTTTCACATTAAGGGAAGGTGATATTGCTTACACTTTGCAACGGGGGTGCAATTCCTTTGGGCAGTATTTAGCAGTAACTGAGCTTAAGGTAGGTGGGCGGCGGCGTACTATCATCATTCCGGCCGGAAAATTACAACAAGGATGGAGAACTTTTGGGATTGAATTAAGAAGGATTTTGGAACCTTCTCAATATGCGTTGGGTGGATTGAGGTTTGTACCATACAGGTCCAAGCAGATCCCAAAATCTCAACCTGTCAGGTCCTATGTGGAAGCTGTCAAAGCTCCAATGCAGGCAAGGTTGATGCATGTTCAGCAGCCCCTCATCAACGAAAAGGTTAAGGCTGGTAGCGTGAAGAATATTGTAGAGTCTCCGAGTGACAATTCTGGCACACAGGTAGTAGTGTCTGAAACTCAGGCCAGAATTTTTCCTCAGTCAGCTATGGGTGGTGGTGAGGGTGGAGAAGGTGGTATTGATGGGAAGAATAAATTTGAGGAGAAAATCTCGGGAGGAAATAATGTCAATATTCCTTTGAAGCCCAATTCAAATTCAAAAATGGTTGAGTTTGGAAAGCTGCGTGATAGTAGGAAGGCACGTTGGCTGCGGAGAGGTTTGACTGTGTGTGTAAATGAATATGGAAAGAGGCGGGTATCCTGGGATGTCGTTAAGGGTGGGAAACAAGCTGACAAATGGGTTATAACAAATAAGGTCCATAAGGGTCTGGGCCCTTCCAAGCAGAATGCCCAAGTCTTGTTGGAAAATAAAAAACCCATTTTGGGCCTGGGTTTGTCAAGCCCACGAAATTTTGAGCCCGGCGAGAGTTCCTTAAGTGGACAAAAGGCTCTGGAGTCTTCTTATCTGACTGGGTTCACTGTGCCGAGCTCAGGTGAGAGTGTACTCACTGCCACGAAGGAGTCTGAGTGTTCAGGGGTCTCACTCATCGCATCGGAGCAACATGCGACGTCGCCGATGGGCTCTTCTTCCTCAACGGCGACGGTTGTGGCTGGCAAGGGTGGTCAGCACAGCCCGATAAGAATAGCTCAGCCTCCTTTTGTGCCGACAGGACCAGCGGTGGTGGCCCAAGTTTGCGACGAGCTGATAACGCCGGTCAGTGCTCCGAGTGGGTCCAGGTTGGTGCCGGAGGTGTCACCGACCATGATATTGGAACCGGTATTGACCCTTACTGACCCAAGAGTGTCGGAGCTGGTGCCTTTGTCTGCTCCAGTGGAATTGGTGGAGGGCGATGTTGATTTTGTGGGTTCAGAAGGACTGGATACATCTGATTTTGAGGAAGCTCAATTACCTGGCCCAACTATAAGGGACTTGGTCGGAGATTTGGATAAGTCGTGGGGTAATTCCAAAGACTGGATATTACAATTGCGTGATGGCAGGCAATTAGTGCTACCATTGTCACTGTATCGGTCTCCAGATTGTATGTCAGTCTGTTCAAGTTTGGAGGGAGAGTGTGTACCAGGTAATGCTTCTTGTACTTATGAAGAGCAGAGGGTTAGTTGGGCAGATGAGGGTGAGGGGCTAGTAGAGTCCTTGTCTGTGGTTCCCAGGTTGGAGAGTGAGATGTGGGAACTTGATGAAAGATTGAGGTCTTGTGAGGGAGGTGATGAGCCATTAGTTGTGGTACCTTTGGCCACTGAAGGTTCGGTGGAGTCAGAGTCTAGTCATGTGAAGGAGATTGGGTGTAAGGAGAGTGTGGATAATTGTCAACTATCACAATGGGTAACCAATAGGATAAAGGCTTTCAAGAAATTTGTGGGCACTTCGCTGGAGGGTTTTGAGGAGCAGATTACAGGATTGTTATTAGCTATAGAGGCCAGAAAAAATATAAACAGAAACTTGTGGTGGGTGATCAGATGAATGTGGTCAAGTCAGGCCAGAAAGGTCAGCGGGAGTTGAAGAATTTGTTGTCATCTTTGAATGTTGAGTATGATCCAACTAAAGTAAGGAGTGCAAGTTCTGAGCGGGCTGTTGTGCCTTATCAGTGAATGTGAAGATTATTTCTTGGAACGTTAGAGGGTTGAATGAGCAGGACAAAAGACTCAGGGTTAGAAATTTGATTAGGAAATGGGGGCCAGATGTGGTTTGTCTTCAAGAAACCAAATTGGGGATGATTAACAGAGTGATGATTCGTAGCTTGTGGGGTGGCCAACATGTTGACTGGTCGTATTTAGGTTCTTGTGGAGCTTCTAGTGGGGTGTTAGTGATGTGGGACACTCGGGTAGTGAATAAAATGGAGGAAGCAGTGGGGAGATTTTCGGTTTCTTGTAAGTTTAAAAGTGTGTCAGATCAGTTTGTTTGGGCATTTACTGGTGTTTATGGTCCTAATTTACACCAAGACAGGAGGTTTTTATGGGAGGAACTTTGTGGCTTGAATAGTTGGTGGAGTGTCCCATGGTGTGTGGGTGGTGACTTCAACGTGGTTAGGTTCCCTTCCGAATGATTGGGGTCTACTTCCTTCACTACTGCTATGACGGAGTTTTCCAATTTCATTTCGGAACAAGGTCTCATTGATCTGCCATTGCGAGGGGGTACTTTTACTTGGTCAAATTCTAGAGAAGCTGTTTCGAAGGCTAGGCTGGACAGATTCTTGTTTTCTGCAGATTAGGAGGATAAGTTTCCAACGATCTCTCAAAGATGGATGTCTAGGTTGTGTTCGGATCATTTTCCAATTGTCCTTGAGGGCGGATCTTTTCAGAGAGGGTGTATGCCGTTCAGATTTGAGAATATGTGGCTTAAGGATGAAGGTTTTGTGGATAGGGTTCGGTCTTGGTGGGACTCCTATCAAGTTCATGGTGCACCGAGTTTTATTCTGGCCAATAAATTAAAACTATTAAAAAATGATTTGAAAAGATGGAATGTGGAGGTGTTTGGTCAGGTTGAAGTTCGGATTAAAAAATTGTGGAAAGACTTAAGTGTTCTAGAGAATATGGAGGAGAGTAGGGGTTTATCAGCAGAGGAAAGGGTAGATATGGGAAGAATTCGTGAGGAGTTAGAAAAATCCATTCTGCTGGAAGAAATATGTTGGAGGCAAAAATCTAGAGTTCTTTGTGTTAAGGAAGGAGATAGGAACACTAAATTTTTCCACCGTATAGCTAACTCTCACAGGAGGGTTAATTCTATTGATAGGCTTATGGTGGGTGGGGTGTTGTCTTCGGACCCGGCGGCCATAGCAGATTGTATTTCTCAGTTTTATAGGCAGCTGTATTCTGAGAATGTGGCTCATAGACCTGTCTTAGATGATGTGGATTTTTCTAGTCTATCGGTGGAAGATTCAAATTGGCTAGATAGGCCTTTTGAGGAAGAAGAGGTGTTTGGGGTGATTAATGATTTAAATGGTGATAAGGCACCTGGTCCGGATGGCTTTTCTATGGCATTCTTCCAGTCTTGTTGGGGTGTTTTGAAATCAGAAATTATGGCCGTTTTTCATAATTTCCATACTCAGTCGGTGTTTGAGAAGAGTCTTAATGCTACGTTTCTTGCCCTTATTCCCAAGAAAGTGGATGCTGTGGAGGTCAAGGACTTTCGGCCTATTAGCCTAGTTGGTGGGATTTATAAGATTATTTCTAAGGTGTTGGCTAATCGGCTTCGTAGGGTGGCGCATGGGCTTATTTCGGATTCACAAAACGCTTTTGTGAAGGGCAGACAGATTTTGGATTCAGTCTTGATTGCTTCTGAATGTATTGATAGTAGAGTGAAGTCAGGAGTTCCAGGTGTGTTGTGTAAATTGGATGTGGAGAAAGCGTATGATCATGTGAGTTGGGATTTTTTGTTGTATATGCTTCAGCGTTGTGGTTTCTCAGAGAAATGGAGAAAATGGGTAAGGTATTGCATCTCAATTGTAAAGTTTTCTATTCTGATCAATGGTAGCCCATCTGATTTCTTTGGAAGTTCTAGGGGGCTTCGGCAAGGGGATCCTTTGTCTCCTTTGTTGTTTGATATTGTGATGGAGGCATTAAGTCGTATGTTAGATGTGGCTGCCTCCGCCGGGCAATTCTCAGGCTTTTCTATGAGTAGTACGGCTAGTACATCAGTAATGGTGTCTCACCTTTTATTCGCAAATGACACTCTGATTTTTTGTGATGCTGAACCTTCTCAAATTGCTAATTTAAGGGCAATTCTGGCTAGATTTGAGGAGGTTTCAGGGCTTCAAATTAATTTGGGGAAATCTGAGTCGGTACCTGTTGGTGGGGTATACAATTTGGAGGCTTTGGTGGATCTGCTAGGGTGTGGGCATTCTTCTTTGCCCTTGAAATATTTGGGTCTTCCATTAGGTGCAAAATTTAAGGATTTATCTGTTTGGAATCCTATCCTGGAGAGAATGGAAAGGAGATTAGCAGGTTGGAAGAGAATGTATTTATCTAAAGGGGGTAAGGTGACACTTATTAAAAGCTCACTCTCATCTTTACCTACATACTTTCTTTCCCTTCTTCCTTTACCAGGTAAGGTGGCAAAGCGTATGGAGAAATTACAGAGAGATTTTCTGTGGAATGGGATTGGTGGTGAACCTAAAATACATTTAGTTAATTGGGCCAAAGTTTGTAGGCCTTTGCAGGATGGGGGGTTACGTATAAGAAGGCTGGTAAACTTTAATTCTGCTTTGCTAGGAAAATGGTTGTGGAGGTATGGTTTGGAGACTGATGCTTTATGGAGGAGGGTTATAGAGGCAAAATATGGGAACATTTGGGGTGGTTGGTGTACGAAAAAGGTGACAAGTCCTTATGGGGTCAGCTTGTGGAGATACATTAGAAGTGGCTGGTTGAACTTCTCTAAATTCCTTGTTTATGATGTGGGGGATGGGACTAGAGTGAAATTTTGGAAGCATGTGTGGTGTGGGGATTGTACTCTCCAAGAGGCCTTTTTGGAGCTTTTTTTCCTTAGTAGGTCTAAGGATTCCTCGGTGGCTGAAGTTATTGGTTGGTTTGCGGGGAGGTTTCATTGGAATGTGCAATTTCGTCATCCACCACAAGATTGGGAAGAGGAAGCCTTTGACCGGTTTATGGGGTTGGTCTATTCTTTGACAGTGCGGAGATTTGGCCCAGATAAGGTTTGTTGGAAGCTTGCAAGGAATAGAAGTTTTAAGGTTAGAGGTTATTATAGCTCCTTCTACCCTCCTACTCTTGTTTTCTTTCCATGGAGAATGATATGGCAATCGAAGGTTCCTCCAAGGGTGGCTTTCTTTTCTTGGTCTTCTTCCTTAGGTAAGATCTTAACAACAGACAACCTTCGTAAAAGACGAGTGATAGTGCTTGAATGGTGCTATATGTGTAAGAGGTGTGGGGAGTCGGTGGATCATCTACTTCTTCATTGCTCCATAGCTTGGGAGTTGTGGTCTTTGGTCTTCTGCTTGTTTGGTATTCAATGGGTTATGCCTAATACTGTTCTTGAGTTGTTTGAGGCTTGGCAAGGAAAGTTAGCGCGACATCATCACATTGATGTTTGGAAATTAGTGCCTCATTGCTTGATGTGGTGCATTTGGCGTGAAAGGAATGCTAGAAGCTTTGAGGGTTGTGAACGTTCTTTGCTGGAGCTTAAGTCTTTTTTCTTACACACTCTCTTTGATTGGAGTGTGGTCTTTTCTCACTTTTCTTGTTCTTCTTTTTCTATTTTTCTTGATCGTTGTTCTTTTGTTTCCTGATTTGTGCCCCCATAGTACATCCCCAATGTACTCGGTTTGGTAATCTTTTTATTATTAATAATATTCTTACGTTATTTATCAAAAAAAATGATGCTGAATAAGGCGGCTCGTGGAAGCATGGCACTTGAAGCTTGCAATTGCATTGCATTGTCTTTCATGGTAAGCTCCTCTGTCATCTTTTTGACTAGATATCAATTTTAGTAGATCAATCATCAAAAGGAATGGTACATGACAAAGCAAGTGAGCTGTGAGTAGGTTTCCCATGATGGTTCTTAGGCAGGCTTGTCCAGAGGCAATCCACTTTCAAGCAATTAAATAAACATGGAAAAATGTTGGTTTCCTATCTCATGAATCTGATAAACCTTGGTTGCTCTGCTTGTCCTGCAATACTCTCTCTCACAGCTTTGCCGTGCTGTACTGTGCATTGCCCTGCGATGAATACTTTTTTATTTTTATGTTCGTTTTTCTTCCTCATGGCTCTCTCTCTCTCTCTCTCTCTCTGTGTGGCAGTTAAGCAATGAAATATCCCAAGTCTGCTCCAAACTCATAGAAACTGCCAGGCTGTGTTTGAGCGCCAGTGACAAATATCTGCAGTCAACCATTACACTTATAGACATAAACTTGCCAACGACCATGGTGTCACCATCCATTACTGTCTGAATGGTAGATAAAGGTATTATGATTTGTTAAATTGGAAGTCCACCTTGGAAATGTTCATTCTAATTCGTAATAATTCTTTGATTGTGACAGTACTCTCAGTCTTTTCACAGGGTATAAAGTTTGTAAGAAAATGTATATTTTGTTTATAGAAGATATATGTCTTCATGGAAGATGGGGGATCAACACAATTGTAGATGCTATTGGATTTAATAATGATTTGGGCTCTTGGAAGAAGCAGAGACAGTTCTTTGGAGAGTTTTGAAGCCTTGCAAAGGAAATTAGCTAGATTTTATAGTTTAGATGAGTATAGTATTCGTTTTCGTAGTACAGGAGATACTAACTGGGCATGGTTCTCTTATTTCCATCTAACTACTTTTACATGATATTTCACAAATAATTGAACATAGCTACAATCATTTATCTTTCTTTTTCTTTTTTTTTTCCATTAAAAAAAAATCATTTTTCTTTTTCTTTTTCTTTTTTTCTTTTTTGTGTGTGTCTGTTACAGATATGTCAAATGGAAAAATGGTGTGTTAAATAGATTAAGTGTCATAGTAAGTGATCAACTAAAGTAAAAACTTATTCAAAACTGACAGATATGTCAATAGAAAAATGTTGTGTTAAATAGATTGCTCTAAGTGTCATAGTAAGTGACCAATTAAAGGTAAAAAATAATTTAAAATGACTATCTCAACAACTTATTAGTGGGAATAGAATTTCCACCTCATAAGCTTAGATAGCATTTCTCTTCTTATTTTGTTTTTCCTCCACTTTCATTATCTCCCTCCACCAAGTTCCCCAGCCAAGTCTTTCTCCTTATTCACCACCATCTCTTCATCTTCCTTCATGAGACTGAAATGTTTTCCAATCCCATTTGCACACATGGCTATTTATGCAATATAAGCAAATGATTTGACCCAATTAATTAATACACATAAAGTTTGTTGATGACACTTTTTTCAAATCTATAGCCATATCAAAATATTAATATCAAAAGAAGGCCAAAGCCCAAACCCGACAAAGCCCATATATACTTTTTTAAAGGAAACATTTTTGGGAATTATGTATTTTTATTTTTATTTTTATTTTTATGTGAGATAGAAATCTTACTATAATCTAATCTAAATATTTAGTCTAAATGTATATATGTTAAATTCTCTCTTAAAGACTTAAACTTTAGCCCTTACTCCTCGCCTCGTAAGAATTTTATACTTGTAGAGTGACTATCATGTTAAGAATGTGTGATAGTGAAAATTATTTTAACATGTGGGCAGTAAAAATTATTTATTGAAAGGTAAAAGATAATTTTTGTCATTTATCTTGGATTTAATAGAAAACTTTGCAAATGAGCTTGGGATATTTGCATAGTCCACCAAACCCATGTATAGTCCACTGTGCATAAAAGCCGAACACATGGAGAGAACTTATTGTAATTTTTCTTTTTCTTCTTCTTATTATTATTATTATTTGCATAGAAGAGGAGATTTTATTATCATATATAACAAACAGAATGTACAACACGACTGGACAAAGCAACCACTCACAACCTCATGACAAATATCTTAGAGCACTCATATCAGTGGGTGCAAAATAGAAAAATATGCAAAATTTACACAATATTTCCTAAATTTGCTCCGCATCAGTCCAACTATAGTTGTGTAAATATACACATTTGCTACAGTAACTGTGCAAATATGCACGGTTACTATAGATGTGTATATACTATTTTATTAATTTTTTCTTTCACATCTGCTCGCATCAGTCTCTCTTCCCCCACATACTCTTAACACCGCCTAACCACCACTCAATCACCGCCGCCACAACCTATAACAACCCATGATATTCCAATCACAAAATCAACCAAAAACAAAGAAAAATCAATTCAAAAATCAATCCAAACTCAAAATCAAACCTTCAATGGAAAACTCAACAACTTAGAACCCAAAATCAAACTTTCAACAAAAAACGCATCAACCCAAACCCAAACTCAAATCAAAGCTGCTGTCACCACTGCCGTGGAGAGCTTGCTGCTTTCTTTGCTCATGGAGAGCTTGCTGCTGGTCAAACCTCCACCACAAGCGGCTCCATTGGCCGAGCCACCGGTGTTGGTAGTTTATTTAAAATATAAGTTTGAATTAAAAAAGTATGACTATTAGGGAAAATAATAAAAAAAAATTGATGAAGAATGAATATTTTATTGAAATATCTTGTAAAATAAATAAACTGATGTAAATGTTTTGTAAAAATGATGGCGTAAAATAGACAAAGGTTGCTCTTACATCACAAACTACCAGACTCAGATACACCAAACACAACAATAGAAGACAAACTTCGACTCCACACGCGCAACTTAAGACCAACTACTAAACCAACAGCTGATAAACAAAATACCGAACACAAAAAGCAGACTAGTGTTGACCCGAAAC
Source organism: Quercus aquifolioides (assembly GCA_019022515.1). Classification (NCBI taxonomy): domain Eukaryota; kingdom Viridiplantae; phylum Streptophyta; class Magnoliopsida; order Fagales; family Fagaceae; genus Quercus; species Quercus aquifolioides. Next base: position 63,044,352 of record CM032329.1, on the reverse strand, counting down.
CTTCCTGGAAGAAGCAAAACCCATTGAATCCTAGTAAAGGCACTGCCACAAAAATGTGGGGCAAGTATCATATAGTATTTCCCTCTCAGATTGAGATGCTCCCCGTTTAGCCAACACATCTGCATAGCTATTGGTTTCCCGCCACACATGCTCAACGCGAGCCTCCCATTCCTGCCTAAGGAGCCCACCTGTAGTCCAAAACTAAGTTAGTAACTTCCACAGGAAAGTCAACCACATTAGTTATCCATTTGACAGCTAAAAGTGAATCAGATTGAAGAAGAACCTGCCGATGGTCCTTGTTCCATGCCATACTCCAAGCTGCTCTAATCCCCCAAAGTTCCGCCATAGCATTGTTTGAGCAACCCAGGTGTAAGGAAAATCCCCATAGCCAATTTCTTGTATGGGTCCTAGCCAAGCCCCCCACCCCCGCTGGTCCTGGGTTACCACTAGAGCTACCATCGGTGTTAATGGTAACGAGAGGGAAAGGCGTTGGCGGCTGGACACCACCGAAGCCACACACTAGATCTCCTTAGAGAGGACGGAGTCGAGATGGAGCTGCGGAAAAAGAACTCTGTGGCATGAGAGACCGCATTGTGCTTTAAAACCTGGCTGTGTACCAAATGATTCAAGAAAATGAGAGAGTTTCTGCTCAACCAGATTGCCTAGATCACAAACGCAAAGATCACTCCCCATGGAACATACCCTCGTAAAGTTTTCACTTTTGTATTTTTCTTACACCAGGTATGAAGGTCTAAATTGAAAAAATCCGGTAGAAGTAAATATGTGGGAAAAGATAGCCATATATTCTTCGCAAAAGAGCAGTCACGGATCACATGTATGGGAGTTTCCATCTCCATGCAACGAGGACACCTAGTATTCGTCTAATCTAGATGGGAAAATATTATCGCTCTAGTCAAAAGTTGGTGATAAGCACACTTCCAGAGAAAAAGCTGAATCTTAGGTGGTACTTTGAGTTTCCAAATCCACCCCCAAGAGTGACTTACCATATTCTGAAAGTGACTTCGTTTATCTAGCAGGAAGTGGTACGCCGATTTTACCGAACAAATACCAGAATGATTGTTGCAAGTTTGAATATCAGAATGACTATGAGTCATAGTTAAAGGTAATGGCTGTGCCAAGATATGTTGTATAACCATATCCGGCAAAACCATGCTGAGTGGAGTGAAGTCCCAACGTTGGTTTCAACAATAAATCTAGCTACCCTAATATCATTTTCATGTGCGAGCAATGGTCCGTGCACCAGTCCACGGATCGGTCCAATCGGCAACCAATGATCAATTCAGAAATTAATACCTTTGCCTTGATTGTAACACCCAACGTAGTCCATCCTTCATTAAATTCCGACCATATAGGAGCGCCTTCAAAGCATAGGAACCATGCGAAAAGGAGGTATAGAGGAAATCAGAATTACGATAGTGTCGTTGTCATAGGAAATTGGCTAACAAGGAATGCTCATTACGCCAAAGCCTCCACGCTTGGTTCATAAGAAAAGCCTGGTTACTACAAATTGCATCCCTGCAGATACCTAACCCTCCATAAAGTTTTGGCTTAGTGATAGTCTCCCAACTCAAGAGATGCACATGTTTTTGGTTCTCTGTATCACCCCATAGGAACCTGCGAACCAATCTATCAATGTTTTCAAGTACACCCTTTGGGAGAAATGTTGGAGAGCTTATTGTATTTGCTGAATTCTTTCACACACATCAAACTCAGTGTCTGTTTTGCCAACTTATTCTACTATTCAGTTTATTTTTAGTACTATATATTTATGGGTCTCACTGTACTTTTTGGTACTATTCATGAGACTCATTGTACTATTCTACTATTCAAATAACATTTATTTTTATCTACAGTACTTTCAGCAATAAAAATTTCAGTTTCAACAAAATAAGCGGATTTCAAACAGACTCTCAATCTCTAAAAAATTCTGACCTGAAACTCAACTGTTGCTTATTTTCGTGATTTCTAGCATTTAGCAAGTCTAGGAGTAGGAGGCATCATTCCCTTTGGGGAAACACGCCAAACCAAGTCAGATTAACTGAATTGCCTTAATCATTTCCAAAATCATTGCCACCTGCAAAACTCATTGCCTAAAGTCCAATCAAGTTGCCACCTATGAAAAACCTACAAAATCAGTTGAAAAATCATAATTTAAGACTTAGGGTCCATTTGGTTGGAATGATGGAAAAATGAGAAGATAGAAAATAGAGAGAGGATGGAAAAGTGGGAGGATAGAAAAGTTTTTAGTTTTTCTCATTTGTGTTTGGTTGAGAGGGTGGAAAAGTGGAGAGATGAAAAACTTTTTGGTTTGGTTGAAAATAAAGTTTGTATAAATTTATCATCATGTCCCTCTTAAATAAAACAAAAAGTAATATATTATACTTTTAAAAAAAATTGTGTATAGATGAAAGTGGACATTTCAAAAAATTACATAAGAAATCATCCAAAAATGTTTTCTTAAAAAAATAATAAAAAAAATTAAGAAAAAAAAAGAAGGAAAAGAAGAAAAACCCACCACCTGACAAAACCAAAGAAAGAAAAAAGAAAAAAGAAAAAAGAAAAACAAAAACAAAAAAGAAAAACAAAAAGCCAACTTACAAAGGAAAAGTAAAAAAAGAAAAAAGAAAAAAAGAGCTAGAAACGTAAAAAAGAGGTGGGGGCAGTTTTGTCCAAATATTTTTCCTACTTTTCACTCTAATTTGGAGAGATTGTAGTTTGAGAGGGGAGAAGAGAAAATTTGTGGGCCCCACCACTTTTCTCTCCCCCTCCCCCTCTCAACCAAATAGTGGAAAATGTCATTTTCCAACCTATTTTCTATCCTCCCTGCTTTCACCCCAACCAAACATATCCTTAGTGCCTGTTTTTTTTGCACTTTCATATGACAAAAAACACTTTTTACTTCAAAGGTCAAAATGCTAGGTGTTTGGTGGGTATTAAAAAGCTGCTTTAGCAAGAAAGTTACTTTTACAAAAAGTGCAAAACTCCCAAAAAGTCAAAGGGCCTTCGGCTAGCTTTTGCAAAAAAAGCCATTTCAACTTTTAGGAATTGTTTATTCTTAAAAAAAAAAAAAATCAGGAATTGTTGGTTTAATTACCAAATTGCCCACTTGTTTTATTAAAAACCTAACTTTACCCTTTGAAACCCTTTCAGACCATTACGCTAGAACATATAACACCATATTTTCTGATAACATACTTGGTTCAAAATTTTTAGAATAACAAATAATTGATGCTAAAAAAAATAACATTATTAAAATAATACCAATAATAGTAATAGTAATAACAAATAATTATGACAATAATATATTTATTATTATTATTAAGTAGCTTTTTTTTGAGTAAGTATCATGAAGTAGTTGATTTAAAAATAAAATAAACTCCCTTATATATACATTGTTTTTATTTTATTTTATAATTTACCACTCAAACCACCACTTTTATAAGTGCTAGCTAAATACTCAATTTTTTCAAAAAGCATTTTTTAACAGCTTTTACCAAACACTCAGCTTTTTCAAAAAACCCAGTTTCATAACGCACTTTTTGAAAACCCCACTTTTTCAAAAAGCTCAGTTTCAAAAAGCTAAACCAAACTCACCCTTAGCCATCCTAAACAAAGTTTCTCTTCAAACTTCTCATATATCTTTATATTAAATATAAATTTTGAAAATCTAACTGTTACATTGCAATTTTTTTTATCACATCCTTTATGTTTGCAAGATTTAAAAAAAATTAAAAAAATCAATTGTGATATCATTAAACAAATGAAACAAATGTTAAAATTTCAAGTTTTTATAATCTAATATTATGTATAAAAAATAAGTTTATTGATCAAATAGTAACCTATTGAACGGAATTTAATATGCACAATAAGAACATAAGAAACATGAAATTCAATAGTTTAATTTTCAAAATCTACACTATATATATATATATATATATATAAAAGAAGTTTGAAGATTTTACCATATTTTGGGCTAAAATACAAAAAACGTCTGCAAGCTTTAGGCATAGGGGAGGGACTAAAAAAATCTTGTGACTGTGAGAGTGCCTTTTTTCTTCAGCACTATGGCCCAAGGATCCTGGGCCGAATAAAATGTTCTTGGTGGACTGGGCTCGATTCACCGCAGCTAAAAGGGGCTGTTTAAGAACCGAATGGTGCACAAAACAAGCTTCCTACAATACAAATAACTAACAAGCAAGAATATATGTATTGAATGACATTTTAACAGCAAAGGAATGCACAACAAGTAAAGTACAATGTAAGAAAAGGTTAGGGATCCTCGAATTAGTGAGGTGCATTTTATTAATTTCCCTTAGTTATGATTACAGTGCTCACTAAGACGTGGTGCAAGGTTCAACTAAGTTCAAAAGTTACAGACTTTGATAGCTATTCAAGCTTCAAAGACTTGCAAAGTTTGAATTTGTTGAATCCGAGCATGTACTATAGTGGCTGTCTCTGGGATACTGGGAACGGTTCCTCTGTTTTCCCTTAAGTTTACAGAGCTCTTTTCTATAATTTTATGAGACTTCAGAAAAATGACTATGAATGCCTTAATGATCTAATCGGAAACGAATCTCTATCTCTGAATCTGAATGCCCCTGTAGCATTGACCCCCTCCTCCTTTTATAGCACAGATCGGGCTCCGGGGTACTGGTGATTTCCCCATTTTGCCCCTTAGAGTTTGTGTCGTGCCTGTCTTGTTCAAGGCTATGTCGTTTCCCTTTTCTCTCATAGTTTCTTGCTTTTGTTGCGACCAAGTGAAAGTCCCTTAGCTAGTTTTCTATTTCCAGATTTCTCTGTTGGCTGGTCTGAAGCTATTTGGCTTTTTCTTCTCAGCGCTCCAGCTTTTTCAGTTGTACTCTTCCTTGTCACTTTCTCCAAATGGTCGGAACCAGGCTCCTGCGTTTTGCTTCGTACCTCCTGGCTCCACTGCATGTTTGGAGCACGAGACCCGCATGCCCTTTGTCTTTTATCTCTCTTTGAATTTGCTTTAATCTTACTTCGCGCGTCCAGGGATCCTCTGACTCTGGTGACTTCTGGGATCTCGACCCAGTTCTTCTTATTGAGCTTTCTTTGGTTTGCTGGTTGGGCTTTTTTTGTTCTTTCGTGGGTCTCTGGATTCCAATCCTCAGGGCCTCTTGCCATTTTCTTCTTTCTTTTCTCTTTTCTTTATTGTGTCAGCCCAGCCTTCCTTTTTCTCTCATGGTTTTATTATTTATTTATTTTTGTGTGAAATGCGCCCAACGTTTTACTTCTTTGGGCCTTAGTCTGTGACCAATCAATTTTGAACCTCAACAGTGACCAACAGAGCAAAAGCCAACATTCCTATTCAAAACAACTTACACATTTAATGTCACTTAGAAATCTCCGATACCAATTATCTCAAATTTAATAGGTTACTTGGAGCCGATGGGATGGAGCTAATCAAACAATCGCAAACTGTATAAAACCAAAACAACCTCAAAATCTTGATCGATTCTAAACCTATCACCATCTGATGTTGATTTTCACAATTTTACAATTTTTAACAGGTGCAGAAAGTTACCCTACCCTTAGATGAACTAATTAGATGGGGATAGACCAACCAAATTGCCTCAAAAAGACATAAAACCTCAATAACAACTCTTTATGAAATCCCACTTCTCTAAGCTTGTATTTTGCTACTACTTGCTGATCAAAGTGGTCCTCTTGAAAAAGAAGGTATTGGAAATTTGGAGGTACCTCTCAAAATTTATTTATTTATTTAGCTGAATCTCACAAAAGTTTTTAACTCCTCATTAGTTATTACATAGTTTTTGTCAATCCAATACATTCAGTAGAAACTAAAACGAATTTTCTATATTTGGAAGCACAAATAGGAAGTCCTCTTTCTCCCTCACCACATCAGTTTACTCACTTTCATGATTAGAAAATACTTTGTTGGATATCCTCTCTAACTTCTATTGCAAGTTCACTGACTCAAGTGTGATTTCGAGGTGCACTGTTAGCCTTCTTCACTCTTTGTATTAAAGTGAGTAGCAGACTCGATTCCCTTGACTTGAACCCAAATTTGAAAGCCAAGCCAATTAAAGCTCAACACATGGTAACACAATAATTAAAATTATAATAATGACCCTTACAAAGTTGAATGCCAAGTGAATTTCAAACGTGACATGTTAGTATTTCGTTTAACATATCACTAGATTTTGACATTTTGTTAGTGAAATGGCCAGGACAAGCACAAAATTAAAATGAAAAAAAAATCAAGAACAATTAAATTTCTAAGGACTAAAATGAAACAGTAATAAAGAACAAAAAGAGATATCTTGGGGACACCAAAATGTATTTGTATTAATCGCTATATTAACCAAGTATTCTGCCGTAGTAAACGTCTTTGGTAGCGGTCTGTAATTAAAGTCGCCTTTACAAACTAAAAGTCGCGTTATTACAACCATTATAACGTTGTGAATCTTGTGATTAAAGAAAGAGAAAATAAACACGTATATATATCATATCCCACCCGCAACGCAATTCGCAGAAAACACTTTTCTTTTTTCCAATTCGAATCCAACCCTCTCTTCTTCTCTCTCTCTCTCCGTGGCTTTGGCTACACAATATCTGATCCAATCGGAGGGTCGAGAACAGAGCAGAATGGATCTAGAGGTTGTTGGGCGCCACGCGCTGCTCTTCGACGACGACGCCACCGCCGCCTTTATCAACACCAGCGACGCCCTCGTCGAGTGGAACTCGCTCTCCATCGACCGCTACGACGTGCGCCACCTCCTCTCCAGTCCTCCGCCGCCGCGTAAGCTCCGCCGTCACCACCGCTCCGAAGATCCTTCGCTCGACTCCGAGCTCGATCGCGAGCGTTACCTCGATTTACCGTCGCCGTCCGATGAAGATCAAGAGCTAGGTAAAACAAGTACCGCATGATTTTGCTTTTAATTGTTATTTATTTATTTGGTTTTTTTTTTTTTTTAATTATAATTTAAAATTGTTTAATTCTCGAAAATGAAGAAGATGATGGAAATGAAATTCGTTGGATTGGATGAAATTAGATTGTTCATAATAACCTTACTCCAATGGTTCTTTAGGCTTCGGTGGATCAAGGTTTTAGGTTTTATTTTATCTATTTATTTTTTAAAATATTATTTTAGGGATTAAATTTGTGTTATTGTGGTGACGACATGGTTATGTATTGCCTTTTTTAGGATAAGAACCTCTCATTTGATCCGAGATAGTCCAGGGACACTAGTGTTGTGCCACAACTTTTGTTGTAACTCAAACTCTGACATGGTCGACAGTGAGTAATGGAGAAAAAGTGGCAGAATCCACTTGAAAGTGATTGTTCACCGCACATAGCCGACCATTTTAGTAATTTGTGGCAAAAAGTTGTGGTTGTAGAAGAATTTTTTAAACCTTCCAATTCCCTCCAATTTTAATTCAGACACGCGACACATGGCATTTATTTGATTTTTATGGTTTACATAGGCATTTTAAATGCCACTTGTCTTACACTTGTTTTAGTGTTCGTTGTACATGTTCTACGCTTAGTTAGTGGAATGATAGAGTTGCAAATGTATTAAAAAAAAAGGAAAAAAAGAAGAATGTAAATTATGTCTTCAACCTGATATTTAGGGGTGGTTTTGATAGCAAACCCTATAGTTTCAAAAGTAGCATTAAACCTTAAAGTTTAAAACTGTTACAGATTAAACCTTACAGTTTCACTAGTTTTACATAGAACTTTGGACTTTTGGGTTTGATTAAGGGTTTAAATTGATATCATATTTTAAAAGTTCAAGGTTCAATTTCACACTATTAAAACTACAGTGTTTAATTTGTAAGTTTTAAACTTTAGGGTTTAATATTAAACAACCCCTAAAGTATAGGATTTACAATGTAATTTTTCCCCAAAAGTAAGTTTTTAGGACTTTTTTTTTTTTTTTTTTTTGAGAATGAAAAATGGGGGCCTTTATGGCTATATTTCCCCAATTGTAAGTTTTTTTGAGAAATTCAACCCTATTTCAATCAATCAAGTTTTTAGGACTTGATTGATTGAAATAGGGTTGAATTTCTGTGAGGGCTAGCTCTAATGTTGAAGCCTTCGTGTACCAAGTTTGAGGTCTAGTGTTTGAGTCGTCACTTACTTGATATAGGTGGCTTAAGGGTGGTTGCCTGTATCCTAGGTTTACTTCAGTGCCACTGCCACCAAAGGTGGGGTTTGAGGTTCCATGTCGTAAAAAATATTATGCTTTGATCAAGGAGAAAAAGGAGATGTAAAAGTTATAGAAGTGAAGGAATTGACAGTCCTCGGATTTTAATCACCTGGATATGATTGTTAGTGGTGCAATGTTAACTAGGTTTCTTTTTTTTGGGGGGGGGGGGGGTGTGGATTTAGCTGGAAAATTCAGAGTGTACTCTGTAATGCTTGTTTGATTATTGTTGAACATTTTGGTGTTGCCATTCTAAGGTTCCAAGAGGAAACGTCAATCAAGTACCAATGAGTTCCTGTTTAAATGATACTTCCTCCTTCCATTAGAATTTTATAGGTATTCAAAGTCCTGTGTGTGTGTGTGTGTGTGAGACTTACCAGTTAAAAAAAAAAAAGAAAAAAAAGAAAAGAAAAGGGAAAGGCCAAGTGGCTGGTTGTTATGTACTGCTGCCTCATGGGTGGGGCTTACACACTAACCTTCATAAGTTAATTTTTTATTTTATTTTATATTACTAAGACTTTTTGCCACTGGGCATAATGCCCCATCTTATATATATTATATATGTTCTTGGGTTGAATATAATATTTTGGTGAAGTGAGAGTTCCTTTTGGAGCATTTTTGTAGTGCTCTCTCTTTTCAACTGCAATTTTTCTGAGTGATGGGCCAAGAGCCTTGTAGACTAACTGGCATCTCATGGTGTTTCCAATGGAGGCATCTAGGGTTCAAATCCTCCCACCCCCATTGAAACTATAAAATTTTGTTGAGTGATGGGTTTAGCTGCTTGTTTGCATTGACATTATAATTTTTAGCAACATACACTTCCCCATTTGCAGGATGTGGTATAGTTTGCAACAGTTTCAATCTCAGAGAGACTACTTAGAGTATTCTTGCCTCAGTGTGTCGTTTTTTAGGTTCTTGTCTTTGCCTTCTCCCACTGATGTATTTATGACAACCTTATGGGCACAAAAGTCTATTTGAGATTTAATTTTAATATTTTTTGTTTCCAGATTTACAAGATGGTACCAAACCAGTAGTTGCTGGCGGCTATAATGCTGTTGCCTTTTCATATGGGAACACTGATGAAGCAATCAAGCAAAAGAATGATGATGCTGAGTCTGGTTTTCGTCCACCCTTCCAAGTACCGGAGAGCTTACTTCAAAACCTAGTAAGTAACCTGCCCCCATATATACCACTCACCTTTTACTTTCTTAGTATTATCTGAACATTGTTGTGTTTTCTTTTTTTGGATAATTGAACAGTCTGGCCAAATGATAATTGACTAAGGTGCACATGTTATTCTAAGGCTTACCATGTCTAAGTTTCAGATGCTCGGAGCAGGGATGGACTTCTTGTGAGTTGTGACCCAAGGTTGCCATCACGGGCACCTTGTTTCCTTTTGATGTCATGACAAATGGGCCGTGCAGGTGGGATTAGGATGATAGAAAATTGTTACTCTGTCAGGAATCTTTAGTACTCGACAGCAAGTTGGATGAGGCATATCTACATGGAGTTCTGTTTCTTGCTCGTTATGGTTATCCATATATATACATATAGATATATATCAGATTTAATGCGCTAATCTTGGGCTATAAGAATTATATTTTTTCGGACACTTTGCTATGCAAAATTCACATATTGAAAACGAAACTTTTTATTTGTTTTGTCTGTGTTTCCAGCCACCAACAGAGAAGGTTCATCAGATCATTGCAAGAACTGCTATGTTTGTTAGCAAACATGGTGGTCAGTCAGAAATTGTTTTGAGGGTCAAACAGGGGGACAACCCTACATTTGGGTTCTTGATGCCAGATCATCATCTCCATGCCTACTTTCGGTTTCTTGTTGATCACCAAGAACTTCTCAAGCCTGACAGTGGTGACAAATTTCTAGTAGAAAAGAATAACGCCGGTCTCAATCAGGCTGGTAGTGCTTTGTCTATCCTTGGTTCTGTATACGGGTCTGGAGAGGATGAGGATGGTGCAACTGAGGAAATTCCCGAATATAAAAGAAATGATTTAGAGGAAGCCGTCAATGCTGGTAATGTTACTGTTTCTCATGGATCAGTGCAGGCAGCCTCTTCTGTAAATGTAGCTGGGAAAGATGTGGCGATTGCCAAGGGTTCAGTTATGAGTTTGAAAGAAAAAGCTCCTATAATAAAACGGAATCGTTCCATCAGTACAGTTATGGTTGGAACTAGAAGTGGGGTCAGAAAAGAAGCTGATGCCTTGGGCTCACTTTGCACTGCTGGGGACAAATCACAGGCTTCTTTGCTTAGCACGCCCAAGGTTGAACAACCTATTGTGGAGCCTCCATCTGATTTAAAGAGAGTGGTTGACAAGATAGTCGAGTTCATCCTGAAAAACGGTAAACAATTTGAAGCTGTTCTTGTGGAACAGGATCAAAAACATGGAAGATTTCCGTTCCTTCTGTCATCCAATCAATATCACCCTTATTATTTAAAAGTTCTTGAGAAAGCTAAAGAGGTACGGTTATTTGTTCCTTGTGCTCTACTAATTTTAGGCTGTTTCCATGAATCCATGAGATTCTTGTTGATAAAATGAAGTTTATGGGTTGCCATTTGCAAGAATATAGAAAAGGAAGAATGTGGTATAAGCATAATTTGTACAACTGCTGCTTGATAAATATGTTTTTTCTGTCTATTTGGTGCCAAAATTTGGTTTCATGTCAAACTGCGTCTATAAATCATATTATTATGTGGCCTTTTAATGTTTTTCAGTGTGCATTGAGCGTACCATGTAAGTACGTTTGATTAATGAGTGAATATGTTTGGCACCAACTTATTTGGCTTTTTGTTGAAAGTTGGTTAAAGTATGGTTGTACCTAGAAAAAGTGAGGCCTTCAAAAGCTGTACATAAGCAAATAAGCTTAAAAGCTAAATGGAAAATCCAGTGACAAAAGGATACATCTTAATAGTTGAGGAGAGCACCTATATTTAATTCTATCTGTTTTTAATTTGACTTCAAATGCCAATATCATTGTCCTAAAGTTTTGTGGTTTGTTGTAATGGCCAATGACCTGCTCAAATGGAAGCTCTTCCCCTTGTGAGAGCAAGGTGGACTGGTGGAGTGTGAGGTCATGGATTCAGGAGCCACTGCATCCTTATGTAATTACAAACAAAGAAGTTATGAAGTTTTTGTAACCTTGATGTTGTTTATCATATTGAATTTTGTTGTACTTATCTCAATGTCATTTGTTTTGTTGGAGACATATTATGTACTGAACAAATTCCATGGGTTCTTCGTTGACCTCAAATTTAGTTGACCTATAAAATTCATGAAAATCAAAATGGGTTTGAGTCTGTTGTTTTTGATAAATATTTTCGAGTTAGAACTCTCAGCTACCATGATATATCTGACTGTTTTTGCTAACTGATATCTTTTGTTGGTCCTTTCTTTACAGTTGAAATTACCTGGCAAGGGCTCTGATTCAATGGGGCATCAGGTGGAGAAGAAAACTGCTGTACCAAAAGAAGGTGATACTCTGTCCAGAGGATCTGCTGATCTTGATATACCATATAGTTATGACAGGAAAGAGAAGTTTAAGATGTTTATTGGCAAATCAAAGAAGGATGGGCAGGATCCTCCTTCCAAAGCCACTGAGCCACAAATTGGAATAAGTATGGATGCAGCTTCTGCTGCTGCAATTCTTCAGGCAGCCACAAGGGGCATTAAGAATCCTAGTTTAGAAAATTTTCCTAAGACATCATTAAATGGTATTGGTCAAGGCCCTAGCAGTGATGGTGGACACACCTCAAGCTTTGGGAGTCTCCGTTCATCTCAACACCAAAGTTCCATTTCAAAGCCAGATCAAAAGGGGGAGCCTAGTGTTTCTGTCCCTGTTGCCAAGGCTATTGCAGAGACAGCTGCTATTGCAGCTGCAAGTGAGGCTGACTCATCTGAAGCATGCCTGACAACAGAGCAAAAGCTGAAGGCTGAGAGATTGAAACGGGCAAAGATGTTTGCAGTCATGATAAAAAGTGGAGCTGCACCATTGAAAACGGAACCATTGCGTGGCTTATCTGCAGAACCATTAGGGTCTGGAATTTCTGGATCAGGTACTGAGATTGAAAATTTTGTGGGCAAAGAAAGAGAAGGCAGTTCAGTTCCAATCGATGTGGATGATAAGATTGAGAAGTCTGAAAAGAAAATTTCTGTTGATGAATATAATGAGCGGCGATCTAAGAGGAGTTACCGTTCCAGATCTAAAAGACATGAAGAACAAGAAGAAGGGGAAGTTGAGGAAGATAAAGAAGAGGAAATAGAGGAGGAACAAGAAGGGGAAGATAAAAGGGCTCACAAGCACACTCGGAAAAAGCACCGGTCTCATCGGTCTTCACACCACAGTAGGGAAAGGCATAAGCACCGGAAAAGACATTCTTCTAAGGACAGAGATTCTCGACATCGGCATAAGTATGATGACTCTTCTGATGATGAGCATCAGTACTCTCGACATCGGGATGAGCATGATACTCCCTCCAATAATGAGCATCGGCATTCTCAACATCGTCGACATCGGGATGAGCGTGACTCTTCTGATGATGAGCATCAGCACTCTCGACATCGGGATGAGGATGATACTCTCTCCAATAATGAGCATCAGCGTTCCCAACATCGACGTAAACATGATAGTTCCTCTGATGATCAACATCGGCACTCTCGACGACGTAAGCATCATAGCTCTGATGATGAGCATGAACACCGAAGCAGATCTGTTAGGCATAGGAAATCTCAGTCTGACAAAGAAATGGACTTGGAAGAGGGAGAGATTGTTACAAAATCAGATCAATCAAAAGCTAGTCAGGGTGATGTTGCTAGTCGGGAAGCTTCTGTTGAATTATCAAAATCATATCAAGATGGAGGGGCCCCATCTCAGCCCTCTGAAACCACCGAGATTTCTGATGATCTTAGAGCTAAAATTCGAGCCATGTTAATGGCAACCTTGTAAGTAGCATCACACATCATAATTTTCTTGTTTTGTAATGGTAAAAAGTTTTAATCATTACCCTAAATTTAATGAGCCAAGAGTTTTATATATTCTTGTTCCTTGTGAGTCATGGTTCTTAGTAAAATCTGTTGTGAATTTGAATATCTTGTGATGTTAGCTTTATTGTATACTAATTAATCTAATTAAGTTGTTCGTGGTATCATCAAGTTAATGTTGGAAATCAATACCTTCACTTGCACTTAGCACATCTTTTAGTTTCTTTATAGAAGTATTTGCAAGGAATGCGCGTCATTAGAATACAAGGTAAAACATTATCACCTACTATTTTTGCATTTGCCCTTGCATTCGAGTAGTGATCGAAAGCTTTGAAATTCCATATAGGCTTTCCTTGGAAGGACATGAGTTGGAACTGCCTAACCCACTGAGTGTTCTGTTAAGTATAGTTCTTCTGGGTGTTCTGTATTGCTGTTAAATCTTGGTTCTGATCTGGACCACTGAAATTTGACAATTGTTGTTTTTCAGACTAGGAGTCTCCCTGATACAATCCATTGGTTTTTTATAAGACAGTTTTTGTAAAGATTTGTGCCATAACAGTAAGGTTCAGACTGAATGTTGTGATTTTATAGTTAGGCCCAGGCTGAATTTGACCAATCGCTCTATGGAATGTCTTACCCTGGCGCGGACACCAGACACCCAAGGGAGCAAAATTGCTCTCTTTGGTGTCCTTGTTTGTAATGCACCAGCACTGTCCTCATTAAAGCCCTCTAGAGGTCATTATTTTTCTCCAGCTCAAATTAAGTTAAATGTTTTTCTGCTTTTCTATATTTTCGAAGCCTTGATATGAAGGTATCTCCGATTAGTTTATTGAAGGAAAAAAAAGAAAGAGAAAATGAAAAAGAAACAAACCCAAATATATGGTAAGGAAAGGAAGGTTCTCAACATTCTTTATTGACTACCCAATGCTTTTTGGAAAACTCTCTTTTCTCTTTTGGGGTTTTTTTTTTTTTGGCAAATGTTAACAAGGCATAAGTGGCTGTTAAGATTATATTAAAGAGGGTCTCATTTAATAAAAAAATTAAATAAATAAAAGAAAATGACATAAAACTAGTTATTTGAGTTATTTTAATATTTATTTTCTCTAAAAAGTTGGCCTACACTGTAAAAAAAAAAAAATTGACATAAAATTACAGAAAAAGACAAATTTGTACCCAAAAAAAGTGCTTTTTTTTTTTTTTTTTAAAAGGCACTTCAACTTTTTTTTTTCATCCCCAAAACAAGAGAATGGGACATTGTCATCGAGTCAAGTCAACAAGCGAAATTCTCTGTGTACTTGCTCTATGATGCAGGCCTCGGCCTCTCCCAAACAAGTAGGCTCCACAAGTGTGAGACCTTCATCCTTGTAAGAGGCCCATCCCATTTAGCGGGCCCGAGAGAAACTTTCTCAATCACAAGGTTTTGGACAATTCTCTTTGGTTAAGGACAATATTTATTTATTTATTTTTTACAACTATTATGAAATGTTGTAATTGGAGCAATATTATTTTTATTTGAGTTTATTACTGATACTATTTTGATTTGAGTTGTGTTAAGGTGCCTGTTAACAGCAGTTTTTTTTTTTTTTTTTTTTTTTTTTTTTTTTTTTTTTTTTTTTAACTTTATGTCATTTTTTTTCTTCAGTTTTATAAGCGGTGGAGCCAACTTCATAGAGAGAAGGGGGAAAAAAAAAACTGGGGTAATTTTATGTCTTTTTTCTCCATTTATCCAATTTTTTTACTAAGTAGAACCCGCATTAGTCTAACCTTAACAAGTACTGCACGTTGCTTGTTAACCTTTACCTTTTAATTTTGCACCAACTACAACCTATCATATTAAAAATTGTAAAAAATTTCCCCTTTCTTCGTGTGTGAAGGAACATGAGGCCACAAAAGTTGAAAAACAGTAGGTGTAGTTTCACTAAAAGGTCAGTAATAGCATATAGACCAGACTTGGTTGATTGACTAGTTGGTTACGGACAAGAATTCTGAAGTTTGAGGAATCTCTTTGAACTTTTGTAGTATATATCTCAAAGTCAAACCGTGGATGTCTTCAACAAGACGCAACGACTTGAAGAGCCTATTGGGGTAGATCATACTACAACAGCCAAAGAAATCAGGCGAGCGTGGGTCACATATAGGATCCTTCCTACCAAATAATTATTTTATACAAATTCTTTAGTCTTTTAGGTAGATTTGACGGGGTTTGAATCTATAATCTTTGCTTCATGATAATTGAGTTTTGTCATCAGATTAAGATAATAATTAGTGTTTGGTATAGGTAGCGGTGTCAATGTTCGACCTAACCCGCGAACACGACACGGGGTTTTGTGGGTTAGGGTTGGACTTTAACGGGTTTGAGTCATAAACGGGTCAACCTGAAAACGACATGATAAGAAATGTGTCATAAGTAGGTCAACCCGCATAACTCGCAATAGACACGTTTGACACATCAATTTATTTGTGTCAACCCGAAATGACCCACTTAACACAACCCGTTTAACTCGTATAATAAATAAATATTCATTTTATTTTAGATTTGTCAAATACTTTTTATATCCAACATATATTTTAAATTTAAAAAGAAAAATGAGCAATTACACAAACTTACAAGGGATATAATTGGAAATTAAAACTTTACAAATCCTAGTTCTCTAAACCCTACAAACCCTAAATCTCTAAACCTTCTTATAAATATCTTTTTTTATTTTTTTTATTTCAGCCATACTACTCACTCTACTGTCTTATAGTCTCTCTCTCTCTCTCTCTCATGTGTTTAGTGAGTTTTAGAATTAAAGAAAATAGTTTTCTTGGTGTTTCAAAATTCTGCAGTAATTTTTTCTGCATAATGTTTTTGTTCTATATACTTTGAACCCATGTGCTGTTATTAATATATGAGATATATTAATTGTTGATTAAAGCCACAATTGTAGCTTTTGTCTTGTGTTGTGTGTGTGTTTTTTTTTTGGTGTTTGTATTAGTGTTGGACACTGTCTGCATATCTTGCAAGGGGGTTTATTGAGATAGTTTATAAACTAGAATCTATGGATGATAATTATAGTCATAGTCGGGATTAGCCTACTATTTGCTCAAATTATTTCAATATTGATATTTAGCATTTGGCGAGTTCCAAGGATATTATATTTTTGTTGAACTATGTTATTTTATTTTTGTTAAACTATGTTATTTTGAATTTGGTTTGAAGTGTATGAACTTATTTTGGAGTGTAAATAACTTATTTCTAGATTAATGTTATATTTTTGTTGAATTATATTATTTTGAATGTGGGTTGAAGACTTGAAGTGTATGCGCTACTTTTGGAATGTAAAAAAAATTATTTCTAGATAAATGTTATATTTAATATTATGCAGGTTGAAATGGGTTGTGTTACATTCGTGTCAACCTAACACGACTCGTTTATTAAGCAGGTCAAATGGGTTGGGTCAGATCAACCCGCCTTATTAACAGGTCGGGTTAGGGTTGATGGATCATGACATGATTATTAAATAGGTCAGGTTAGGGTTGAGTCATTTAATTAGTCGAATACTCCTACCTCGACACGACACGAACCCAACACGCTAACCCGAATTGACACCCCTAGGTATAGGCAGAATTTGAATCCACATCTCTTATTTAATGAGTTAATTAAAATCCACACAAATTCTTAAGTCTTAAGCACAATATGTGGGCGAAATGAAATGTAACTCAATATAATATTAATCTTTTAATCCCATGAAAGTCGAGTACAAACTACAAATTGAGGCTATTGAGCTGAAAAGTAAGGTTTCACTGTCAATGGGCTGATGGCCCAATGAAAATCGCTCATGTATGTGTGCATGAGGGTTTATTTAATTTAATTTTTTTTTTAAAGAGAATTTTAAGAATCGGATGCATGATTTAATCAGGCTATTTAGTATTTAAAATTTTTTTTGGGCAAATTGTAACTGATGACAATTTTGCACCATCCCGCTTGATCCTCCCCTCCCCACTTTGCCACATGCAGGTTTTCCCAACACTGCAAAGGTGGTGGGGCGAGGATGGGGTGAGATTTTAGCCCCACACCACGAGGCGGAGCAGGGATGAGTTTAGACTTTTTAGACCCAACCTGTCCCATCCCCGCCCTACCCGGCATTGATAAAGGTTAAATTTTAAAATTTTCATACCCTAAAATCCTACTATTTAAACAAACATATTATCAACTTATTTTATTCTACCCAATAAGGTTTTTTTTTTTCCTCTCTCTCTCTCTCTAGCAAGGTTGGAAATCAAGTACCAATTTTAACATTTTCTTTTGTCTTTAGTATAAACAAATTTATATACTATTGAATCATTGATTTTGTATTATGAGATTTTTGTTTTTGTTGTGATATTGTCTTATTAAACACTTTAATAATATTATTCAATTTTTGAAAAAAATTAGTTTGATTTAATGGGATAAATTTATTTGTAATTTTAAGTATATTTTTATTAACGAAACAAGTTTTATTAAAAACAATTGTAATAGTTATGGATAAATTAACAAGAAGTAGAGTTTTACGAGGGTGGGGTGGGGTTTTGCGGGGCCCTAAGGAGCAGGAATGCGGCAAGAAAATTTTCTTCGTCATGCGGGGCGGGGCGAGGATGGAGTAAGATAAAACTATGTGGGGTGGGGGTGAAGACCCCATCCTTCAGGCCCGCCCACCCTATTGTCATCCCTGGTTGTTTATCTATGATTTGAAATTTGATACTTTACCCACCCGAAGTTAGTTTAGTTAGAGTTCTGTAATACACATCTGTTAAAAAAAGGGGTCAAATATGTAGTTTTATTCCATTTTTATGTCTCTTTCCTCTACAAACACAAAAAAATAAAAAAAATAAAAATATAAGGTCAAATAAGATAAAAAAAGAATTAAACGGAATACTTGCATCATGAGATTTTAAACCACATGTAAGCAACTTTAATTTTGGTCAACCGTGAGTAGGTAAAGTGTCAAATTTCAAATCACATATAAACAACTTAAATTTTAATTAAACCAGGAAGTTGTAATTGTCCAAAAAGTTTTTACAAATTTTGAGCCCTCCCACATGACAACTGGCATTAAAATTCTTGTGAGACAATTGAATTTCACCCAAAAAGCTTTGCCCAATGGAATTTCACCACCAAAGATATAGCAGTACCTTTTTGCTTTTTCATTAAACATTAACAAATTCTATGGCGCTGCATTTTTCAAAGTTCAGAGCCTTTCTTCTTTAAATTCCGACCTAAACTATGCACCCTATTATGCGTACCACTTGTTTCTCAAAAAAAAAAAAAAAAATTATGCGTACCACTTACCATGTTGAATTGTGTACAGTCTCACTCAACAATCTTATTTATTTATTTATTTTTGTGTAATTTTTCCAACAAGATCATTAGTAAATATTAAATTATAGTGCTATATGGTGATTTTTTTAATATTTCAATAGTTACAATAGGATGAAGATTTGAATTTTAATATTTCTGTTAAGAGGTGACAATTAGTTGAATTACAAAATCCTTTATATCAAACTGTGATTTTTAATGAAGTAAAACTCTCTCTCTCTCTCTCTCTCTCTCTCTCTCTCTCTCTCTCTCTCTCTCAGTAGCTGAATTTGATTTGGGGTAATAAAAAACCAGTTGAAGACAGGACACATTTGGTGACCTTGTCAAAGTCAAAACTGATGGTAAATGAGTTCCTAGATGGAACTATGGTTTATTGTTGAATCGCTACTTTGAGGCTTTAACATATTCCCATTGCATGCACAGTTTTGACTATGTGTATTAAGGGGCCAAAAAAGGCATGGTTTGTGCCTTTATCTTACCAGTCTTATCATAAAAGATTCATATAGTCACCACCAGAGAGATGGAAACTGGAAAAGTGAGTGAGATATAGGATGTCATGTGCTCTTGGAGTAGAAAAGTGAAGAGATGTGGACTTTTTGATATATGCTTTCCATAGTTTTTATACCTAATTTTTTTCTTCTCTGACTTTTGATTGAATCTTTAGAAACGGTTAAAATACCTTCTAAAAACAATTGGCTTCAACCTTTGTTCCATCATATATTAATTTTCCAATTTTGACTAAATAATTATCATAAGTATTTTGACTTATTGATGGTAACTTAGGAAGAGAGAGATGGTTTTTAGTGAGTCCTTGATAAAGTCTTTTATATTCGAATAAAGAATAAGGATTGTGGTTTGAATCTCACTTAAAGTAAAACACAAAATTTACAAAAAGTGTTTTACTCTGATGGTAAAAAACAATAATCATGGAGTGGAATTAGCGGATACTATAAATTTAAATCCTATTGCACGTGTTTGTGTTTGTATATATATAAAATACTTATGGACATGGACGGAGCCATAACTTGAAGTTAGAGAGTAGAAAAAAAATCATTAATAGTCAAAACTAAGAGAAAATCCAATCAAATTCTAAATTGGAGTCTAAATATCCAATCATCTTCTATTTTGTTATGAATGTCAATTTTGATGACATTCATAGCTAAAAATGCTCACTCCGTAATTTCTCACTCTCTCTTCTCTTGGTTAGGCTACTTAGTTGCTTAGGATTTTTTTTTTTTTTTTCTATCTTTGATGTGTGCATCTGCTACTGGGTAAGGGAAAAAATTATTTTGTTTAAAATTTTTAAAAATGGTTGGGTTGTTTGTTTCAGGTAAAATTGGCTAATATTAGGCTTAAGCTTCTTTAGCTTTACTATTGGTAATTTTTGTTAATTTATTTTAAATTTTAGATCTATAATTTTTTTATGGTCTTTAAAAGGATTAATGATATTGTTAAGGGGGGCAAAATTGCCGAAATATAATTTTATTGAACAAAATTGATAAAACAAGTACCTATATATATATATATAGTAGTTTTCATTTATTTAATTTAGAGGGGCCATTTCCCCCCAATGCCAATGAATAGCTCCGAGTCCCTACTTATGGAGAGAGAGAATAAAATATAAAACATGTATGAAAGAAAAGGTCGCATATACATGTTATAAAATAAACTTTTGTTTCCCTTGTCTTGCCCCTCTCGCCTTATATTTTTCTAGTTTCTAACGTATGTGCACTATAATCTCTTGAGAAATGCTATATCCATAACAATATTACAATAAATCTTAAGTAACACGTTATTATTAGCTTTTACAAGTGCGAAAAAAGTAATTTCAGTGACAAGTTCAAATTACAACTAGTAACAACTTACCACTTACGATTTGTTGTGAAAGTATTGTAAAAATGTCGTGAATGTACATAGCACTTCTCTTATCTTTTTTCCACTTTCTCTTTTATTTTTAACCTCTCTCTCTCTCTCTCTCTCCCTCTCTCTCAAGTCTTGTGTCTTAAACATAAAGCCATATTCAAACCTAAAAGGAGAGAACGACCTGAAAATTATAATAAATAAAAAGAAGAGAGATTTGAAGCGAATTCTATTATGATTAAATTTACTGTATAAGTATTCTTTACATTTTATTTTATCACTCAGAAACAAACTATTAGTTTGTAAAAGAATAATGTTTGTGTCATCCTAGCATCACCCTATTTGTTTATGTTTATTTAGAGTATATAGAGTTTAATTTACACGCACTGTACATGCATGCCTAGAAAGTGGCTGCGTTGTGTGCATGCATCATTTCTATGTGACGTTGACTTTACACATTTTTTACTATGGGCAACAAATTTTTCAATGGAAATGTGTTGCGGCTAACAGTTAGGTATCAAACAAACAAACATGACTAACTTTTAGCTTTCATTCTTTCAAGAAAATTTATAAATATATAATAACAAGTTTAAAATTTATATGATTTGCCTTCATGAAGAATTTTTTTTTTTTGATATTATATCATCTTCCAAACAAAGCTTTGACGGCACCGGCACGAAAGTTATAGGAAATTCTATTAGACTTGGGTAAATCCTGAATTTATTATTCTTTTTTGCTTATGGTTAATTTGTGTGCAATTATAACATTAGGTCTATCCAACTCACATCTAAACCCCACAAAACTACTCAGGGTCGGATCCAAGACTTTAAGCTAGCGGAGGCCAGAGTATTAAAAAAAAAAAAAAAACTTCAAATAGACATCTATATAGTATTAAAAAATTATAAATACACAAAATCGTTGTCCAAATATATTAAGATGAAATCATCTACCAACAAAGACAAAAACAAAACAAAAAAAATAATAATGTTTTTTTTTTAATACTAGGCTGGCTAGGAATTTTTTTTTTTTTTTGAAGTTAGAGAATTTACAATAGTGGTGCTAAAAATTTTAGTTTTTAGTAACTCAAAAAGTTTCTTTATCTATTTTATCACCTCATTTTATAATACATCCAATATCAAATGTTCTATTTTTTTTATCACTTCATTTAAAATAATATAAACAACTCATTAAAATAATAAGGAAGAGAGAGAATTTGAGTTTTTTAATTGAAGGAAGAGATATAATCTTAATAAAATATTACATTTTATTTTTAATAACTTGCTTCAGTCAACTGGTATTTATATCAGTTTACTGTAGTTGCAAAAAATTTAGATTTAGCCTCTCTAATATCTCATGATTTTTTTGTCTTTTTTTGTTAAAATATTTTTTTGGTGCTAAAATACAATAGTCATTGTAAATATTTTTATTGTTTTTGTTAAGTTTTTAGGTTAGATGATTACTAATTGGATTAGGCTAACTAGACTGATTGGAGAGAAAGGCCCAACTACAAAATAAAATATAGAATGACTAAAAATATATATATATATATATATTTTGGACCCAAGGGGGGCCGGGCCCCCTTGGCCCCCTCCATCCCGGAAACTACTCAACCAAGGCATGCACAGAGCTAATAAAGTCTGTCAGATCTAAGTAGTGGGGGGGATTAAGATCGTGCCCTGTGCAACTGCCCCTACACACAAAATTTTTTACTATTTTCACTTTGTAACTCTCACTTTTTAATTTTTTCTCACTTTTTCTTGTTATTCAATGGTTGAAATTAAAAGTTATTTTTTTCAACTCTCAATCTCAACCATTGATAACTATTGCATTAGGTGCAATACTTTAAGAATTGCACTTGATCTCAATCTGTAGTGGGTCATTTGACTACAGGTGCACTGATAGGAATCAAATTGATTCTTAATCTCTCTTTACTCTCACTCTAGTAGTTCTTCGAGGGAACTAGGCCTCCAATGATTTTTCGAGGGAATCAACCTTCAATAGTATCTCAAAGAGAACTAATCAATTTAATATTCTTCAATAAATTCCACATTATAATCAGTTCAGTCTTATACTCTACTCACTAACTAATAGAGTACAACTACTGCTTAACTACAGAGTACAACACATTGCAACTTAGTCACTTAACTAACCAAGTACAATCTTCTAATGCATGTCCCAACTAACTCAACTAACTCTATACAAGTATCCACTACACCTAAGAATACAGCAGTAATATACTGTACCAAAGCCTTAACATGCACGTCAATAAAATCCGATCATATCAAGTTGAGAGGTGATTTTTTTTTTTTTTTAGAAATCAAACTCTAACAGGCCCATTTGACTCTCAATCGCTCATGGTGGTGTCATCGTTTGTAGTCTGTCATATGAGATTTGCTAGATTTAGCAAAGATCTTGCGCCAAATTAGCTTAAATCTTGCTAAATTAGCTTCAGTTATTTTATAAGGAAAGTAAAATCAAAACATGGCATGTACGGATTGGTAGAACATAAAGTGGTACATAAAAAGTAGTACAGAGGATTTGCATTCCAAAACTAATATAGATTTCCGCTATGCGCCACCATTGAGAATTAATCTAATAGGCTCAACCAATTTGACTTCCAAAATTTTGATGACTTGCCAGTTGACAATCCATAGTCCAACAATCAGCATCAAGTGTAGGTCTCTGCCATTCAATTCAAATGGGTTGAGTGGTGGGTTGGTGGAAAATCTGATAGAATCTAACTCATGGATACCCTAAACAAGGAGAATTTGAAATTTAGATATCTTCGTTGAAAGCATCAAGAAATACCAATAAGTTGAGTTATATGACTCTTGACATAATTAAAATTTTAATTTAGTCTTTGAAATTTTGTAAGTTTACTATATTAAACCCCCTAATTAATTTAAAGAAGTCGCAATTAAATTTTTTTGCTAATCCGACTAATGGAATTTGATGGCATGCCTCACTTCTTTACTTCATACTTGTACGCTTGCCTCACTTCTTATCAAAAAAATAAAAATAAAAATAACCTACTGGATGAATTATCGTGATCTGAAACAATATTGTATAATCTTTCCACCATCAATGATAGGCCACAAACTGAATGACCCCTTGTAATTAAACCAATTAATTAATTAGCCAAGTTATTAAT
This sequence comes from Quercus aquifolioides, assembly GCA_019022515.1. Taxonomy (NCBI): domain Eukaryota; kingdom Viridiplantae; phylum Streptophyta; class Magnoliopsida; order Fagales; family Fagaceae; genus Quercus; species Quercus aquifolioides. Next base: position 63,020,793 of record CM032329.1, on the reverse strand, counting down.
TAATCAATTTAACATGCAAATACGTGGAAGCACAAACAAATCATCAAATAACTAAATATGCAGCGGAAATTAAATGACACGGTGATTTGTTTACGAATGGGGAAAACCCTTACAGCAAAAAACCCCACCAGGTGATTTTCAAGTCACTATTCCTGAAACTTCACTATTATCAAATCAAGCGGTTACAAGTAAAGGAATCTCAAGTACCTTACCAACCTACAGTTGAACCTTTACCCAATATCCAATTGGACTTGATTTGTAGTGACAGTTCCCCCTTTTGATGCACGTCTCCCAAGTACGTGACTAACCAATGCGCGGATCCCAATACACGACTTCAAACACCAACTTAGAAGAAGAGGTTGGCTGCAAAGTTTTTCAGTTCATCCTACACGATAAAGATCAGGAAGATGCTTGGTCACAAAATCCTTTGGTGCAAATACACAGCAACTTCTTCAGAAGAGATGAACTAGGTCAAGAACTTTGTCTTTGATCACAATTTGCTTGAACAGAGTTTGCTCAATGCTTTTGCAACTTGTGTACTATTTGACGGCTCTTAAAACAATCATTTTATATGTCTAGGGTTAGGAGAAAAGAAGGCTCAAAGACACATTCACGGATCCCAAGAAATCAGATCAGAAAATCTGATTTTATAAATCTCGACAGATAGCAGGTGTCGAGGAGCTATCGAGCAAGTGTCGAGCTTTAATGATTTTGCACTTCAGCTTGTTTTTCTTGGACAGACTTGATGACTTCAACACTTGATCTTGAAACCTTATTTCTTGAAGTATTAAAAACACCTAGAACTACCCAATTACAAGTAGAGTGCGTTTTGTCAAAGGATTAGCCAATTTACATAAATAAGTGACATATGTTCTTAACAAGTGAAAACACATATGTCCTAACAATCTCCCCCTTTGGCAATCCGTGACAAAACCACAACAAACAAATGAACATATGAGAGGAGTCATAAATCACTCAACTCATACTCACTTGTTGAATACAATAAAATCTATCCTATCACAAACCCTTGAAAAACTTTGCAAGAAAAGAGTTTATGGCAAGTAGACTTTGACAACCTGTATTTCTGAAACACTTTAAACAAAACTCATCAAGACATCTTGTGTGAAATAGAAATAATAGATTGCATACAAGTATAAGAATCATGTGTATAAAGATAGAAAAGAAACAACACATGAAGAGTTAGGTGAAAGAAACATACATCCACATATATAGAGAAAATAAGTACAATGTATGTAAATCTGGTCAAAAGACCTCATATACATGATCAATGTATCTAAAAAGAATAGAAAAGAAAAGATACATCAAAACCTCACTACATCCCTCAAATATCAACACTCCCCTAACAAAAATGTCCTATACTAACTCTCCCCCTAAGATGACTACTCTCATAACCCAAAACTACTCCCCTTTTTTTGTCACAAGTGACAAAGGGTAGAGTGTCATGTACACATCTCATCAGTAGAGCTAGCATCTCCATCATCATCCGAAGCGTCATCGTCATCACCATCATCATCATCATCCTCAAAGTCAGAAGCCGCTGGAGGAGGTGGTGAAGGAGTAGCCTCAGAAGCAAAACCACCCATGGTCGCCTGCCGTCGTGCAATATGACCAATACGAACATTCACCTGATACAACTCAGTGGAGAGTGTATCGAGGCGAGCATCCATGCACTGCAGCTGCGCCATGATGTCTCCAAGAGATACATCGCCCATAGAGGAAGAAGGAGCAGATGTAGATGGAGCAGATCTGGATGGAGCTGAACGGGAGGGAGGAGTGGAATCTGTCTGTCTCGACCTAAACTGAGCCTCACTACGTTTTACGGTAGCGGCATCTATGGCACAAATGTGTGTGAAGTGGTCGGACACAGGAAAAGGGATAGAAAAATGGCGTAAGATCCTCGTGATAGCGGAAGGAAAGATGAGCTTATCGCGGGACGCCGAATCTAAATGAACATCTATGATAGAAAGAATGAAATGAGAAGTAAAATCTATAGTCAGATGCTCAAGAAGAGATAACAAAAATCAAGCACGAGGCTCTGTGATGGAGTTGTAGTGAGGGAGTGGATGGAGTACAAAAGTCATCACCATGTTGTGGAATCTAGGACCTTTAGCAAAAGGTCTACATGATGTATACTGATGTTCACCCCAATTAGCGGGGCGCTCACAAAAAGTAGAGATGAGCTCATCTTTGGACACAGTCCTCAGACGCTCATAAGAAGGATAGTCAGGAAAATCTATCCTAGGAACCCTAAGCACATCCGCAACTAGCTGCGGTGTGACAGGGATGCGCGTACCTCAAACGCGAGTGAAAAAGAGAGGTACTGAACGATCGATCCCGTGCATGTTGGAGTAAAACTCCTGAATAAGCACGAGAGGACAAGTGACCGGGATGTCACACAGTGACTCCCATCCCCTAATGTGAATGACAGAGGGAAGGTCAGTGTCGGCGAAGTCCGCCAAAATGACTTGACGTTTCGAATGAACACCTCGTCTAGAAAAGTTCTCCGAAAATGCCTTGCAGGCATCCTCATCACGGAACCGAAGATTAAGAGGAGCAGAATCAGAAGAGGAAGAAGCTCCAGAACGCAAAGAGTTCCGAGCCAGAGTGGATTTACGCTTAGGTGCCATAGACACTACTAACGTAAACAGAATGAGAAAGAGATAGAGAAAGAGACAATCAGAAAAGTCCCAAAACAGTTCATATATATCAAATATATTGAACAATGAGTACGTATGCATGGGGAATGCATGAACACGTGACATGCAAAGTAAAAAGCATTATGGGCTCAGCCCAATCCAATCCTACCAGCACACAAACATATAACACACATCTAAATGCATGTAAATACCATTCTAATGCACATGAAATGCAATGTATGACATTTTGAACACATTTAAGTGAAAACCCAACCCAAAATTTCAAGAAAAACTCATTAATTTTGAAAAACCCCAAAACCTAAGATTCAAAACATGAAATGCATGAATAATGAGGGAAAAAGAGATCATACCAAGTGATTTGAAGCAAGGAAGGGCCGAAAATCACGTGGGTTGAAGGTTTGGAGTGAGAAAAAGGAGTTTGGGAGATGAACAGCCGCGGATAGATCGAGAAAATGAGAACCGGATCGCGACAGAAGCTTATATAGGAGCTTCAGTAATTCTCGACAGCTAAGGTGTCGAGAGGTGTCGAGACAGCTGTCGAGGTAGGTGTCGAGAAAATGAACTTCGACAGCTACAAGTGTCGAGAATGTATCGAGGAATAAACACCAAAACTAAGAACAGAAGCTTGATCGATCGACAAGGTATCGAGAAGGTATCGAGGAGACAGGAACTTTCTCGATCGATCCATCAGGTGTCAAAGAGGTGTCAAGATTGCGATAAGAAAAAGGCTTGAGAAGCTCGACAGATAACAAGGTATCGATGAGGTGTCGAGGAGGTGTTGAGCCAACAGTTAAAAGCAGTTTTTCGAGAAGTGAAAAACACAGACATGAATGTAATCCAACATACACCTCAACCAATGATCCAATCAACATATTAAACTCTCAAAATCATCTCTCAACCAAAATTTTAAGCTCATGGATCCTCAGAAACACACACACACACACTAAACAAGTCTAATCAATTTTATTTTTCAAAAACAAGTCAAGACAGTTTAGTGAGCATACATTAGCACATGTAAACACTTGTGATGGCCAAATCACATTGTACCTGCACATGTATCAATAGTAGCAAAGAATATTGCGTGTTGTGTGTGAAAAATATCGCAAGATTGCATATGTGTATACATGTTATGACGATCTGAGATATGAGAAAATAACTTTAACTCTAACTCACACACAATCATAACTGTTTGATGGGGACTATCACCTTCGAGGTACATCCTATAACTCCCAAATCTCCTAGAAAACACGCTTGCAATCATATTTAAAGCATTTTAATCTTTTTGCTTTTTATTTTCTTTGCATATTTTCTTTTAAGCATATCATGCATGGGCATATAAAGAGAGAAAAGAAATACGCAACATATTAAGCATAGACATTGCACTTTTGCTATGCCGAAACATACAGATGTCTTTGACACTGCACTTTTGCTATGCCGAAGCATACAGGTGTCTATGACACTACACTTTTGCTATGCCGAAGCATACAGGTGTCATTCATAATTGGCGGGCAACAGTGGTGAGATGGTCATTTATGCTTTTCTCTTAGAATTTTCTAGTCCTACCTGTCAAAAAAAGTGATATGAGTGTTAAGTTTTAAGAGATAACTTAATCTTACTCGTCACAAACAAAAGCCACAAAGCACACTTGCTTAGTTGTGCATAGAGATGCTCATCTAAGTTACAAAAGATACAAATTTTAGAAAACTTTGTTTCAATGGCCATCCAAGGTACACAAGTACCAAAGTACACAAAACACACACTGTTTTTGTATTTTTCAATTTTTCAATTTTTTTTTATATCAAAAACAAAATAAACAAAACTGAAAATAAACAAACAAAAACATGTTATCAAAGCAAAGCAAAAACTAGACTGACTCAAAAAAAATGCAAAACACACAAGTAATGCAACAAACAAAAACAAGAAGATAGAAGAAAGTGATAAAATCACTTAGAGTCCTTTTTCTTCCACACCTTGGAAGAACCTTTCCTTTGATTGAACCCTTGAACAGGCGGTAAGGGGGAAGAATTGAAACCGTTCAAGTTCGAAAGGAACATGAGGGCTTTTAGAAGATCTCCAAGAGGAGCAAGAGAGGATTGAAGTTGATTTTGGCTTCCAGATGCTATCATGCCGTTGCTCTTTTGAGTGGCTAACCACTTATAGCAATTTGGTCGTGTATGACCGGCAACTCCACAATGATGGCAGAGATGCTGCTTCTTCTGTTTGGTCTTTTGAGAGTTAGCCTTCTTAATTCTAAGGTTTTTAACATCTTTCTTATCTTGCTTAGGGGGTGCTCCTAAGATAGATTTTCCCTTGTCTAAGTTCTCACTAGCTAATTCAGTTTTAACAACAGTGTTCTCAATTTCAGTGTTATTACCAGGAGAAACAAAAACAGTAGTACTAGTAGAAGCAGTATTAGAGGAAGAAAGACCATACCCTAAACCTGTTCGATCCGAAGCAGATTTTTGATTGCTGAGGATCTCATCAAGATTTGCACTTGAAGTCCTCTCCAGTTGAGCTCTAACTTGAAACAGCTCCGCTTCAAGCTTCTTGGTCTTCTCAGCCAAGAAATTGTTCTCATACCTCAATGCACCAATAGTTTGATTCGCCTCATCAAACTTTGTGGACAACTCTTCACGATCAAGTTCCACATCACTGAGCTTCTTGGTGGCCAGCCTATACAATTTCTCATGCTTCTCAGAGAGCTTGTATAGTTTCTCATAGGCTGAATGGATATCATTTTGATCATCCATCTTCTCACACTTAGAGTTCACCAATTCTTCTTCTTCTTCCACTTCATCAACAATCCCTTCAGTAGGATTGACTGTGGCAATGAAGGCATTTAAGATTCCGTCATCCTCATTGTCGGAATCATCTTTAGACTCAATGTCACTCAGGGTTGCAGCAAGTGTCTTACTCTTCCCAATGCTCTTGAGATATGTGGGGCATTCATGCTTCATGTGACCGAATCCATGACATCCAAAACACTTTGGTCTTGCAGGAACAGTGTACTGACCGCCATCCTTAGCATCCTTCTTCCCTTTGTCTTGGCTTTTAAACTGAGAAGAACTGGATTGCCTGCGATCCTTGTCAAAGCCCTTTCCATTGGCATTCTTCATGAATTTCTTGAACTGCCTAGTGATGTAGGACTTCATCTTGGAATCTTCATCATTGGAAGACTCATCCGTATCACTGCTCTTTGCCTTCAAGACCATGCTCTTGCCTTTACTCGACTTGCCAATCCTAGAAAACCCTATCTCATAAGTCTACAAGTTTCCAACCAGCTCAGTCAAAGGAATCTTGTCAATATCCTTTGATTCCTCTATTGCCATAATCTTGGCATGAAATCTCTCGGGTAGAGATCTGAGCACCTTCCTTACAATCTTGGGTTCAGGGATGGTTTCCCCAAGATTGAAGGTTGAGTTCACTATGTCCTTGAGCTTGGCATAAAACTCATCAAACGACTCATCCTCCTCCATCTTAATCTCTTCAAAGCTTGTAGTGAGCCTCTGAAGCTTTGAATCTTTGACAGTCTTTGTTCCTTCATAGGTTGTCTGGAGGATGGTCCATGCCTCCTTAGCAGTTTCAGTTGAGGATATCTTCTTGAACTCCTCATTGGTGACCGCACTGAACAACGCATTCAATGCCCTGCTGTTGAAGTTTGCCGCCTTGATCTTGGCTTTATCCCAATCGGCCGGCGCTTCCTTTGGCTTAGTCTAACCAATCTCTATAGCTTGCCACACCTTTTCATCTAAGGACTGCAAAAAAGCTCTCATGCGTACTTTCCAATATGAGTAGTTAGTCCCATCAAATAAAGGAGGTATAATTAACGACTGTCCTCTATCCATGACAAACAGGGGTTAATGGATCAAACACAGCAAAGATTAAACCCTAATCAGAGTGTGCCTGCTCTGATACCACTTGATAGGCCACAAACTGAATGACCCCTTGTGATTAAACCAATTAATTAATTAGCCAAGTTATTAATTAATCAATTTAACATGCAAATACGTGGAAACACAAACAAATCACCAAATAACTAAATATGCAACGAAAATTAAATGACACGGTGATTTGTTTACGAATGGGGAAAATCCTTACGGCAAAAAACCCCACCGGGTGATTTTCAGGTCATCACTCCCAAAACTCCACTATTATCAAATCAAGCGGTTACAAGTAAAGGAATTTCAAGTACCTCACCAACCTACAGTTGAACCTTTACCCCAATACCCAATTGGACTTGATCTGTAGTGACAGTTCCCCCTTTTGATGCACGGCTCCCAAGTACGTGACTAACTAATGCGCGGATCCTAGTACGCGACTTCAAACACCAACTTAGAAGGAGAGGTTGGCTGCAAAGTTCTTCAGTTCATCCTACACGATGAAGATCAGGAAGATGCTTGGTCACAAAACCCTTTGATGCAAATACATAGCAACTTCTTCAGAAGAGATGAACTAAGTCAAGAACTTTGTCTTTGATCACAATTTGCTTGAACATAGTTTGCTCAATGCTTTTGCAACTTGTGTACTATTTGACGGCTCTTAAAACAATCCTTTTATATGTCTAGGGTTAGGAGAAAAGAAGGCTCAAAGACACATTCACGGATCCCAAGAAATCAGATCAGAAAATCTGATTTTATAAATCTCGACAGATAGCAGGTGTCGAGGAGCTATCGAGCAGGTGTCGAGTTTTAATGATTTTGCACTTCAACTTGTTTTTCTTGGACAGACTTGATTACTTCAACAATTGATCTTGAAATCTTGTTTTTTGAAGTATTAAAAACACCTAGAACTACCCAATTACAAGTAGAGTGCGTTTTGTCAAAAGATTAGCCAATTTATATAAATAAGTGACATATGTTCTTAACAAGTGAAAACACATATGTCCTAACAATCAACACTGTCAAAAATAATAATCTAATGATCAACCTTAAAACCTTGAAGAATATTAAGTTCTTACTTTTTTTTTTTTGGTTAAAGAAACAACCTTACATGAATTTTATACTAAGTATTAAAGCGTTCAACTACATTTGCTAAAACTTAAGCTAGTATAAAATCTCATTTAAATAAATTTATTAAAAAATTTGATAATAAAATTCCTAAAATAATCCATTTCTATTATCTACAATATATTATTAGAAGAAATGTGCAAGTTAACAATGAGAATAAGAAAATATTAAGTGACTACGTTCCTTAGTGACTAAGAATTGTTTGCCTAAGTTACCAAGCCTACTCAAAGTGAATCAATTAAGACGAAGTGCATCATCTCGAAGTAAAACAGTGAAAAGTAAATCATCTCGAAGTGAATGAAACTAGAACAAATCATCTAGAGTTATAGTAAATTGTAGGAAATGTAAAGGATTCAAGCTTAATTAGTTGATTACTCTAACACTAAATTGATTCGAAATAAACTGGAAATCATATCAATCTTCAATAAACAACTAAAAATTGCATCAAACTACCTGAATTCTTGATTGAATGATAACGCGAGTACAAAAGAAATGAACTTAATTACAAGCATTTCCCTCCCAATTATCATTCAGCACATGTCTAGCAACCTTTAATAATTGCCGAAGGTAATTGGTACAATAATCACTCGAGACAACTGCCACATATTTCAGATTGATGCCACTTGTGTTTTAACTCTTAAGTAACAAGTACTAAAAGGGAAAATGATCTTTTGTTTTGAGGATCAAGTTTAAAGAAGTAAAAGCAAAAAGAAAAGTGATCTTTTGTTTTTGTTTGTCTTGTGAGTTCGTTTGAAAAAAAAAAAAAAGAATCATTATTTTTTATTTAATCAGAGCATAATTAGGTTTAAAATTATAAAGAATATCGTAATTTTTAGAAATTAAGGCTATTAGAAATTTAAAGACTTATTAGCAGATTAAGTATTAAAAAATAATAATAAAGAAAAACAATTTCTTAAATGTGGTCCCAAAATAAAACAAACGAACATTTTTTTTTTTTTGTCTTGAATGTAAACTCCAATGCAAAAGTTCATTTTTTTTTTCTAATCCACTTGTATGGTTGAAGTTCAAGTGTCCAATCATGAGAGAGAGAGAGAGAGAGAGAGAGATTTAAATAATTAACTCTCTAAAAAATTCTTGAACATTTTACACATAAATTAACCCCGAATAATTTAAATTTAAGTGGGTGGAATTGTACCCACTAACTAGCATGTTGTTCGCTCACTGCTAACCACCGATCACAGTTAAAGGCAAACCTAACCTTGCATTCTTTGGCCTAAGTCAAGTCTATGTCTATTTTCTCATTTACAAATTAGCACGGCTCAATAATGTCTGAATCAAGCCTCCTAAGTAATCCTAAGCACTTGATTCTCAAAAAAAAAAAAAAGTAATCCTAAGCACTTCAATTATGGACTAGTAACCTTTTGAACAATAGAAGTCAATATTTGATAAAAAATCTAAGCTCAAGGAAATGGAGGTGTAAAGAAGCTGAATTGAAATTGACCGCTCAAAACAGTGGTTGCTCACGAAATTTTGTTCAGGGAGGTCATTAAAATACTTAACTTGAATATATTAAGTTATTGAAAAAAAAAAAAAAAAAGCCCTTAAAGACATGAAGTTTTACATTTTCCTTTTATGAGTTTATAAATTTTGAAATTGTTATATGCTAGCTCAGTTGTCATCTATTGCCAATGTGGGTAGATGTGACAATTTTATTTTTTTAAGTATGTATAACATTTTTATTTTTATGCAGTTATCATTATCTATCTATCATTTTTTTTATAAAAATATTTTAAACTAAATGAGAAAACTCAACTCATTGGCACTATATTAATTGTTGACTTATAGAATCACACTCTTCCATCCATAAATAATACACCAAGTGTCTATTTAACCGATCAAATGCTTGAACAATTACTTGCATTATTTTTTTCTTGAATCATTAACTTTATAATAAAAAGTTAACATAACATGATAACAATACACACACATATAACATACCATCTCTATTTCTTAGTTATTAAATTATATAAAGTTATATTATATTTATATGTACACATCTCACACATCACAATTCACACAAATAACATTATAATAAAAAAAATAAATAAATAACACACACAATCAATATCAAATACATACTCACACACATATAATATAAATTTATAATAAAGAAAGAGACACATACAACTTACAAACACTTATTATTTACTCTTAAAGTCAGAGATATTTCATATTTGTGATGAGGGTGTACAAGATTTAAGTCATGGTGTAAAAATATTTTTTTAGAATAAGTTAAACGAGCAAAAAATATTATATATACATATACATACATATATATATATATATATATATACACACACAGGGGTCATTTGAACCCCTAGATAGTGTGTGGGGTCACCCTTGCCTCAAAAAACTGAATAGCAACTATTATGACAAAATAAACTGTTAAAAAACTATACATAAGCAAATGAGTTAAATAAAATAAAAGAATACATTCCATTACTCACACAAGACTTGTGACAAAAGTAAATCTGGCCGATCACATCGCCTTAAGCTTGTTCAAATTCATGGTCATAAAATTTACAGGAATGACAAGATGTGTGCATGTAAGACAAAGCTCAATCATATATGATTGACTATGTGGTTGTGTGAGGTATTGATCCAAGCTAGCGGGCAATATTGGTATATATGAATCTAGATCTAGATCTATTCCTCTTTCTTTGAAGTCCAACTTACTTATCCTGAAAAAATTGAAGAAAAAATAAATCATATGCTCAATTTTACCTGAATCTTGAAGATTTTCTTATGCAAATAGTAGCAATTTTACTATTTTGGTCATAGTAGAATACTTGAAGGAACCCATTATCTGAGCTTTGCATAGACCACTAGACAACTCGGATTCCCCACTGGCACCCAAATTATTGCCAAAAATATATATATATATATATATATATAATTTTGCTCTTTTTTCTGTGTACTTTTCCGTGATATTTGAACATTATCATTTTAGAAAGTGTGAAGGCCGTGACTATAAGATAAGATAGTAATGACTAATGTGTAGACGAGTTACTTTTTGTAGATTTTAATTAACATGTCGTCATGGAATGATGGTTATCACTATTTTTCAGTTTGTAAGAAACTAAAGGAAATTCATTGGTTAATTGCTTACCCTTTACACCATTTCTACAGATTGTGAATTTTCTTCCTGTAGCTGTTGTTGTTGTTGTGGTTGTTATATTGTTTATTACTGTTAGAAATTTAGACCCCTTAAACAACCAAATTGCGTAGCCTAGATTAATTAGTCAAGTTGTTACTTAGTCAAATTATGCAATTCTAGGTTAAAGCAATTCAACAATCATATCAAGAATAATAATGCAGCGGAAAATAAATAACACAAGATATGATCACCCAGGAAACCACACGGTAAAAACCTGGGGAGGATTTGACCCACCGATCCTCAAGGCATAACAGAATTCACTATGAAAGAATTGAAGTTCTTACAAAAGGACTACAAGCTCCCCGCTCGACTTCCTAATGCTACCCACCAGTAGAACTTCCTGACACGACCACGCGCAGGCTCCGAATCCACGGACTACTTCTTTCTTGAATTCCTCAATCAGCGACAAGCTCCCCGCTTGCTTTTCTTTTAAGTTCCAATGGTAGCAACCTTGTTGATCATCAAGATATTGACAACCCTAAGTTTATGTGAAGGAAAGCTCCTCAAAGATCTCACAAGAGATTCACATAAACCGCAAATATGAGCAACAAAGACTTAGAGAGGTTTGGGTACAAAACCCTAAAAATAAAAGGAGGCACAAGAGGCACTCTAATCTCTCTCAAAAAGTCCCAAAAACGTTCCAGGGTTTTCCTTATATATAGGAGTGTTTTACTTGAACCCCAAGACGTTTAAATAGAGTTTGGGCTGAGCTGGAACTCTGCAGAAAACGCATCTGACCAGAGATTCGATCGATCGAGCCAGGCCGAAATGCTCCAGTACATCTGCAGCCACTCGATTCCAACTTTACAATATTTAATCAACTTTGAGCAAGCCTAAACAAGACTAAACATATTGTTTTGATCATGGTTTGCCAATATTACACATTAGAGTTCTAAATATATAAAATCCTAAATCTTTAGAACCTAACAAACTCCCCCTTTGGCAATCCGTGACAAAACACAAAATAAAAGCTCAAAGTTTACTAGTAAACAGCCCATTACAAAAATAATGCTCATAACAACAAATCCAACCTAACTACTATCCATCAGTTGCAAGTGTAGACAGCAGCTCAATTGAATCAACCTGTATATTTCCTGAAACACTAAACAAAATGCATAAACGCATGTGTGACAGAAAAGAGTAAAACAACAGGTATAACATTCTTGTAAGATTCACACAACACAAAATAAAGACATATATGAATGAACAACTCATAAATATAAGTCAATAAGCAGTGAATCACAAAGCAACAAGAATCAATGAATATAACATGTATATCAATCAATAACTCCCCCTAACATGAATATCTTTGTATTTTCCACACATATCAACATGATTCCCATAAATCAATAATTTCTCCCCCTTTTTGTCATGTATTGACAAAGACAACTCATACAAAGAGTAAACAGTCAACATACGCAATAAAGGATAAGAGAAAATAGAGAATCAAGGGGAACACAAAACAATTCAACTCTATAGAAAATAGAGACAGCTCCCCCTATGAACAACACAGGTTTAAAAAAAACTTTTCTCCCCCTATAAAAATAGGAAAAACAAAACAAGTTGTGGGAAAAACAGTTTGGGGAAAAATAAAGGAGGGGGGGGGGGGAATCAGCAGCAGCAGCAGCATCACCAACAGTATCAAGAACATCCTCATCAGCAGGACCAAAGTTAAAAACACACAAACCAAAGTTAAAAACTAAGGTGAGGATACACATGAAGAAAAAATATTCTCTCTTTCAATAAAATGCAAACATGGCATTATGTGACCCATAAACAGTTGCATGAGTAGAGAAAATATTTGCACATTGATTATCCATCATATCTCTTAAGAAAAATATTTTCTACAGTTCACACATAAGAAATAGCATATACTAGAATGTACAAAATTCAAAAATTAATCAATCAATTTTTAAATCAAGTTGAGTACCCAATTTAGCAAAGTGTATGCATGCTATGTGTGAAAACAATGAGAGATATGATTGCAAAACTGCAAGATGGATACAGAAATCAATGTAATGCATGTGAATCTTAAATACAAACCAAGGGCAGACTGCAAATTAGCACAAAAACAATATAGAATAAAAATCTATATGATGCATGAACAAATACAATACCATGATGCATGTACTAATGCAGTAAAATATTAAGTTCAATTGAGATCAAATTGACAAAATTGGTTTGAGCATAGAGTTTCTAACAAAAACCCCAAAAATTTGAAAACCACTTGTTGAATTTTTTAAACAAATTGATGAATTAAGCATCACATAACACAACTCACAGAGTATAATGCTTAATTACATCCAAACAACAAGCCAATTTCATCAAATTCAACTCAATTTCACAAAAGCCCCAATTCGGATCAAGAACAAACCCTTTTTAAAAACCTGATTCGCGACTTTCGATTGATCGAAAAATACATTCGATCGATCGAATGAAACAGTCATTTTTAAAAAAATTAAAGCACTTTTTCGATTGATCGAAAAACAGGATGGATCGATCGAACTGGGCAGAGGCTCACAAAATTTTTGAGAAAAATCACAGTTTTGAAAAACACAAACCTAATTTTGAAAACAACTCCTCAAAGCATTAAACAACGAAAGCAAAATGCATGAGTATGAGATGGAATGCTTTTTCAAAAACCCAAATTTTAAACCCAATTTTCTCAAAACAAATTTCAATCATTCTCCCATTGAATTTTCCCAAGCAACAGATATGTTGTGCACAAATCTCAAGATATTCTCAAACTTGAAACATATTTTGCATAAAAATCAAGGAACTTTTAATCTTGGATGGCCACAACAAGATCACACACAATAAAATGTACCAAGTTTAGCAAAGAGTAACTTGTGTAGTGTGTGCAACTAGTAAAAGCTTGAGATACATGTGAGGTGATATGTGAATAGCAATCAATTACAAAGTCTACAAAATTCATCACATAGAATTTAAAAGAGACTATTACCTAAAGAGTTACATCCTATAACTCCCACATCTCCTAGAACAAAAGCTTGCAATCATGTAAGTTTCTTGCATTTTTGCCTCTTATTTGTATGAATTGGCATTCAGCCTAATAGTACACACCGGTTTGAATTAAGTGAATTGGCATCAAGCCTAATAGTACACACCAGTTTTAAGCATTAAGCAATTAAGCCGAGGCATCACCTTATGTTTTTTTTTGTGCATGTGTAACAAGTACACAAAATCTTATGATTTGCACTAAGGTGTTCATGATTGGCTAGTGAACAGTGGTGAGATGGTTATTTATGCCTTTCTCAAAAGAATCAAGTTCGACAGTCAAATAACATATGACTTCAAGATCAAGACAAAGTGATTAACACTATAAACATCTTTCCCACACAACATGCACTACAAAGCTTTAACTAGTAAAGTGCAATAAAGTAAGCTCATCCAAGCTAAACAAGGTACATAAACTAGTTATGTAAAGATAAGGTGGCCAACCTTAATTATAAATCCAAGATCTATAATACAAAACACAAAAATCTTTTTGGTTTTAACAAACTTTATGACCAAAAACAAAAAGCACATATTATGCTAAATGAACAATGCAAAAGCAATGCATGATAGTGCAAAAACTAAGCTATAGAGGGTACACAGACAAGAAATATCAATTTCTTAATTAACCCTTGAGTACATGTACAAACTAGTACATACTCACACAAAATCAAAAATAGCTTAGCACAAACTATTCAAGTTTCTCCACAATGTCAAGCATATTCTAAATCAAGAGAGAGATATCATAACTCATGTAATCCTCAAAAAAAATAAGACACAAAATAAAATATTTTTGTCTTTTTTTTAAATTTTCAATATTTTTGGATTTTTCTTTAAAAAAAACAATCAAAGAAAATAAAACAACCAAAAACTTAAAACAAAACATGTCTACAATTAATTGAAAGAATTAAATCAAGGACAGGTTAGCAACACTCACCTTGGAGAATCTTTTCTCACCCATCTAGCACGAGTCTTCGGCTTTGTAGGTGAAAATCCATGAGAAGTGGAGTGTATTTGAGGAACTACACCAATCTTCTGAGAAAGACTAAAATCCTGCAAATTCCTTTCACAAGCCAACAAGCTCAAATTTTTCAAAAGAATATGAAACAATTTATATGGACTTATGGCAGGAGAAATATCATCACATATCCTAGATTGACATACAGAATGCTTAAATTTCAATTTATGACAATTAGGACGAATGTGACCAGAGACACCACAAAAGTGACAAACAGGAACAAATTTAGGAACATCAGTATTCCTAACAGCAAATCTATTCTCAGATTTTGGTTTTTGCCTCAACAAAGAACAATTTGGTCTAATATGACCAACAACACCACAACGGTGACAAGTAGGCACAAAAACAAAATTCTTATGCTCTCTAACAGTAGGTTTAGACTTAGGTGTAGAAACTTCAGCGTCTACATCAGAACTTTTACCTTTGTCTAACCTAGCAAAATAAGCCTTTTCATTATTATTCCTCTTGAAAGGAGGGATATAAACTTTCTCAGTTTTAGGCTTAAGAGAAACAGAAATACTTCTGTTATCAACAGCAGGCTTGGTAATAGTCCAATTTTCAATTTTAGCTTTAGATTCAGCTAACTCTCGTTCCAAGCTTTTCATCTTCTCATCTTGAGAGGAAACTTGATTTCTCAAAAATTCATTCTTTTTATTAGACTCATCTAATCTCACAATCAAATCCTCTTTTTCAAGATTAGCCAATTTTAACTCTTCTTTAAATCTCTTAGCAATTTTCAAAGATTTAGATAATTCCTTACGAAGAGTTTCAAAGGCATCAAAAAAATCAATAGAAACAATAGTGTCCTTTTTATTCAAAGCATCACAGGCATCAACAAAATCAGCAGAAGCATGAGCAGAAAGACACTTCAAATTATCCATGACAACAGGGGTCAAGGATCAGCTCCTAGATCAAAAGATCTACAACAAGAAGAGCTACCCGCTCTGATACCACATGTTAGAAATTTAGACCCCTTAAACAACCAAATTGCGTAGCCTAGATTAATTAGCCAAGTTGTTACTTAGTCAAATTATGCAATTCTAGGTTAAAGCAATTCAACAATCATATCAAGAATAATAATGCAGCGGAAAATAAATAACACAAGATATGATCACCCAGGAAACCACACGGTAAAAACCTGGGGAGGATTTGACCCACCGATCCTCAAGGCATAACAGAATTCACTATGAAAGAATTGAAGTTCTTACAAAAGGACTACAAGCTCCCCGCTCGACTTCCTAATGCTACCCACCAGTAGAACTTCCTGACACGACCACGCGCAGGCTCCGAATCCACGGACTACTTCTTTCTTGAATTCCTCAATCAGCTACAAGCTCCCCGCTTGCTTTTCTTTTAAGTTCCAATGGTAGCAACCTTGTTAATCATCAAGATATTGACAACCCTAAGTTTATGTGAAGGAAAGCTCCTCAAAGATCTCACAAGAGATTCACATAAACCGCAAATATGAGCAATAAAGACTTAGAGAGGTTTGGGTACAAAACCCTAAAAATAAAAGGAGGCACAAGAGGCACTCTAATCTCTCTCCAAAAGTCCCAAAAACGTTCTAGGGTTTTCCTTATATATAGGAGTGTTTTACTTGAACCCCAAGACGTTTAAATAGAGTTTGGGCTGAGCTGGAACTCTGCAGAAAACGCATCTGACCCGAGATTCGATCGATCGAGCCTAAGCTTCGATCGATCGAGCCAGGCCGAAATGCTCCAGTACATCTGCAGCCACTCGATTCCAACTTTACAATATTTAATCAACTTTGAGCAAGCCTAAACAAGACTAAACATATTGTTTTGATCATGGTTTGCCAATATTACACATTAGAGTTCTAAATACATAAAATCCTAAATCTTTAGAACCTAACAATTACTAATTACCACCCTACTATATTTGGAAGTTTCTAAAAATAGAAAGAAAGAAGAAGATAGAATGATTAAATAAAAAAGGAATCAAATAAGATGGGAAAAAAAGTTTATGTTCTCAGTGTATTCATAGGAGTTTATAAAAAAAGATTGAATAGAGAAGAAAATCATTTTTTTTTTTTTTTTGAGAAGAAAGAAAATAAGTTTTATTAGTATATGAATATCCGTAACTTTTTGTTTGTCCTTTCAGAAAGTAGGGATAGAATCAATATTTCACATTGATTACATTAAAGGAATGAAAACTCTTTTTCTCATTTTTGAGAGGAATGATTAGGAAAGACTTTCATTTTCTTTTCTACTAAATGCCAAATAAAAAATACCTTAAAAATCCTTCCCAATCCATTCTTCTCTACCTCTCAAATATGTACGCAATATATATATATATATATATATATATATATATATATATATATGTGTGTGTGTGTGTGTGTGTGTGTGTGTGTGTGAGCACGCGCACGTGTGTGACACTACCTTATACGAGACAGAACCAAAACTTAGAGTTAAGGGTGGCGACTTTGTTGCTGGTTGTGTGCGGTAGTTTCGGCCTTCAACTTTGTTGCTTAGCTAGCTGCTGAGGGTTTTTTTTTTTTTTTTTTTATGTGTGCGCTGCTGGTAAGAACAAAATTATTTTGTTTTAATTTTTAAAGGACAAATTATTTGTTTTGGGTAAAATTAGTTAATTAGGCTGAGTTTTTTTTTAGTTTTATTATTAGCAATTTTGTTGTTAGGCAAATTTTTTTGAGCTTATATATTTTATTTTAAATTTTAGATCTATAAATTTTTTTTTTATAGTCTTTAAAATGAGGAAATGCTAGTCACAAACTTTTTTAACAATAAAAATTTGCTACTTTAACAGTTTGTAAAAATATTATTATAAAAATGTTTGTGACTATATAACTGTGGGTGCATGACTCCGCCATTAATCGGGAATATCCGCTTTGGGGAGCCAGGCCCTCACGGTTTCGTCTTCGTCCCCGAGTGTGAGGACACAGTGTTCACCTCTTTGGGCAACTCAGTCCCACATCGGATAGAAGTCCCTCCCACTAACCCTTTATATGCCTCTGGGGCTTGAGTTAGTGTACCACTACTGTGTGTAGTAGTGGTACACTAACTCAAGCCCCAGAGGCATATAAAGGGTTAGTGGGAGGGACTTCTATCCGATGTGGGACTGAGTTGCCCAAAGAGGTGAACACTGTGTCCTCACACTCGGGGACGAAGACGAAACCGTGAGGGCCTGGCTCCCCAAAGCGGATATTCCCGATTAATGGCGGAGTCATGCACCCACAATAACAATACTCTTAAAAAATTTAATGATATTGTTAAGAAAAAAAGTGTAATTTTATAGAACAAAATTACTAAAATTAATATCTGTACACACACATATATATATATATATATATATATATATATATTATAAAAAAAACTGGGAGCATTGCCCTTCCGAGTCCAACTGTAGCTCCGTGCCTGCACTTCTATCGTACAAATTGGTCACTGAAGGAATATGTGTTATATATTATGGAGCTCAAGACCTTCACTCTTGTCTTATTATATGCATTCAACATGCATATTTGACATTGTAAATGTGATGGATAAGGGAATTCATTAAGTATCTTGAACAACTTTAAGTTAACAATTCGATCATACGTGAGGCATATACGATGCAATATATCATGAAACTTCTTTAATTTTTAATTTCTATCATTAATATACCCTTTTTTTTCCTGTTAGGAATACACAATTAATGCAAAGATGTAATATCAATAATATTGCATCTTTTTTATATGTTACTGGGATATGGACGTGTGTGTATCTTGCAGTACTACTGCCTGGTTATTATTTTGCATTTTTTTTTTTTTTTGGTGGGTCTTAAACTAAAATAATAATATATATTGCTTATAAGTCAAATATTATTTTTATCTTCAGAAAACACCTAAAGAGAAAGACTTAGACAAACGATTGACTGACCTCGCCTGGTAATAAGGAGAGTCATGTTCTGATCATATAGGAGGGTACGTATGAGATTGTGCGCATGCGAGGTTGTCTGTTTATAAAACTATGAAAAAAACTATATAGTATATATATACTGATTACTAAGGGGGTTAAAGTGTGTTAAGGTCTAGACTTTATAGAATGAAACTAAGCTGTTTAATTCAAAAGTCTTAACTAGATGCCCGCATGATCTGAAACTGTGTCTATTCAACCTTCAAAAGAAACAGGCCGTAAGTCTTTATCACTGACTATGTGCTTTCCTGAATCACATGGATTGTGCCCAACTGGAGAGATGCCTTGTGAAACCAAATGTATTTTTTTAATTAGAATGAAATACAGGAGAACAGATTTCAACGTATCATATACTATATATTAAAAGTTAGGTTTATATTTTGCTTCATGGTTATAATTTGACTTATTATAAATAATAAATACATTAATTTGTAAGTTAAAATTCTATTGTTTTTTTATTTTTATTTAATACGAAATGGAAATTCTATTCTAACTTAATCTAAATGTATATGTGTGTGAAACTCCTTCCTGGAGACTTAAACTCCAACCCTTGCCCCCCACCTCACAAGCACTTGTACTTGTGGAGTGATCATCGCACCAAGAGTATGCGATAGTAAACTCTATTGTTAAAGGTTTTAAGAAATTTTATTCCTAAAAAAAAAAAGTTTCAAGAAATTTTAAATATATTACTTCAATTATCTTTCACAAAAAATTCATTATATATTCTAAATTTATTTTTTCATTGCAATAATTTTGGTTTTGGATAAATTTCTTGATATTATATGATATTCTGTATCCATATTACCATTTTTATTACTTTAAATTACGTTATTGTTATTTTTTAATTTTAGTATTATTTAAAAAAAAACAAAACAAAACAAAAATTGCGTAGGGCTTTGAGTTAACTCGTGCATTCCAAAGACATACAACTAACTTTATAAAATTTAAAATATGCTATATTTTAATATTTGTAAATATACCAAACCCCATTGCTATACAATTTCCGCTCATATATGGGATCTGTTGGCAAATACCATTTGTTTTCATTAAATTAAGAAAGAATTTTATTTGTACTACCTAATACTTCAATGCTGAAAATGAGTAATCAAACAGCCTATTGTTAAGAGTCTTGTAAATCAATTAACAAATTCTGATATTTTTTTTTAGAAAACTAAGTATTTTTAACACACACACATGGGAGAGGGGAGAATGTTTTAATGTTTAAATCTCTATTCCTCCATTATTGTAATTATTGAATTATAAAAAAATAAAAATAAAAACTTTTTTTGTTTTCAAATAACTTAAACAAGTATAATTCTTGATCCTTATTTCTTAGTCATAGATTCCTGTTCTTAGTCTACTTTGTTGCCCTATAATTTAGGATTTGAAATATTCATTATACAGACAAACATATGTTTGAAGGAAAATATGTTGAGCAAATAAGTTAGCCTCTTCAATTGACTTTTTGGTTTAAGAAATAAGAATTCAACTTCGTTTAGATATTAAAATAAATGGGATAAGGTCTGAATTGTCAGAAATCTTTGGCAATATATTGGTATAGGAATAGGACTCATGCATGACTTACGCCACACAAGAATCTTCTCCTACTGCAATTCGACACAAGTAAAATTGTTAAGCACTCCAGTTGAAAGGCACTAAGGTGTTTAAATTTGGTTTGTTGATTTACTATTGATATTGAGTTAAAGTATAATTAACCTAGTTTTTAAGAACAAGAACTAGTTCAAATTTGTTCACAGTTTTTTCTTTAATATATATAACATATCTCAATTATTACAATAAAAGAAAATGAGAAATTTCAATCCTAAGTCCCCTCATAGATGAGATTCGTCAATGCTACAGAGTGATAAAACTCTTAGTGTTTGCAAGTTCTCTCAAGTTGATTAAATAAACTATCTTAATACAAATTTTACTTTTAAACCCTATGTTTTTAATTTTACCCTTCTTAGTGCACATTAGCTATCTAACTTTACATTTAAAAAAATTACATTAAAATTTTGCTAATTAACTCATCCACACTTCAATAGTAATAATTAAGTTTTATAAACCATGAAATATAAATGTCTATTTTGAAACTCCCTTTAAAGCTACATTAATTATTACAAAAAGTACCTAACAATATATATATATATATATATATATATATTTTTACAAGATAGAAATTTTACTCTAACATAATTTTAGTATATATGTATGTGAAATTCCCTTTTGGAGATTTGAATCTTGGCTATTGTTTTTCAGACTCCATATTCTACAAACACTTATACTTATAAAGTGATCATTACGCCGAAGGTGCATGGTGGTGTGTTCCTAACAATATCAAATAGACTTTGGTTTGATTTATTAAATAATAAGGCTTCAAATTTGAGCTCAAATTAAATTGGGTTAATTCATTAACGAACACGAGCAAGTATCTTAACGAACCAAAACTCGAGCTATTCACAGGTAATTATTTGGTTCTTCTTATAACCCTAGACACAAGTACCATCACAATGAAGAATCTAGTCCATAAAAATGATTTCGTCATTTAACCGAAAAATTGACTTTTATATGTAGAAGAGTAAAAGCTTGCTGGGCGAGGTTGGAATAAACGTCAGAAAGATCCAATATAATAGGGCCAAAAGAAGCTTTCTTAATTTTTTTTTTTTTTTAAAGAAAAATTTAACTTTGAATTTGTAAGACCACAATATATATATATATATATATATTTATATATATAACCAAAAAAACGAAAAGAAAAGAAAAGATCTTGCAAGTTGTAATGCTTCATGTAGTTTTTTTTTTGGAGATAAATGCTTCATGTAGTTGATGGACAAAGAATCAGAATTTATGGGTCCGAAAACATAAAGAATCTAAAACATAATCTAGTCTAAAACTTTTTATTTCTTCATGAAGAATAAATATACTATGAATAGAAAAAAACAATAATGATTAATTATGTTTGAATTATTGAACATACATGTAAGTCGTCTTCAATAAAAAAAAAAGGTGATAAATAATAATCAACAACACATAAAAAAATAAAACCTTAATAAAAATTTGAGGTTAGGTTGTTGTGGTCTTGCAGAATGTCTATGAATTGTGTCTCCTCTCTTTTTGTACAAGTCTGAGCTCTCAAGTCTAAAGTCTCAACACAAACACACACACACTCTCTCTCTCTCTCTCTCTCTCTCTCTCTCTCTCTCTCTCACACACACACACCTCGGACTGCTGCCACGTGGGCACTTGACGCACCATCTTACCTCATTATCATCACATCTGTGTCAATATTCAAACTATAAATCACTCTCTACACACACACATCTTGGTCTTAGTCCAAGCCCTTATTGTTGCCGAGTCCATTGCACCAGTTAAAAAGATAGGACTTCAAACTTAACAGCTGCACCTTCTCTTTTCTTCTCTCTCTACTTCCTTTTTATTAATGGCCAAAGGAGGAGGACTCACTTTAGATCCTGATTCAACTAGTTTCTTCATTACCAACAAGCCAACTGTATTAAACTCTTATACAGAACCAAATCATACTAGTAGGTTCAAGAATGATATCATGGACATCTCTACCGACCCAATTCGTAACAGTGGTGATGAGGATGTTCCTTCTCCTGCAAGTGCCAATTGGAAACCAGCAATAGTCAATGAAATGGACTTCTTCCCCGCCGACAGGAATTGTTCTAAGGAAAGTCATAGGGTTAATGTCAAGAAAGAGAGTGCACAAGATGTGGTGATCCGCAGTTTGGGACTTAACGTAAGTTAAAAAAAATTTATGCAAAAAAGTTTCTGATTTTTCTGTGTTCACTAGCTTTTTAGTTTTTTCTTCTTCTTCTTCCTCTTCTTTTTTTTTTTTTTTTCCAAACAATTGATTTTTGGGGTTTTTTTTTTTTAGACTGGTTTGAATCTTACCACAAATACTAGTAGCGAGAAGAGAAATGAGGATGATAGAACAAACAACACGAGTAACAAGAAAAGTTTTAATGAGGTATTAAACTTTGATACAAATTATTATCTGGGTTTGAAAGTTATTTCTGTTTTATTTAGTTTTCAGATTTGTTAAGATGAAGGTTTTTCTTGGTGTAGTTGATAGCTCTGCAGGCTGAATTGGATCGGATGAGTGTGGAAAATGAACGCCTAAAAGTTTTGCTTAATCAGGTGAAAGATAACTACAATTCCTTGCAGATTCATTTTGCAACACTGCAGGCTCGAAAGGCCAAAACAGGAATAGTTGATGAGGTAATTTTACTAAAATTACAATAAAGAAAGCTCATCTTGTATATCTATTGTATAGATGTAAAAATGTTGTACTCAGCACACAAAACTCTCACTTCTATACTATGTGGGAGAGGTGTAGATATTTGATAAGCACCATCAAATTAATAGTACATTAATTCTCTATGAATTTGCTTAGGTGATTAATGGAGATAAAAGCAATGGAGGAGGCCAAACAAGACAGTTTATGGATCTGCATCGAGTTGAAAAAGATGAGCCATCACATACTTCTTCTGAAGGTGGATTGCGGGATTGTTCTAGATCACCTATGAAAGACAAGGTTGAGTTAGAGTATAAAAAACAAAAGATTTGTAGTAGTAGTAGTGAGATTATTCAGTTGGATCTGGATAAGAGTGATTCTCGGAATGGTACTACAACAACTGGGAGAGAGGATAGTCCAGACCAAGCAATTCCAGGGTCGGTTCTTAACAAAGCCCCTAGATTTACTACTTCCAGGGATGCTGATCATCAAAACTCAGAAACCTTGTCAATGATCAGAAAAGCACGTGTCTCAGTTCGAGCACGCTCAGATGGAACTACGGTAAGCAGTACTGTTGAACTTGCATATGTTCAAAATTTTTACAATCAGAAAAAGATTTTAACAATCATGTTCTTGTTAATTTGATAATTGATAACATCAAGGAAGTTAATGTCTCAAAATGAAGAAGGTATAGCTTACATGTGCACACACCCAAAAAGTCAAAAATGAAAAGTTTTAGCTGCTAGTCTAGCACCAATTACGTTTGTAATTGGGAGTTTATATAGTTATTAAGGAATTTAAAAGGAAATTATACCAATAAATAGTTAAAACATTAGAAACCATTGGAGTATATATATCATAAAGTTATTTTACTTATAAAATGCTTAAATGATAATTGAAACTAGCTTTTAATTTGATCAATCTTAATTATGCCCCAGATTAATGACGGATGCCAATGGAGAAAGTATGGGCAGAAGATGGCAAAAGGAAATCCATGTCCTCGAGCTTATTATCGTTGCACCATGGGAGCTAGTTGTCCTGTTCGCAAACAAGTATGCTTCTTTCTCTTCTTTTTATGCTTAATTAAGATTTTATATCCTAAATTTAAAGAATGTCCCGTCACTAAATATACTTTTAAATTTGTACTAATATTTAATATGAACAATTAAATAAATTGAAACATCATTTTGTTTCATACTCGATTTTTTTTTTTTTTTTTTTTTATCACTAGACTAATTAAGGAATTTTGGTTTTTCAATAGGTACAAAGATGTGCAGAAGACCGGTCGATCCTTAATACCACTTACGAAGGTAATCACAACCATCCACTCCCTCCGGCTGCCATGGCAACGGCATCCTATACATCTGCAGCTGCATCAATGCTACTCTCAGGATCAATGCCCAGTTCAGATGCATTGATGAATTCAAACATACTAGCAAGAACTGCACTTTCTAGCTCACCAAGTTTCGCAACACTTTCAGCTTCAGCTCCATTTCCTACTGTTACATTGGACCTCACTCAGCCTCATAATGCCTCACAGTTCCAGAGGGCGGTACAAGGCCAGTTTAACATGTTTTCTTCAAGCTTGCCGCATTTCATGTCTGCGCCACAAGTTTTCGGTCAAGCCCTTCAAAACCAATCAAAATATGTGGGTCTTCATAGCTCTCAAGGAATAGAGCTTCCTCCCTTTGCATCCAGCAATCAGATACATACACCCTCATTGAGTGATGCAATTGGCTCAGCAACAGCTGCCATCACAGCAGACCCTAACTTCACTGCAGCTCTAGTAGCGGCCATTACCTCTATCATTGGTAACGTTCATTCAAACCACAGTGGTAACAGTACTCAGCCAACTACAAGAAACAATAATGACAACAATTGATGAAGCATATACTACTGTAGCTTCTTTTTAATAAAACAGTTCACTGCAACCTTTCAGTTAGTTGAAGCAAAAAACAAAAAACAAAAAAATTCATCTCAATTTCTTTCTTTTTTTTTCAGGATAAAAATAATATTAGACCGTGTTCTCCTCTAGCTATTAGCAAATTGTGCATTTGTCTTTTGTTTTCATTAAATGTTAGGACACATATTATGTCAACTACAAGAGTATTCTCATCTCTATGTCACTGTTTTTTTAACTCTTATATCAATTTTTGGCTAACCGTTGGGACCCATGTTATGTCAACTAAAAAAGCAATCAGTTCTGTATGTCACTGTCTTTGGTAAATCTCTTTTATGCAGTTAATTTGTATTTGTCAAAACACAAAAAAGTGCTAACCCAGCTATACCCAAATGGACTAGTTAATTCGGTTGTAATTAGGGATTTTTATAATCAATTATATAATTTAGATCAACCTCTAATACATATCCGATATGAAATTTTAATTCACGTCTGTGCAACTTGTACTTTATATTCTAATCGAATCCAAAGAATATGAGTCATGCTTCACAGCACTATACATGAGAGAGAGAGAGAGAGAGAGAGCAATGGATATAACCAACTATGTTAAGATATTAGTGTGTTGGCATATTCGGTCCCTTATTTTCTTGTATTAATTTTTTTACTACTTTTCATTGTAATTTGTACACTTAGTTGGATAATCTAGTAATTCGTTGAAGAAGTCAAGAGCTAAAGTTGAAATTGAAGACTTTACAATCTCGCATGAGTGAGTTGAAAGGGTTAGGCCACTTTGTAGGCAAGTTATTTAATTTGAAAAACTGTTGGATAGCAATCTCGCCTCTCACCTTGCCTTTCACTTTATCCATCAAGGTTGCCAGAATTTGAGAAATATGTAATATTTTTTTTTACTGTTGTTCAGATTCATAAACCTCATTATTTAACTCTCATTTCTCATGATTTTTTTTAGAGAATTCCCATATTGAAGAACTAGAAAGCAACTAAAACCCAAGAGCAAAACCTATTTTGTTCTCTCTATCTTCATCCTCTCTATTATTTCAAATTCCAAATTCATTGAGAGGAGAGTTAATACCACACACATCTTGAATTCTTGAGTGTTGATTGGTGTTGGGGAATTAATGGAACAATCTCAAATTTTCAAGAGGACTTGAAGTGATCAAGGAGACTTGATTGTGCGGTTGGTAGCTCAACTTACGGATCCGAAGACTAAAAGGAGAATAGAATTGAGAAATCGATTACTAACTGAAGCTAGAGGCTCAAGTACAAAGTCATTACTTAGCTTAGAGGGTTTTGTATTTGATTTGTACTGAAACTATTCTTATTAGTGGATTGTTTGGTGCTATATATAGGCCTTAGATTTTTTTTTTTTTTTTTTTTTTTTGGCCCTATTTTGGGTTTTTCTCTCTATAAACACTTTGATGTGTTTGGGATGCCTGTGTTGTGATTGAGATTTCTTTTTTCTTTTTTCTTTTTAAATCTATCCACGCATCTGCATGTCAATTGGTCACAGTTGGGCTTAGTTCTCTAATTAACTAAAATTGACATAAGCCATAAAATCGGTGTCTAAATTGTATCTCTCAAATATAGATGCTACTTGTACTATCTAGACCTAAAGTATCAAAGTATAGCTTTATTTCTTTACTCCATTTCATTTACTAAAATTTGCAATTTGTGTGGGAAATTGATATCAAAGCATCGATGCTAGAACATTTTGCAAAGTGTTTTTTTTATTATTATTTTTTTTTTAAAAGAGTTTTGCAAAGTATTGATACTATTAAACATTTCATTTACTAAAATTTGCAATTTGTGCGGGAAATTGATGCTAGAACATTTTGCAAAGTACGTGTTTTTTATTATTATTTTTTTTTATAAGAGTTTTGCAAAGTATTGATACTATTAAACTGCCGACTAGTCATGTAGTAGCAAAGTCTTATTTTGAAGAATATTCCTTTCCTATATTTCCCCATATTTTTAGTACAGTTCTGTAAAAAGAGGCGAAAGCTCTCTCTGAAAAAAAACTCTCTGTTTTATTGAAGAAGACTTAGCAATACAACTTTCTAGAATGAATAAGTACAATCGCCTAGCTCTATATATACAAAAGGCTATCTGATACAAAATAATGAATAAAAAACTAATCTCCACTTTTGAAGGGAAAAGTGGTTACAAGCTTATACTACAACTACCTATGATTACAAGAATTTATATCACAGCCTTATCTCCCTAAGCCACGTGGCAGCAATTCCTCATAACTGTGTATAAACAAGTCATGGTAAGGTATGGCTTCTATTGTCTCCATTAAGTAGCTCATGTCCATTACCTCATGCTCTGCCTTTGAGATTGTGGTCTTGCCTTTCACTGCACTGGTATCAATCTTGGACTTATCTTCCACAGCACTAGCATTAGTCCTAGCATCACCAGCATTGAGATTGGTCTCATCAAGTTTAACAAGTTCCACCAAAATGAACCAACAATATGCAATAATATTCCATTCTCTGAAAGAATATATATATATATATATATATATATATATATATTATGTTGAATTTGTCACAAAAAAGGCATTTCCATGCATGCTGGTATAAATATGTACACTATACAATTACCTACTTGCATGTTGTTTTATGAAATGTCAGCTTTCAATTCCGAAATGTTACAACGCCTGGGGGCATTAGGGCTTTGCTGCTAGTGATTTAATATCTAGGTGGCGGCACTATAATTTCTCAAGGACCATTTTGAAATCAGGTTTTCAAGTCACTCTTCGCAGCTAATTAATAAAGAGGTAGGGTGGAAATTCCTTTAAGGGTTAGACTCAAAGCTAAAAAGAATTCCGACCAAATTAAAGAGAAGTGGTCTACGGTTTTTCTCTGTTTTATATATGACCAATTCATTACTTTGGTTATATCTATTGTGGGTGGGTCACCTTTTGTTGGAGGAAAACGGCTAGCTATATAGCGCATTAGGTACTGTAAACTTTAAAAGTAAGGGAATTCTAATTGGCATAGACTCTATATCATAACTGTTTATAGGGAAGAGAGAGAGAGACAGACAGACAGACAGACCTAAATTAAGGCCAATAATTAAGGAGGCCATGGCCCCGGACCTATAACACCCCCGCCCCCTAAATTTAATTAAATTATGTAATAATCATGTAAATATTTAGTTTAAAAATTTACATCTAACTTTTCCAAGAATTCAATTGGTCTAGCAAGGGAAGAAAAAAAAGACGGATGGCATGTGTCCCTTCTTAATAAAATAGAATTAAATAACTTTTTTTATTATTATTTTAGATTTACGTTTTTGGTATTTTAACAATTATAATCTTTTAGTAAGTAACAATCTTTCTTAATCAATTGAAAATTAAGGACAAACTAAGAAATTATAGATTATACAACTTTGAGCAAGGTTATTATTTTACTTTTAATTTAAGGTAGTTTCATGCTCTTGAACATGCATTTTTTGGCTTTCTTCTATATCCATATATTTCATATTAATTTTTTACTCAAAATTTTGATGGAGGTTGTAGTAATGGTATATACATAAATCCAAAACCCACACATGCGTGCCTACACACACTCATTGGAACACGCGCGCATACAAACATATAGGGCTATATTTGTAATCAACTTTTTTATAGAACTTTGGCAATGGTTGGTAACTAGAAAATCTACCTCATGTTTATAGAGTGGCTGTACATTTGTACTTATTCTTATATTTTCTAAATAGATATTATTTTATTTTTCATGTATTGATTTAGTTTTAATTTTTTTGTTTAATTCCTTTTTTTTTTTCATCTTTTGGTTTCCCCCCAAAGATGAAATTCTGATTATGTACCTAAGAGGAAATAAGATTAATTGGGTTTGGCCTCATAGCCCCTAAAAATAAAATCCACAAGAAAAAGCTGTAAGAGTCTACGTCTCAATTTAGTGTATATATAAAATTGTTGTATTGTAATCTACCTATTAATTAAATATATATATGGATAGATTAATTCTAGACTAACACTATAAAGTGATACAGCTATGATCTTTAATCTAAGTACAATGTATTAGTACAAGTCCTATAAAAAAAAAAAAGTAACAAGTTGTACTGCAGGTATGCTGAATTTAGATCTATATTTCTAATAGACTATATATATATATATATATATATATATATATATGTGTGTGTAGGAAATCAATTTTACATTTCAAGTTATTATTCTGGGTAAAATTAGGGTTCCTTTCTTACCTTATCTTTTCAGTTTCAGGGTCTATGAAATTTCGTTGGCAATTTGAGATCTCTGAGTATAGGATTGGGTATATATGGTAGGGTCAGTCTGTAGAGCCTGATTTTAGGCCATCAAACTTCAAAGAGCTGCCTAAGCAATTACTCTAAACAGCAATTAAGGTCAACATTGGAGGGCTGGGTATATTCTATATTGGTCGATCGTACGGTCAGTCTATTTTTCCAATAGTTAGTAACAGTCCCAACGGCATTCCAGTTTGGACAACTTAATTAGGTGCAAGCTGGTGGCAATGGCCGGCCTATCTTTTACTCTATATGTGGGGGTGCAAACTGTCTTGACCTTACTGTGCTTTGCAAGACAAGCCATTTTCAACTTAAGATTAGGTTAAGATAGAGCTTAATTATTAAAGTTATGCATGCTAGCTAGGATTAGTTATTGGCCTTTTCTTGCTTGTGGCGTTGATGTCTTGCTTGTTTCATACCTAGCTACATGCAAGAAACCTAAAATTTTCAGACTCCCTAGCTAGCATTTAGATTAGTCCTTAAGTTTACCTTTTGATCAAGCAACTGTGAAAGTCTTCGACTTCTAGCATCTAAGTTAAACCTTTTAATAAACGAGGTTTGAGGACGATGTTATGGTTCCGCTGGTGAATTGGGGCAATAATGGTGTTGGTCACTTCAAGGGGACCTGACCTCCATGGAAGATTAGAGAGATAAAGAAAAGAATGAGTAAACGTATTATTCATCAATGAATGAATCTGTTACAGTAGTTAATCCCTTATACCCGTAGGTAATCCTAACTAACTCACAGTCCAGTGATACAACTAACTCCCACTCTTAACCACCCATCAATCTATTAACTAGTGTGGTAATCTTTAACCCAATAGTAACTAACTAGTAACTATCTGTTACAACCATTATAGCTCACATGTGTAATTACAATTCAATTGGAATAGATTCCTAACAGACATCAGTACTTAGCTAGGTTTAGAAGTGGATATATAGAAAAAACAAAGGAAGACTAGTAGACTTCTTAAGATCCATGCAGCCTGTAATTACCAACTTGCATCAACTTTTTTTGGGTAAAACCAAAATTGCATCAACTTTCATCAATGTATATGTTGCCAATGGCCTCTAGGTTAATGACATTTCCTTTCCTTATTATTAGTAAGAATGATGGATGAAATTATAGTTTTGAATTTTGCTTTATACTTAAATTAGTTGCCAAGAAAGAGAACAAGAACGCATCTAGCACAAGTAATTATTTTTAAGTATTTCTAGAGCACAGTGAATAATACTTCATTCTTTCATATTTATGGTGGACTTCATTATGAATGTAAAATGAAGGAACATCATTCACTATGCTCTTGAAGTATCTAAGAACTTTCTGTCTAAAACAAGCATTTTTTCTATCAATATTGATGAGAACTATCTCCTTGATTATATCCTTACCTTTTTTTTTTTTTTTTTTTTGCCTTTTCCAACTGTACTCTTTTGCTTCATTATTGTTATTCTTAGATCCAAATAAAAGCAGAAAATTGAAAAGGAAATTAGAATATTCATGTGCTAAAACTCTTGGCTTAATTTATGTCAACCACCTTATTTGATCATAGAGAGATCAATATCAACAGCTACTACTTTTAATGGGGAAACTTTAAAAATAGGTTCCTATTCTTTTACCTTAGTATTTCAAACTATTTCGTAATTTTCTTCAAACTTTGTTTTTTCTTTTTTACGTGTATATATATATATATATAATACTTAATTATCATCCATATTTTGGCTGTAAATCATTCTACGTACCAGCAACAATAACACACTAGAAGAATCAAATTCTAAAAGGTTTATGTGCTCAACAACATTGAGAAATTTCTAGAATAAAAAATAAAGCTATCATTAATCTCTCGTTAAAAACCAAATTAATTTAAAACAAAGAGAAGTTATAGCAAAGATAATACATGCAAACTTGGAAAATTAGTTACTTGACCTACTTTCAATTGAATTTATATGCAGTAAAGATAATACATAGAAATTTGCTATTGGATTAAAAGGCAGATAGAGATGGGTTCAAGTAATAGTCTTTGATAATGACATACTTTGTGGTGCTATATGTATTTGTGATTCAAACTTCACTTTTCCCTTCTTTCACTATTTACCTATTAAAAATAAGAAAAATAATAGAGATTAGTGATTGCCTGAGATTTCTATATTTGTACTTTGTATAAATAAATCATAACTTTGAAGCCTTTCATGCGTTGAGCCTTTTAATTATTTAATTAATAGGAAAAACAAAACAGATCGAGATTGCATCCTAGAGTGCTCAACTAGATAGAGTCGCGTGTTTGCATCCTTTTAATTATTATTATTACTATTATTATTATTATTATTATTATTGTACCCACGTCAAAATAAATTCCCTTTTACTTGGAAAAATTATTATATGATGCATGCTTAGCACGCTTAAGTAGCAATAGCCAACCATTTTTTTATATATAAAAATTAAAAATAGCCAACCATTTTATTCGAGGTAGCATGTACTATTCTTGAAATTCCAATGTTCCAAGACCCAGCATTTTAAACTATTATCACCTCTAGTTGACCCAAAATGATCAAAACAATTTGGTATAATATCCGCTATAAAATTATTTTTATATATAAATATATATATATATATATATATATATATATCTACCTAACTTCTTGAACTATCTATCTAAATTCGATATGTTGGGTTACACGTGTGAGTGAAATTCCACATTGAATAAAGATGAGAAGAATGAGTAGTTAATATAACATAATTGAGCACATACCTATTGGGCTTAGGCCTTTTGGGTTAAAGTGTGTCTCTATATGTTATATTAATTATTCAAGGAAGCTCCCCAAGGTGTTTATCTCCCCATCAAGTGGTATCAGAGCCTAGGGTTAGGTTTGAGTGGGAGCAATGGCAGAGGAAGCAGGAAAAGCGTCTGGAATAGAAAAGTTCGATGGCATAAACTTTGCGTATTGGAGGATGCAAATTGAAGATTATCTCTATGGGAGGAAATTGCACCTGCCTCTTTTGGGGACAAAACCTGAGGCGATGAAGGTTGAGGAATGGGCTCTTCTTGACAGACAGGTACTGGGAGTTATCAGGTTAACTCTATCTAGGTCTGTTGCACATAACATTGTGAAGGAGAAGACCACAGCAGATCTGATGAAGGCTTTGTCTGGTATGTATGAAAAGCCATCAGCAAATAATAAGGTGCATTTGATGAAGAAACTGTTCAATCTGAAGATGGCAGAGAACGCATCAGTAACACAACATCTGAATGAATTTAACACTATCACAAATCAATTGTCGTCTGTAGAAATTGATTTTGATGATGAGATTCGTGCTCTGATCGTTTTGGCTTCTTTGCCAAACAGTTGGGAGGCAATGAGGATGGCAGTGAGCAATTCTACAGGAAAAGAAAAACTCAAGTACAATGATATACGAGATTTAATTCTGGCTGAAGAGATTCGCAGAAGAGATGCAAGTGAAACCTTAGGATCTGGTTCTGCCCTAAACCTTGAGACAAGAGGCAGAGGTAATAACAGAAATTCAAATCGGGGTAGATCAAAATCCAGAAATTCTAATCGGAACAGAAGTAAATCTAGATCAGGCCAACAAGTACAATGCTGGAATTGTGGGAAAACAGGTCACTTTAGGAACCAATACAAAAGTCCTAAGAAGAAGAATGAAGATGATTCTGCTAATGCTGTAACAGAAGAGGTACATGATGCATTACTTCTTATAGTAGACAATCCACTTGATGATTGGGTTTTGGACTCAGGAGCTTCATTTCATACCACTCCACACTGAGAAATCATACAGAATTATGTTGCAGGTGATTTTGGTAAGGTGTATTTGGCTGATGGTTCAGCCTTGGATGTTGTGGGTATGGGAGATGTCCGGATATTGTTGCCCAATGGGTCTGTTTGGTTACTGGAGAAGGTTCGACATATTCCTGACCTAAGGAGGAATTTGATTTCTGTTGGACAACTTGATGATGAAGGGCATGCAATACTATTTGTTGGTGGTACTTGGAAGGTTACAAAGGGAGCTAGAGTATTGGCTCGTGGAAAGAAGACTGGTACTCTATATATGACCTTAAGTCCAAGAGACACAATTGCAGTTGCTGATGCAAATATTGATACAAGCCTATGGCACCGCAGACTTGGTCACATGAGTGAGAAAGGGATGAAGATGCAGCTGTCAAAAGGAAAACTACCAGAATTGAAGTCCATTGATTTTGACATGTGTGAAAGCTGCATCTTAGGAAAGCAGAAAAATGTGAGCTTCTTGAAAACTGGCAGGACACCGAAGGCTGAAAAATTGGAGTTAGTACACACTGATTTGTGGGGGTTTTCTCCGGTTGCATCCCTTGGAGGTTCAAGGTACTACATTACTTTCATTGATGACTCAAGCAGAAAGGTATGGGTTTATTTTCTGAAAAATAAATCTGATGTATTTGAAACTTTTAAGAAGTGGAAAGCCATGGTTGAGACAGAAACAGGTTTGAAAGTAAAATGTTTGAGGTCAGATAATGGAGGAGAGTACATAGATGGAGGGTTCAGTGAGTATTATGCTATACAGGGAATTAGGATGGAGAAGACCATTCCTGGGACACCACAACAGAATGGTGTGGCTGAGCGCATGAACAGAACACTTAATGAGCGTGCTAGGAGTATGAGGTTGCATGCTAGACTACCAAAAACCTTCTGGGCTGATGCTGTTAGCATTGCAGCTTACCTAATAAACCGAGGGCCATCAGTTCCCATGGAGTTCAGACTTCCTGAGGAGGTTTGGAGCGGTAAAGAGGTAAAGTTTTCACATCTAAAAGTTTTTGGTTGTGTTTCTTATATTCATATTGATTCTGATGCTCGTAGTAAACTTGATGCTAAGTCTAAAATATGTTTTTTCATTGGTTATGGTGATGAGAAATTTGGCTATAGGTTTTGGGATGAACAAAACAGGAAAATCATCAGAAGTAGAAATGTGATATTTAATGAACAGGTTATGTACAAGGACAGGTCAACTGTAGTATCAGATGTTGCAGAGATAGATCAAAAGAAATCTGAGTTTGTCAACTTAAATGGATTGACTGAAAGTACTGTCCAGAAAAGGGGTGAAGAAAATAAGGAGAATGCAAATTCACAGGTAGATCAGAGTACACCTGTAGCTGAAGTCCGCAGATCTTCCAGGAACATTAGACCTCCACAGCGTTATTCACCCACTTTAAATTATCTTTTGTTGACTGATGGTGGTGAGCCAGAGTGTTATAAAGAAGCCTTGCAAGATGAGAATTCAAGCAAGTGGGAGTTAGCCATGAAGGATGAGATGGATTCCTTGTTGGGGAATCAGACATGGGAACTGACTGAATTGCCAGTAGGAAAGAAGGCTTTGCACAACAAGTGGGTATACAGAATAAAGAATGAGCATGATTGTAGCAAACGTTACAAGACTAGATTAGTTGTTAAAGGGTTCCAACAGAAGGAGGGCATTGACTACACAGAGATATTTTCTCCAGTTGTGAAGATGTCAACAATTAGACTAGTGCTGGGAATGGTGGCTGCAGAAAATTTACATCTTGAGCAGTTAGATGTGAAGACGACATTCCTTCATGGTGACTTGGAGGAAGACCTTTACATGATTCAACCAGAAGGGTTCATTGTTCAGGGACAAGAGAATCTAGTCTGCAAACTGAGAAAGAGCTTGTATGGCCTAAAACAAGCTCCAAGATAGTGGTACAAGAAATTTGACAGTTTTATGCATAAAATTGGGTTCAAGAGATGTGAAGCTGATCATTGTTGCTATGTCAAATTCTTTGACAATTCTTATATCATTTTACTGTTGTATGTGGATGATATGCTCATTGCAGGGTCTAGCATTGAGGAGATTAGTAATCTGAAGAAGCAATTGTCAAAACAGTTTGCAATGAAAGATTTAGGAGCTGCAAAGCAAATCCTTGATATGAGAATCATTAGAGACAAGGCTAATGGTACATTGAAGCTTTCACAGTCAGAGTATGTGAAGAAAGTTCTCAGCAGGTTCAATATGAATGAAGCCAAACCAGTGAGCACACCCTTGGGTAGTCATTTCAAACTGAGCAAGGAACAGTCGCCAAAGACAGAAGAAGAAAGGGACCATATGAGCAAGGTGCCCTATGCCTCAGCTATTGGCAGCTTGATGTATGCTATGGTGTGTACAAGGCCAGACATTGCACATGTAGTGGGAGTTGTGAGCAAATTCATGAGTAGGCCTGGAAAGCAGCATTGGGAGGCAGTTAAGTGGATTCTGAGATATCTGAAGGGTTCATCAGATACATGTCTTTGCTTCCCAGGTGCAAGTTTGAAGCTGCAGGGTTATGTAGATGCTGATTTTGCTTGTGATATTGATAGTAGAAAGAGTACTACTGGGTTTGTATTTACTCTAGGTGGTACAGCTATATCATGGACTTCAAATCTACAAAAGATTGTTACTTTATCTACTACAGAAGCTGAGTATGTTGCAGCAACTGAAGCTGGAAAGGAGATGATTTGGTTACATGGTTTCTTAGATGAATTGGGTAAGAAGCAGGAGATGAGCATTCTACATAGTGACAGTCAGAGTGCAATCTTTCTTGCCAAAAATTCGGCTTTTCATTCAAAGTCGAAGCACATACAGACAAAATACCACTTTATCCGGTACCTTGTTGAAGATAAATTGGTAATACTTGAGAAGATCTGTGGATCTAAGAACCCAGCAGACATGTTGACTAAGGGTGTCACTATTGAGAAGTTGAAGCTGTGTGCAGCTTCAGTTGGTCTTCTAGCTTGAGGACAGGAGGACGAGTTGCAGGGATGAGGGATTGCTTTTGGAGGATAGCGACTGATGTTGGTGATTGAACTAGTCTCCAAGTGGGAGATTTGTTGGGCTTTGTGGAGCCTAGTTTTTTGGCCCGTTTTGTAGCCCATTGTAATCCTATGCGCAGGATATAAAAGCATTTTTTTGATAATTAGGGTTTAGTCTTGTTGTTGTGTTTCAGAGAGAGAGAGAGAGAAACACTGTAGCTGCACTTTGTATTTTTTTTTTTCTGATAATAATGAAATCCCTGCAACTCTGTGGACGTAGGCAAATTGCCGAACCACGTAAATACTGTCTTGTGCGTGTGATTATTTTTCTTTAGCGTTTGTTTTCTCTATTTTTGTTTCTCATAGGTTGGGAATCGGGTTGAATTCCCTACAACTGGTATCAGAGCCAAGGTCATAG
The DNA here is from genome assembly GCA_019022515.1 of Quercus aquifolioides. Taxonomy (NCBI): domain Eukaryota; kingdom Viridiplantae; phylum Streptophyta; class Magnoliopsida; order Fagales; family Fagaceae; genus Quercus; species Quercus aquifolioides. The sequence continues at coordinate 62,984,299 of CM032329.1, read as the reverse complement.
GTTCGAGTCATTGGAGCCGCATTGTGAGGGAGGGATTGTGAGGGATTTCACAATTCGCTCCAATACTAATAAGCTTGGTCTGCGATCGAATGCTATAAAAGATTTGTGCCCCCTCATCCTTCACCAATTGGTGGTTGGATGGATTGGTAAGGCACACGGTCCGACAAGTGGTATTAGAGCCCATGGTGGTGTGCGGCGAAAGTTGTGAGGTGTTCATAGTCCCTACCCAGCGAGGACAGAGAAAGCCTTAATGGCCCACACACAAAAATCCTGGAGAAAAGAAAAGCCCAACAAAGGAATATTGCAAATGGTGCTAAACAATGATGAGGTGCGAGGTTCCCATGGACATGGACGTGCGGAGTTCCCATGGATGTGCATGCGGGGTTGACACGTGGTTCCCATGGATGGCGTACGAGAGACCCATGGATGACGCGCTGATGAAGTGAAAAAGCCCATTAGGCAAGGGGGAGCAAGTAGGACTTATTCTTGGCCCACAAAAAAGTCTTGAAGCCTACAGAGTGGTAGAGACTCACACGTGAGGGGGAGATTGTTGGGTTACATGTGTGAGTGAAGTCCCACATTGAATAAAGATGAGAAGAATGAGTACTTAATATAACATCATTGAGCACATACCCATTGGGCTTAGGCCTTTTGGGTTAAAGTGTGTCTCTATATGTTATATTAATTATTCAAGGAAGCTCCCCAAGGTGTTTATCTCCCCATCACGATAGACCTTAAGTCAATGAACATATAAACTCATGAAGGTTTGGCATATTTTTCGGCATTTATTTATTTAAAATTAAGTATTCTAGACTAAGATGTAAAGAATTGGAAATTAATTTACATAGAAGAGAAATTAAAAGATTACAAGAATTTATCTATGACGCACGATAATATTTAATTTGGGTATATATATATATATATTGGAGAAGATTATCTATATTAATTTGATAGATCTTAACTAAAGTCAACGATTTTAATATAAACTCTACAAATCCTAGACTAGAATCGAGACTGCAAAGAGAGAAAGAATAGAAAAAGAATTTAAATAAAGGAGAAATTTAAAAGTTTACGAGAATTTGACTCAGTAAAAAGGGAGAGAGGAAAAAAAAAAGAAAACACATATCATAATTATTTTTTACATATTTATTTACATTAAAATTGTGTAGAATTTACACAATTTTATCTAAAAATGACACACATCAGTCCGTATATAATTGTATAAATTTACAAGTTTGTTACAGTAACTATGTAAATTTACATTGACGCTATTCATTTTACATTTAATTAGTTGTTTATTATTTCTTTACGTGTCTCAAGGATGAGAGAAGAAAGTGGATGGTATTTTTTGTGTGTGAAGAAAGAGAAACAATTAAAAAAATTAAGAAAAATTAATATTTTAAAGAAATGAAATGTAAAATAAATAATTTGATATAAGCTGTTTTGAAAGTGAATATATAAATTTAAAAAAAAAAAAGTTCTTATGTTAAAATAGACAAATTTTTTTTTTTTTTTTTTTTGCAAAGTTGATTACGAATGCTCTTACAATATTAATATTGGAATAGATTTAAAAAGATGCATTGCGTGTGTCTATTGTCATGATTACATCTACAATTTGAGATATAGCGTAACTGTGTAAGTACTTTCTATATAGCCTTAGTATAAAGTGGACGGTCTTTGACAAACAAAATTAGAGGTGTATTGTATAAGGTCCTTTTTTAATAAGAAAATTTCATAATTGAAAGACTTAAAGGAAATTAACCCATTCACAGGTAACTCAAACTAGCTCTCCCTCATCTCTAAGACTCTAATGGTTCGTTAGGATTGAAGGAGAGAGAGGGAGAGTGGGGTAGAGTAGAGTAAAATTGACCCAAAATTAATCTATTTTCAGCCAACTTTACTCTACTCCTTTCTATTCCCCCTTTCTCCCTCATCAATCCAAACGGCCCTAACCAAGACTTAAAGAGAGAATAAGAGGAACAAGAATACACCCCTAGTCTAGTTAAGGCAACAAGGCCAACGGGACTCTTAGGCACTTAGCTAGCTAGGTAATGTCCTAATGCAACCAAATTAAAAAGGTCCCTATTAACTAATATACTATATTATATTTACTCTAACTTAATATGTAGTAATTTTTTTTTTTTTTTAAATTAAGGCCATTCACTTGTCCAAAAGAAAATTTATAAGGTCCCATCTATTGGTCAATTTAATGTATTGTGTATTTGTCTCATAGTGTAAAAAAAAATTAATTAAGGTCCAAAAAAATTTAATTGATAATATAATGTTTGAAAGAGTATCCCTTCGAATGTTGTGCACTCTATTAATACATTTTACTTGTAAATTATAAATTTCTATTATAGATTATGTTTCATTCATTCATAAATAGTTTTTTATTATAAATATTTACTAGAAAATATCCATTTGATATGAAAACCTTAATAAAAAGAGTGAAAAAATGAAATTTAATTGAATCTAAAAAAGGATAAATAAATATATTAATAGTAATAAACAAGACATAGCAAAAAATTAGGGTGAAAAATATATCCAAAGTTAAATAAACAAGAATGTAAGGTCACAATTCGTAGCCCAAGCCCAAAAGATATGAGATATGAGCCCAATGAGCCCAATACAATGAATTTGTAAAGAGTAGGTGAAAAAGTTGAGCTTTTGGTGAATTAGATAACGGCTAATAGTGATTTCGAAAGATGAACAAGCATGCAGCACACGTAAACCTCAATAAAACAAGTATCCGAGGAGATAGATTATGAATTTAATCTATAGTTTTGATGGTTAAAACAGTTCTCAGTACTATAGTAATTCTTTTTCTCTCTTTTCTCTCTTTGTTTTTCAGTCCATTTTTTGAACCATAGTCATTCCCATCAGTAGAGCTTCATATTCGGCCTCATTATTTGTGGCCGAGAAATCTAACTTCAATGACTTTTCAATAGTGATTTTCTCAGGAGATATCAGCACTAGTCCCACTCCGGAACCTTTCTGATTTGTTGCACCGTCAACATACACCTCCCATAATGAGGGGCCTCGTTGAGAGATCATGCCAACCGATTTTTCATTCATGTTATGTGTTGGTACCAATTATTCTAATAGGGGTTCAGTGAACTCGGCCACTAGATCCGCGAGGACTTGGCCCTTGATGGAGGTACGAGGCATGTACTTGATGTCGAAAGCTCCTATAACTGTACCTCATTTAGTTATCCTCCCTGTGTAGTCAGCACTTCGGAGTATGGCTTTAAGCGAAAGCTGGGTAAGAACAACAACTGTATGTGCTTGGAAATAATGGGGCAACCTCCGTGTACCATGCACTATTGCTAGGATGGCTTTCTCCAGCGGTAGATAACGAACCTCGGCCTCATGCAGCGACTTACTCACATAATAAACTGACCGTTGTACACCGCAATCAACTTGTATCAACACCAAGCTTACAGCATAAGGGGCCACAGCAATGTAGGCAAATAGGATCTTATCTGGTTCAGGACTGGACATGATTGGTGGCTGAGCTAGATAGTCTTTAAGTTGCTGGAAAGTTAAGGCACATTCTTCAGTCCACTCAAACCCCTTCCACTTGTTGATCAATAAGAAAAAAGGTTTACATCTATCCGCTGATCGAGAGATAAATCGGTTCAAAGCAGTGGCCATTCCAGTCAATTTCTGGACTTCTTTGGGATTCCGAGGTGGTTGCAAATTGTTAATAGCCTTTATCTGATCGAGATTGACCTCAATCCCCCTGTGAGTTACCATATAACCCAAGAATTTTCCTGATCCCACGCCAAACGAGTACTTGGAAGCGTTTAGACGCAACTTGTATCTTTTAAGAATTTCAAAAATGTTTCCAAGGTCTCCCATATGCTCGGAAACTACCTTGCTTTTCACCACCATGTCATCTATGTAAATTTCAATGTTCTTACCCAACTGTGGCTCAAACATCCTCGTCATCATTCTTTGGTAGGTGGATCCCGCATTTTTCAAACCAAATGACATCATTTTGTAGTGGTAGTTCCCAATGGGGGTGACAAAAGCAGTCTTTTTCTGATCATCCAAGGCTAAAGGTATTTGGTGATAACCTTCAAAGGCATCCAGAAAGCTCATCCGAGGATGACCTACAGTTGCATCCATTAGCTGGTCTACTTTAGGCATAGGGAATGAGTCTTTAGGGCAAGCCTTATTCAAGTCTGTGAAATCTACGCACACTCACCACCTCCCACTCTTCTTTTTCATCACCACAGTATTCGCTAACCATTCAGGATAAAAAATTTCCTTAATAGCTCCAGCTTGTTTGAGCTTCGTTACTTCCTCTCGTACTGCATTAGCGTGCTCCTTGGATGGGCGCCGAGGAGGCCGTTTCTTTGGGGTGGTGAAGGGGTTGACATTTAGGTGGTGACAGATGAATTCTGGATCCACTTTTGGGGTTTCATAAGCATTCCAGGCAAATACATCAATATTTCTTCTGAGGAATTCTATCAGCTCTTCCTTCTCTTGAAGAGGCAATTGAGATCCAACCTGAAAGAACTTTTCCGGATCGTCCCCGATAACAACCTTTACCAAATCTTCACACTTCGCCTCCTCGGTTGACTTATCGATGGGCAACGCCGGAGGTTTTAACTGCTATAAATCCTCTCCAGCATGGGCCGAGGACTTAGCCTCGAGCTTATGTTGAATGGCAACCACTAAGCATTTTCTAGCCATCGATTGATCTCCCAAAATCTCCTTAACCTGGCCTTCGGACGGGTATTTAACCTTCTGGTGGAGAGTAGAAGAAACAGCTCCTAACGTATGAAGCCAGGGTCTGGCCACGATTGCTGTATAAGGTGAATATGCATCTACGACTATGAAATCTACCTCTACTACTTCCAGACCAGTTTGTACAAGTAGTCGGATTTGGCCCCTTGGGATAACGACTTTCCCATCGAAACTCACCAGGGGGAACTATAGGGTGCTAAGTCCTTGGGCTTTAAGTTCAGCCCCATATACAAGTCGGGGTACATTATCTCAGCCCCACTGCCTTGGTCCACCATCACTCTCTTCACATCATACCTACCAATTCTTAGGGTGATTACCAAAGCGTCGTCGTGGGGTTGTATGGTTCCAATTTTATCTTTGTTCGAGAAGCCCAAGACTGGTGGAATTTCCATTTTAGCCCTCTTCAGATCTTGATTAACGTCTCTTGCGGATAGACGGGCTACAGACATTACTCTGGACGGGTAGGATCCTATTCTTCCTGGTGCAGCGAAGATGACATTAATAGTTCCCAAGGGGGGTCTTGAAGAATCATCTCTTCGAGATTCCGAGTTTGCTTGGCTTCCCTGACCACTGGAGTGATGTAGGAGTTGTTTTAATTTGCCCTCGCGAACGAGTTGGTCCAAATGATCCCACAGACTCCTACAATCCTCTGTGGTGTGTCCATGATCTTGATGATATTGGCAGTAAAGATTGTGATTGCATTTTTCAGGGTTTACCACCATTTTATTTGGTCGTTTAAAGAATGGCTCATTCTTGATTTTCTCTAGAACTTGATGCACCGATTCGCGGAACACGGCGTTGACTACTTGAAGGTTTGCTGATCCTGATTGCCCAGCATAATCCCTACGTGGTTTGTTATTACTGTACCGATTCGACCTGAAATTCCTCCTCTCTTGAGGGATAACCTTATCATTCCCTTTCCCCTGCTACTAATCCTCTTCAACCCTTTTATACTTATCAATCCTGTCCATCAGTTGACGCACATTGGTGACAGATTTGCCAGTAAGAGATTTCCTCAAACTGTGATCGGCAGGGAGTCCGAGTTTGAAAGTACTAATGGCCAATTCGTCAAAATCGCCATCTATCTCGTTAAACATCTCCCAGTACCCATCTGAATACGTTTTCAGAGTCTCACCCTCTTGCATGCTCAAGGATAGGAGGGAAGTCAACGGCCGAGGGACTCTGCGACATGTGACAAAACGGGAACCAAATGCTTGAGTGAGCTCTTTGAAGGAACTTTTAGAATCTGCTTTCAGGCAGTCAAACCACCTTATTACAACTGGTCCTAGACTAGAGGGAAACACCTTACACATCAAAGTTTCATCCTTGGAATGGACAGCCATCCTCTGGTTGAAATGGCTCACGTGCTCCACAGGGTCTGTTCGACCATTATAGATGGTAAACGTTGGATGATGAAAATGTCTAGGAAGTCTTGCCTCTTCAATCTTACGCATGAAAGGCGACCTGGAGATTTGGTTTAAGGCCTTGCTCATAGCGTCATTTTCTATGCCTTTTCGTGACAGGCTTCGAAATCACCGCTCACAATGATGCTCTTCTTCATAGGAAAAGGATTCACTGGGTGGGGTTCGAGACCTCCGCCTGTAATTAACATCCTGTCCATCATCGGAATAATCGTCAGAGTTCGAAGAAGTCCGTTTCCTCTTTGCATGGCGTAATTCCCTTTTGAGTTGATCAATTTCCAATTGCATGTTCTTGTTGTTCTCTGCATGGGAAATATGACTTCTACCTCGTGGCTGACTTCGGTCAGTATGTGTGGTATGCATACTTCCTTCACGATCACCTCTCTGTTCGAGGATGAGAAAAGGATCGCCATGTTGGGACGCCCTTGATTCTGCTGGTTGTGGACTCGATTCTGCCATTGTTGATCGTTGCTTTCACTATCGCTCAAGCTCTTTCCACAGACGGCACCAATTGTAAGGTTACAATTCGTAGCCCAAGCCCAAAAGATATGGGATATGAGCCCAATGAGCCAAGTACAATGAATTTGTAGAGAATGGGTGAAAAAGCTGGGCTTTTGGTGAATTGGATAACAGCTAATAGTGATTTCGAAAGATGAACAAGCATGTAGCACACGTAAACCTCAATAAAACAAGTATCCGAGGAGATAGATTATGAATTTAATCTATAGTTTTGATGGTTAATACAATTCTCAGTGCTATAGTAATTCTTTTTCTCTTTTTTCTCTCTCTGTTTTTCCGTCCCCTTCTCATGAGAAGTCTTTTACATTATATAGTTCCTTCCAGACCCTCTTGATCGTACACTTGTTAATCATCTAGGCCTTCACTTGAGTACATGTCCCATCAAACATCTTCTTTAGCTCTCTGCGAATGGTGGTAGCTGAGACTACACTGTTCAAGGGTCTTCTCCACATAAATGCGGTCAGAAAAGTTGCTGCAGTGCATTTAATGCGATGGTAGAAATTTTTCTTTTAGATATTTCTGTGTTCTTATCACCTTTATACGTGCTTGAGATTCATCTTGATCATCATTGGAACTCCCTGGAAGGTCACCTAAATTTCCCAAATGCGTGCTTGACCGATATTCATCGTATCCGAGAAGGAGCTACTCCTCGGACTATATTCCTCCATTCTTTACTTACATGATTCTCAACTTTGGGGCTTCTCCCAATCATTTATTCCTCTTCAGACATATCCACATCTTCGGATAGGGCCCAAGACCCAATATACAAATTTGGGCTCTTAACTCCACAAAGAAAATGATAAAACTATTACAAATCTATTTATATATATATATATATATATATATATATATTAATAGATAAAGCTGAGAAAATATCCAATTGGAATTCAAGTTGAAATTCAATTAGAGTATAATTTTGTGACATGTGTCCCATTTAATCTAAGTTTTAAATTTTTGTGTTGTTGATGCCCAATTTTTGAAAATCTATACCCAAAGGCCCATGAGGAAGAAAGCCCAATGAGAAGTAAGGCCCAAAGACCCACCAAGAAGACCGAAGAGCAAAGAAAGAAGTGCAAGTGAAAGCAAATCTATAGCAAAACACAAATCTGCTGCAGAATACAAATCTGCCGCAGAATATAGCTTTACCGCAAAATATAGTTCTCTGGCAAAATGGCTTCGGCAGATGAAGACGCAACTCCCTATTCTTTGGCAGAAGGCTTTACTGTCGCAAAATACAGATCTGCCGCAAAATACAGTTCTCTGGCAGGATGGCTTCGGCAGATGAAGATAAATTGGACTCAATACCCTTTTGATCCAGTTAACATTATTTGGCTCACAAAGGCCCAAATCCATTTTTATAAAAAAGAGACAGGCCTGAAAACTGATATGAAAAAGAACAATGAAAAGAAACAAGGAGCAGCAGGAAGTGTCAGCAGCAGGAGACGCGTGAAGTAGAGATGGCAAAATGTACCCGACCCGCGGGTACCCGGCCCGACCCGACCCTAATGGGTCGGATTTTACCCGATCCGTTTAACATTAGGGTCGGGTCTGGGTTTTCATTAAAAAACCCGAAGCGGGTTCGGGTCGGGTCCGAGTATTAGGCATACCTGGCCCGAACCCGACCCGTATATATAATATTAAAAAAAAAAAAAAAAAAAAAAAAACAAACCCTAAGTATAAATAGTCATTTTTCACCCTCAGACCCATTCTCTTACCCTCTCATTCTCTCCCAAGCCGCCGCCCATTCTCTCCCTCACCCTCACCCTCGCTCTCACTCTCACTCTCACTCTCACTTCGTCGGCGCCGCTGCTCCTTGCACCTCACCTCACCGGCGCTGCTCCGTTCTTCACCTCGCCAGGCCGAACCCCAAATCACCAGGTCTTTCCTCCCTCCCTCCTTCAGCTTGCCGCAGCCTGCAGACGCCGCTGCTCTTCCCTCACCTCGTCAGGCCCTCCTCCACCTCACAAGGCCGCAACTCTCTCATCTCCCTCACCTCGTTGTGGCTTTTGCAATGTAAATCGTTCTTTTTTTTTTTTTTTTTGAAAGGATGAAAATCGTTCTTTTTGTTCAAAGAATCAAATTTGTAATATTTAGTTTTAGTGCTATTTTGGTTGAATAGGATCGGCTTGTTTGATTTGATTTTGTAGGGTCTTATTGTTCAGACCTAGGGTTTGTATGTTAGTTCTTGTTTTTACTTTTGATGTGGGAAAATATTGTAATGAAAAAAAAAGGGTTTCTGATCTGTTGGTTGCTGAGAAAATAATGGGTTTTGTTGGTTTCCGATTGTTCAAATTTGTTGGTTGCTGGAAAATAATGGGTTTTCGTGAGTGTTCTTTTACCCTTTTGTTTGGTTGCTGAGAAAATCAATATCAGGCAATTTTTTTTTTTTTTTTATTGGGCCACAGAATGGGCCTTGAAGTACCACGGCCCAACGGGGCCCGGCGGGGGCGGGTCCGGGCTCCGGGAAAAAAATCCGTTAAATAAATGGGCCGGGTTCGGGTCGTAGGTCTTAGCCCGCGGGTCGGGTCCGGGTATGGAAAAACCCAGCCCGAACCCGACCCGTTGCCATTCCTAGCGTGAAGGAAAGAAAAGCCAAGCTAAGGGAAATGACAAACACCGTAGAAAACGTGTGAAGAAATAAGTCAGAGACATGCAGTAGGACGAAACAGAACTAATCTGCTACTGTAGGAACGGCGTGGGAACGAAAGAAAACAAAAACAGAAAGGTCGGAGCCCTACCAACCTGTACCCAGCTAATACAAGGGAGGTGGGCCCACGGTCAAAGGGATTCAGAGGGCGTGGTTTGGTGGTGGAGGGAAAAGGGGGTCTATATTTAGTTTCCTACCATAACTTCTTTTGGGAATATATCCTGCTGGGATGGTATGTTACCCAAAAGAAGTAATAAATGGTTAGGACCATCTGATGCATGCCATAGAGCTAGGTAGTGAGGTAGCCCAATCCTGATCTTTGAACCTAGGGGTAGAGGTATACGGCAGGAACAAATAAAAGAGAATTTTGTCGTGCAGCAAACATGTTCTGAGCAGATGGCAGTGGTCGGGGCAACCAATGGGTGAGTGGGTAATCTTGAAAGGATGCTCACAACAAACCAAAAACAGTTGGTGAAGCCCTAGGGATAAAAGGGAGAAATCCCATTGAATCAGTTTGCTATAAAAGGAAGGCAACCACAGCAGAAAAAAAGGAGGACCGAGGTAGAGAAAAAAAACAGGGGAAAGAGTGAAAAACAAGGGAAGAAGAAAAACACCCAAGGGGAGAGACTTGAGAGTCCGGAGGGGGAAAAGCACCTAAGGAAGGAAACCCATGATAAGAGAGTAGTAAATACCCAGAGAGAGGAATCTAGAAAAAGGGAAAAGACCCAAGTGAGAAAAAACAACTTACGACAAGATAGTAATTAGAAACTAAGAGTAAAAAGAAAAGAACAGAGAGAAAGAAAGAAAAAGAAGAGAGAAAACGTGGCAGGAATAGGGGCATGCATCAATAGACCATCTTTTCCCTCCCTCTTAGCAAACCCACTCTTTGAAGTCTCCAAAAGTAATAGCTAGTAGCCATTTAGCCCTATTCTCCAAAATGTACAACTTTTATGGCGGGAGCCTATGACAAGGTTGTTCAAGTTGGAGTTTGGGTTCTTTCTTGGTTTACTTATTCTATAGGCAGATTCAATACTTGATTTTAATTACAAATATATTTGATTTCTCTCATTATAACTTATATCTGCCGTATTTAGTCATCCTGTCGTAGCACGTTTTTATCACGTCTGCCGCATCAGTTGTCCTGATGTGGTGTCTTTACTTGCTGTATTATTTATTCTGCTGTAATACCTTTTTATTATATTTACCGTGTTAACTATTATACAAGCTAAACCTTTTCCTGTCGAAGCTTTCTTCTTTATTTGTTATTACGTGTTTTACTGTTGACACAAGCTAATCATTATCCTGCTATAAGTATATATATACATATATCTTTATTTACGAATATGTGTACATATTTGAGAATATACTAACCCATTTAAACTAATATTTGTTTGATGGGTATTTTCTTTGGGTTTTAGATTTGTTTATGTGCAGGAAGTGAAAAAGTATTTCTGCAGTAAAAAGAAAGAGTAGTCATTCACACGGCAGAAGGTTTTAAAGCACAGCAGACAGCTTTAAAGCACAGCAGAAAGCTTTAATGCACAGCAGACAGCTCTATTGCACAACTAAAGGCTTTATGACAGGAAACTTTAAAGCACAGTAGAAAGCTTTAATGCACAGCAGACAGCTCTATTACACAGCAGAAGGCTTTACGGCAAGAAGCTTTACTGCACAGTAGAAAGCTTTATTGCATAGCAGACAGCTTCACTGTATAGCAGAAAGTTTTACTGCACGACAGACGGTCCTACTACACGGCAGAAAGTTTTGCTGCACAGTAGAAAAGTCAATCCTGTGGCAGAAACTGGAGAAAAGTCTTCTGCGGCAGAAATAAAGGATAAGCCCATTTTGCAGCTTCTTCCCTTGGACTTGGACTCAACATTTGCGCACAAGCCGGACTAAATTGAGTTGCAGTTAGACCGGTCTCAACTCCCTTACTCAGAATACTTTGGCCTACTTCCGCGGGAGGCAGCCCAGCCCAGCCCAACGCACAACGAAAAGGCCCCTACATTAAAATGGCGACTTCACTGGGGAGTTGGGATCAAGATGGGGAGAATGAGAAATTTCTCCCTCGCAAACATGTTTCCAAGTCCTTACTAAAGCAAGACATGCAGATGTTCTTAAACCTTCCAAGCTATACTCTCAAGAAAGTATCCAAAAAGTAGCAGTCCCATAGCAGAATTCTATGGCGAAATATCACAACAGTGTGGTGGAATTCTATGGCAGAACATTGCAACAACGTTACCGCAGGACAGTACCATAGCAGGATTCTGTGGCAGAATACAGAAACGTTACAGCAGGATAGTACTGTAGCAGAATTATGTGGCAAAATACAGCAACGTTACAGCAGGATAGTACTGTAGCAAAATTATGTGACAGAATACAGCAACGTTACAGCTGGATAGTACCGTAGTTGAATTTTGTGGCAAAACACAGCAACGTTAAAACAGAGCAGTATCATGAGCAAAATACTATGGTAGAATATTGCAGCAGAATGTTGTGGTAGAATACCACAATACCATAGTAGAGTTCAAATGACATTGTATCAAAATGCAGTAGAAAAAATATCACTACAACACCATAGAGTTCTACAACAAAAATGCCACTTGTTCTCCTTGTCATGCATGCGGGACATGTGGCAAGCCACTTATTCAAACATGCAAAACCAAAAGTTCCACCACTTTTTGCTCTTATTTATTTTAAGGAAGCACTAGAACCTTTCTAAACTCTCTCCATCTCCACCTTCACGTCCAGCACTTAAAGTAGGAAAATTCCTTCATTCCCTCACAAGGTTTCAATCATTTTTTTTATGCTAGTGATTCCAGCTCTACTTCCCCTGAAGAACCAAAAGCTAGAAAAAAAAATGAAGCTATTGTAGCCAAAGGAAAATTTTCATCATTACTATACTGTTGCAAATAACTATTTCCTCCGTGAAGTATCCTCCAGTAGACTTTTCTAGAAGTGCAAAATGTCCCTCCACAAAAATTTTGTAGTAGAAAGTATAGATCCTTCGGCAGACTATTCACAATCTACTGAATTTCAAAAGTGCAAAATGTCCCTCCGCAGAAATTTCGTAGCAGAAAGTACAGATCCTTCAGCAGACTGTTCATAGCAGAATCTGCTGAATTTCAGAAGGGTAGAATGCTTGTCCGCAGAATATTTTATAGCAGAAAATTTTAGAAGCCATAATGTAGATCTCTTTGCAGATTATTTACAATGAAATCTGCTGAATTCCAGAATGTTCAATGGCAGAATATTTCACAGCAGAATCCCAGAAATGCAGAATGTTCATTGGCAGGATATTTCGTAGCAAAATTCCAGAGATACTGAATGTTCATCGACAGAATATTTCGCAGCATAATTCCAGAAATGCAGAATGTTCATTGGTAGAATATTTCGTAGCGGAAAGTTTCAGAAGACTAAGTGCAGATCTTTCGGCAGACTGTTCATGGCAGAATCTGCTAAATTTCAGAAATGCTAAATTTTCATTTGCAGAATGTTTCATAGCAAAAAGTTTCAGAAGCCAAAGTGCAAATATCACAATAGACTGTTCACAGCAGAATATTCTGCGGTAGAATATTCTACAGCAGAATTTTGTATTCCAGCAGGTCTTTTTCGCGGAATATCCTACCACAAAATTCAGTATTGAATTCTTGAACTTTCTAAGTGCAATCACAAATCCAATGTGGTTATCATCTACAACAATAGTGATCATTACCCCATCAAGAATTCATGGGAACACCAACAGTGTGAAGATGTGTAAAAGGGTACTGGACAATTCTACTACAGCAAGAAATTACTGTTTAGATCTTATTCAACAAATTTGAGACTTGTTCTCAAAGCAAGAGAGGTGCATACAAAACCTTTCATATTTACTTTTGCTACTAAATCAGCAAATATATCAGTATCAATGAAGGGAGGAGGGAGAAGTAATCAATTCGGCGATATCGAAACATTCGCTTTCAACCAAAGAATACGTTGAAGGCATGTGACAGGGTGGTGAAGTGTCCAAATTAAATCCAGACCTTAGGATGAAGCCAATCACTCAGTTATTGCGTACTCTCCATAAAGAAGCCCAAATCTACAAGCTGCTTGCAAGCTGCTCTTTGTCCATTATCAGGTCTAGCAAACCGATTCAACAACCTTAAAAAGTTGGGAAGTTTTTCTTTGAAGCACCTCAGAGGATTTATGCCTAGAGTGGCATTAATGATCATGATCTTTATGATATTTCTAAGAAAGAATGTTACAGATCAATTGTACTACAAACTATGCAACTCCACCATCACTTTTCAAGTCATGAAACTCATTGATGCCCATGTCTCATCCTAGAAGAACTCTGCAACAGTGACAAACTCAAAGCTCCCTCTTTCGGCTTGTGTACAAGAGGGAAATAGCAGAAACAATTGCTGACTCACATCCTGCCGTGAATAGAGTTGCTTATCTTATTGCTGCAGAAAACTATTACGTAGTTTTTTTATTGAAGGTGTTCTACTGCAAGGGAATTCTGCCACAAGAATAAAAAAGCATGATGTCCTAGAAAGATATGGGTACGTCATGGGAAATTCTATATTAGAAGCCACTGACTTTTGGCTATTACTAGCCAACCATGAAGCAAGAGACGTAGCAAGCTCCATCTAAATATGCCCATACTCAAAGCAAGCATAGAAGAAACCTATGAAATATGGGTCTTAGTAGCGAAACCCAGCAAAAGGGTTGTGGTTATGAACTCTTGGCTAGAAGCCAACAAAAGAACCATGGTTGTGAGTTCTTGGCAAAAGCCCATAATGGGGGCTACACTCAATTAAACCCGTAAAGGAGCCATGATCGCAAGTCTTTAGAAAGAATCTGCATAAGAGCTATAGCCACAATCATATGTAGCAGAAAATACATGGGAAGCAATTGTGCTTGCAATGAAACGAAGTCAAAGCATGCTTGGGAAGTAACTTTCTCCCAAATTCTCTAGCAACGAAGAATTTCTACAATATGGCAACTTGTAGATCCATGGCATCTAATTTTTTTTACTGAAGAATGCATGAACCACATGATGGAGCATCAACACCAAGAGAATGTGATATCAAGCTCATCCAGTTGTCTCACATGCTGGGGGCTAAAGCTCATTCTGTGACAAACACGGGAAGCCTCCTGCTGAAAGCTAAGGGCTTATTCTCGTATACTGGGGGTTGTCTCATTATGCAAAAAAATTTGGGAAGTCTTCTTCAAAAAGCTAAAGACTCATCCAGTTGTCTCACATGCTGGGGGGCTAAGGCCCATTCTGCATTAAATTTAGAAAGCCTGCCGCAAAGTGCTTAGAGTATCAATATGAAACAGCAACATCATGTATCTTCCACAAAAGCTTGGCGTGTTGCGTAGTTCAAGAAAGCTTGGAGGGGGAGAGTAATAAAGTGAAAAACAAAGAAATTATGGCAGAAGAAAAATTGAAGGAAATTAACCTGGGGTCGTACCCACAGAAACCAAGGAATGAAAACCGATTTGCGGATGCGTTGGCCGCATTAGGCTCACAAATAATTTTCAAAGGGGATAACACTAGGATAGAAGTCAGCAAGAGGAAAGAGTCTACTATTGAGATGTTGAAAGAAAGGTTCCAGGAGGAATAGTGTGAAGGAGATTGGTGGATTCCCATAAGGGAAGCCTTGACGGAGGAAGAAGACGCCACAGAACTGAAGATGCTAAAGGACTATGCCTTGGTAAGAGGAGAATTGTACCGCAGGATGCCAGGTGGGGTCTTATCCAGGTGCGTACGGCAGGAGGAAGCCCAAAGAAAGTTAAAAGAAGTACATGATAAGACTCGCGGATCTTGCGGAGAAGTCAACCTTTATCGCAAACTTCAAAGGGCAGGCTTTTATTGGCCAAGTATGGGTAAAGACGCAGATCAAGTCCAAACCCAATGCGAGACCTGCCAGCTTGCAGTGGACAGAGAGGAAAGTTACGTTGTGTTCATCAGCGAAGATTGGAGAAGCCTATTCATGCAGTACCTGACAAAAGGCATTCTGCCACAAAAACACAGCGAAAGATACAAGTTTAAGAGGTTGGAAACGCATTACTTTTTGCATAATACGGTTTTTTTCAAAAAAGGGTACGATGGGGACCCCTTAAGGTGTTTGGGCCTTGAAGAAGCAAGAGAAATTGATAAAAGAAGTACACTCAGAAGAGTGTGGGGAGCACCAGGGAAAGAAAAAGCTTTACAGATGCCTGCTGTAAATGGGCTACTACTGGCCTACCATGAAGAAAGATGCGGCAGAATTTGTGAAAAAATGCCACAGCTGCCAACTACAAGCTAACTTGATTCACACTCATCTGCAGAATTTAGATAGCATGGTCACCCCATAGCCCTTCCACACTTGGGGGCTTGATTTGGTTGGACCAGTTAACCCACCATCACGTGGATACATATGGACAAAGAGCCCAAGAGCGGAGCCGCGGATATAGGCAAAAGATGACTGAAGCCTATGGTAGAATGACAAGAAGAATATGTTAAAGAAAAAAAAAAAAAAAAAAAAAAAAAAAAAAAAAAAAAAAAAGCAAACACGAAGGAATCAATAGTTGCTGTGGCAGAATGACAAAGAAAGTGTTTAGAAAGTGAAGATTTCTCATGAAAGCATCCTCATTTCCCCTTGAAAAAATATCTATAGTGACACCACTTGTAGGCGCCTTAAAATGAGTGGCAGACTCAGTCACTTCTGCGGGAAGATCAATTTTGCAGCAGAACCAGAATTTATGGCAGGATCAGAAACAGCCCACAATGCAAACAGCAAAGGCCCAACATCTTTCTCCGCAGAAACTTCATCCTCGCAAAAAATACATGTGTTCTTCAACACAGCAGAAAGTATTATCAGCAAATGAAAGAGTACTCTACTATGATGAGGGCTTGCAATGTTAGCTCTACGCTTTGTTTTGAGCAAAAGAAATGAAGATGCAGAGAAGAAGAAGGCATAAGAAAAGGGAGTGAAGCCACCCTTTAATCTACACACTTAGAGGAAGCTTTCCTCTTGTGAAAGAACTCTACTTGAAGAAAGTGATGTGGCAGAGCTGTTTTGATGAAACTCTTTTTAGTCGTCGGCTTAGATGCGAAGGTAGTAGAAGACAACACTTTCTCTATTTTTAGAGAATGAATGAAGCCCGAAGTGAAGCAACCTTAGGTGGCTAAAAGAAAAGAAAAATGAAGACCGTAAAAAGGATCCCCGTTCCACAAAGTGCTATTCGCGAAGTTGGCAAGAGAAAGAAGAATCAAAGAATCCAAAGAGCCAATTTTGAGCATTCTACAAAGATGTAGAACATCATAATGAAGGAGAACCCAACAAGGAAGGATTCCACGACATCTGTGTCTTCCAACCATTCATAGAGAGCAACTACACTTATGGAAGAATGAAGAGATGATACTAAGGAATACGTGGGGAAAGTAAGCAGTCAAGCCTAATTCTTCTGTCGCAGAATCTGCTACAACCTTCACTTCCTACAGTATAGATGCTGCTCTAATAGAAGCAGAGTAAGAGGTGTACTGACGCAGAGAAATAAGTGCATGCATTGCAGCAGAAAGTGTCTGCATATTTTGCGGAAGTAGAAAAATGAGTATTTATCCCTACAAAAGCAAAGAAATGAGTACGTGCTACTGCAGAAACGTAAAGAAATAAGTATACAAATTGCCGCAGACATAAAGAACTAAGTACCATTGTAGAAGTCCAAGATCATAAGAAATTTCCAAGAAGTAAACCAAGAAACAAGCAAAGGAATGATGAAGAAGAGAAGGATGCACACATCATCATCATCGACAATCCCTTTGAATGAGGGTAGTGTTGATGCCCACTTTGGCAAGGGGACCCAACAGCAGGAAGAATCCCAACAATATGGGAAGAAAAGAGTTAGTAAAGTGAGAAGAAAACCATTAAGCCCGAATGACAGGAATAATGGATCACAGGTCCATGAAATAAACAAATGGGCCTTGAGGAAGCAAACAGGCTTAAAGGAGCCAGGAAAGAGAGAAAGCAAACTCATGGGCAGTATACGATGTAGAAAAGTGAGAATGGGCCACAACAGGCCCGAAGTAATGTAAACAAAGAAAGTAAGAGGTTGATGGCAAGCCTATGAGCCCCAAGGATGAGTATACAGTAATTGGGCCGGGGAAGCCCAATGAAGTTAGTAAAAGCTCATGAGAGTAAAAAATTGAAACGGGCCGAGGATGCCCAAAAGAATAAAATGGGACAAATGAGCCCGAAAGTGATGAAACGGGCAAAGGATGCCCAAAAGAATAAAATGGGACAAAGGAGCCCGAAAGCAATGAAATGAGCCAAGGAAGCCCGAAACTGCATAGTACAAGCCCAATGATAGTACTGGGCTAATGGAATTTAGCAAAAGGAAAGTATATAACAGGCCCAAAGAGGCCCAGCAGGCACAAGTCATGAAGAGCAAAAGGAAAGCATATAGTAGGCCCAAAGAGGCCCAGTAAGCACAAGTCATGAAGAGCAAAAGGAAAGCATACTGCAAGCTCAAAGAGGCCCAGCAGACCCAGCACCACCCTCATGAAGAGCAACGTTTTGGCTACCCTTGGAGGGTCATGAATTTGTAGAAAGAAAGAGAACAATTTGCCCGAGGAGAGTAAAGATTGAAATAACAGGCCCGCGAAGAAAAGAAGAGAGGCATTCGCATGTGAGTTGTGAAACAACCCGCAAAAGAAAACTGCATGAGTTTTCGCATAAGAATTGCAGGAGCAATCCATATGCTCAGGGGGCTGAATGTTAATGCCCATTTTTTAAAAATTTGTACCCAAAGGCCCATGAGGAAGAAAGCCCAATAAGAAGTAAGGCCCAAAAACCCACCAAGAAGACCGAAGAGCAAAGAAAGAAGTGCAAGTGAAAGCAAATCTACAGCAAAACACAAATCTGCTGCAGAATACAAATCTGCCGCAGAATATAGTTTTACCGCAAAATATAGTTCTCTGGCAAAATGGTTTCGGCAGATGAAAACACAACTCCCTATTATTTGGCAGAAGGCTTTATTGCCGCAGAATATAGATCTGCCGCAGAATACAGTTCTCTGGCAGGATGACTTCGGTAGATGAAGATAAATTGGGCCCAATACCCTTTTGATCCAGCCAATATTATTTGGCGCACAAAAGCCCAAATCTTTTTTTATAAAAAAGAGACAGACCTAAAAACTGATATGAAAAAGAACGATGAAAAGAAACAAGGAGTAGCAGGAGACGCATGAAGGAAAGAAAAGCCAAGTTAAGGGAAATGACAAACACAGCAGAAAACGTGTGAAAAAATAAGACAGAGACATGCAGCAGGACGAAACAGAACTAATCTGCTATGGTAGGAACGGCGTGGGAACGAAAGAAAACAAAAACAGAAAGGCCGGAGCCCCACCAACCTGTACCCAACCAATACAAGGGAGGTGGGCCAACGGTCAAAGAGATTCAGAGAGCGTGGTTTGGTGGTGGGGGGAAAAGGGGGTCTATATTTGGTTTCCTGCCATAACTTCTTTTGGGAATATATCCTGCTGGGATGGTATCTTACCCAAAAGAAGTAATAAATGGTTGGGACCATTTGATGCATGCCATAGAGCTAGGTAGTGAGGTAGCCAAATTTTGATATTTGAACCTAGAGGTAGAGGTATACGGCAGGAACAAATAAAAGAGAATTTTGTCGTGCAGCAAACATGTTCTGAGCAGATGGCAGTGGTCGGGGCAACCAATGGGTGAGTGGGTAATCTTGAAAGGATGCCCACAACAAACCAAAAACAGTTGGTGAAGCCCTAGGGGTAAAAGGGAGAAATCCCATTGAATCAGTTTGCTATAAAAGGAAAGCAACCACGGCAGAAAAAAAGGAGGACCGAGGTAGAGAAAAAAAAAACAGGGGAAAGAGTGAAAAACAGGGAAAGAAGAAAAACACCTAGGGGGAGAGACTTGAGAGTCCGGAGGGGGAAAAACACCTAAGGAAGGAAACCCATGATAAAAGAGTAGTAAATACCCAGAGAGAGGAACCCAGAAAAAGGGAAAAGACCCAAGTGAGAAAAAACAACTTACGGCAAGATAGTAATTAGAAACTAAGAGTAAAAAGAAAAGAACGGAGAGAAAGAAAGAAAAAGAAGAGAGAAAACGTGGCAGGAATAGGGGCATGCATCAATAGACCATCTTTTCCCTCCCTCTTAGCAAACCCACTCTTTGAAGTCTCCAAAAGTAATAGCTAGTAGCCATTTAGATCTATTCTCCAAAATGTACAACTTTTATGGCAGGAGCCTATGACAAGGTTGTTCAAGTTGGAGTTTGGGTTCTTTCTTGGTTTACTTATTCTATGGGCAGATTCAATACTTGATTTTGATTGCAAATATATTTGATTTCTCTCATTATAACTTATATCTGCCGTATTTAGTCATCCTGCTGTAGCACATTTTTATCACGTTTGCCGCATTAGTTGTCCTGATGTGGTGTCTTTACTTGTTGTATTATTTATTCTGCTATAGTACATTTTTATTATATTCACCGTGTTAACTATTATACAAGCTAAACCTTTTCCTGCCGAAGCTTTCTTCTTTATTTGTTATTACGTGTTTTACTGTTGACACAAGCTAATCATTATCCTGCCATAAGTATATATATACATATATCTTTATTTACAAATATGTGTACAAATTTGAGAATATACTAACTCATTTAAACTAACATTTGTTTGATGGGTATTTTCTTTGGGTTTTAGATTTGTTTATGTGCAGGAAGTGGAAAAGTATTTCTGCAGTAAAAAAGAAGAGTAGTTATTCACACGACAGAAGGCTTTAAAGCACAGCAGAAAACTTTAATACACAGCAGACAGCTCTATTGCACAGCTGAAGACTTTACGATAGGAAGCTTTAAAGCACAGCAGAAAGCTTTAATGCACAGCAAATAACTTTATTGCACAACAGAAGGCTTTACGGCAGAAAGCTTTACTGCATAGTAGAAAGCTTTATTGCATAGCAGACAGCTTCACTGTATAGCTGAAAGTTTTACTGCACGGCAGACGGTCCTACTACACGGCATAAAGTTTTGCTGCACAGCAGAAAAGTCAATCATGCGGCAGAAACTGGAGAAAAGTCTTCTGCGGCAGAAATAGAGGATAAGCCCATTTTGTAGCTTCTTCCCTTGGACTTGGACTCAACGTTTACGCACAAGCCGGACCAAATTGAGTTGTAGTTGGATCGGTCTCAACTCCCTTACTCAGAATACTTAGGCCTACTACCGCGGGAGGCAGCCCAGTCTAACGCACAACGAAAAGGCCCCTATATGTGTCAAGTGAGTTAATTCAGTGTAAAAATTGGATTTCAATTAGAGTTTAATCATGCATCACATGTCCCATATAATTTAAGTTTTTTAATTCTTGTGCCAAATGAGTTAATTTAGTATAGAAAACGAGAACTTAAATAGAAATAAACCATAAAACACCTAATCATATAACTAAAAATAATTCAAATTTATAGTCATGTATAGAATATACAATGACTATATACGGTCCATTACTAACTAGGTTATATATATAAATATAAACCATAGTTTATAGAAAATTCAATTAGAATCAAAATTGGATTTTGCTTTTGATAACTTTCCAATACAAATTAAATTGTTTATAATTTTGTTATTATTTTTTCTAGCTCTGAACTAATGAATATATTTTTTATACAGTTTCTATTCAGATATTTGTATGCGAAGATATTGAACATAATAAACTGTAATTGAGCTGAACGATCTCATACACCTATCTCCATTCAATTTAAGAAATATTATTTGACTAATTTTTTATTTTATTTTGTGTTGTATTTAGTAGAATTTCACAGATAATAATTGTGAATTGATATTGTATATGTAGATCCAATAGTGATTTTCAAAATTATATGCATAATAGCAATGTAATGAGAAACTTAGCGTAACCAATATCATGAAAATTGCAAGAAAAAACTATTTTAGTACCTCCAAATGTACTAGTCAAATTATGTCCTATATATTTAATAACTTAAACTAATATCAATAGCACCACTACGATTCTTCTTCTCTTGCGTAAACATGGGTTATATACTAGTTTTATTAGGATAAAGAGCTATCATTAGGAGCAGATGCCATAAGTTGAAACTATTTTAAAAAATTAAATAAAAAAAAAAAGTTGTTGCATAAGGCCCAAAATGCATTGAGCTTTACAGTCCCAAACAACGAAAGATTGAAGGCTAGCCTTTATATCCTTTATTGAATGGTTGGTTTGGGTTAGCTTTGAAGGACTCTTCCAACCCAAGCTAATTTCATTGGGTTAACTAGAGAAACTACCAACACAAATCAATACACAAATGCTAAATAATTAATCCAAACCAACTCACATATGATTGGTTTGGATTGAGTTGGGGCGTTGGGCTGATTTTGCAAGGCCTATTGGGCCATAAATTTTTACTCTATTTGCATATCTTTTTTAATTAGTATTTGGGCTCAACATCCAAAAGCCTAGGTCCATTTGAATTGAAGAGGAGGGAGGGTGAGTAAAGTAAAGTAAAGTGGAATTGACCTAAAATTAACTTATTTTCAGCCAACTCTACTCTACCTATTCCCCTTCCCTCCCATCTCAATTCAAACAAGCCCTAAAATTTTGGGTACAAATTAGAAACGTAGGTAATAAAATAAGGGAAAAGTTAACAAATATCCTGAAGTCATTAGTTTAATAATTATTTTTAGAAATATTTTATGGGAAAAGAAAAGGCAATTGATTTTTCATAGATTTTTTATATTTCCTATAAAACTAGTATTAAAATTTTCCTAAAATGGTCTATTATAAAATGTCTTAAGAGTACTTATTAATCAAACCCATCAAATAATTGGCATAATGTGAGACTGTGAGTATATGAAATGAAATGAGAGGTACTAAATAAAACTAGACATGTGTAATAAAAAAATATTGGAAGAAGTTTCTAAAAAACCTAGTATTTTTATACTTGGGACACATCAAACTTTGGGTTTTTAAATAAGACAATTTTACCCCAAACTTTCATAAATGTACAAAAAAATTACCCAAACGAATTCCCCTATCACATGTTAGTCCTCTTAACGATAGAACCAAAACAAAACCCCAACCCAACAACATATCAAATGAGAGAGAGAGAGGTTAAGGGTGTGAATGTGGGATTTGATTGGGTTTTTGGTATATTTGTGAAAGTATGTGGTTTAAAGTTTTTTTTTTTTTTTAAACAAATGTCTCATTTAAAAGTATGGGGTTTAATTTGTCTCTAATATAAAACTATGAGCAAAGAGTTTGGCTCATTGTGCCTCCTCACATAAAGGCCAATAAGTGTGGATTGGCGATCCAACTTTCTTAATACTTTTTTTTTTGAGAATCAACTTTCTTAATACATTTGATGGTTTATTCCTTTAAAAAAAAATTGATGGTCTTGAATTCTAATACTATGCAATTTTACTTTATTCTAAAATTAAAACTGCCAGTTTTTATGCCAAGACAAAAAATGTTCAACCTAATTTAGGGGTCAACATTGTATAAAGTTCTCAAAATAACTCAAAGATAAAATTTCAAAATTCTATCCTTTTATTTTAAGATGGTTGAATTGAATTTGTCACATTTTTAATAATTTAAATAAATTCCCATAAAATTTTTTAATAAATAAATATTAAAATAATGATAACCACTTTACCGAATTTCTATATGCTCATGTCAAAATATAAGAATAAGATTTTAAAAATCATAGAAGAAATTGATTCATTTTATTTGATCTTGAAACTAATGATAAATGCTAAGTTTACAATATTTTTACAACACTTTCATAACAAATCTTCAACAGTAAGTTATTACTGACTGTTACTTATGGGCGAAAAAATAATTTTAGTAGTGAGCTTAAATTAGAATCAATGATAACTTACCGCGTAAATTTTATTGTCAAAATGTCGTCAAGTTTATTACTTATCAAAACTAATCTATCACCTTGGATTGGATTGGGTTAATCTTAATCATGCTTATCGGTTCTTTATTGAGTTCCATGCACAACACTACACAGAATCACAGCCCCATTTCTAAATTCTCCTTGATAAATCAGAAAAGAATATACTTTTTTTGTCGTACGTCAATTCTGGCATCGTATCAACGTGTACGGTCCAGATTAAAAGATACCAGTCTACACTGAAATATCTCCCTCGTTTATAGCGAACCGAACCATCCAGTACGGTTTGTTGAGCTTTACCATTTCTAAATTGTTCGGTGCTTTTTTGTTTTCTTCTTCAAAAAGAGTCAAGAGCTGTGTGACCCGTGTGAGTAAATTCAAACTCTCTCCGTCGTTCTCTGTAATTTCTTCTTCTGAATTGAAATCCATTTCCCTACTTTTTTGAATCGATAATGATCTTTGATTTTTGTACTGATTTGTATCTACTTTTTTTTTTTTTGTGATTGCTTGATGTTGCTTTAATTGTTGCACCTTCTATTTTCTTAATTTTGTTATGAATTTGATGATTGATTGTTATGAGGTTGAGTTTCTCTGTACGCGATTCTGTTTGGTTGCTGAGAAACGGTGGGAAAATAAAATGATTGAATTCTTAAATTTTTAGGGTTTTTTTTTTTCTTTTTGGTCGATCAACTTAAAGCTAGGTTTGGCTACCTCCATAGAATCGATTGTAGTGAATCGCAGCCCCCGTTGACTTGATCGAGTTGAAATTTACATTTCGGATTAAAAAAAAAAAATTTTGTAATTTTTTTAATGAATAATTTCACTGTTTTATCTGGAATCAAACATAAGGTTTGATTGCTACTGAAAACTCATAATCTACGACGAGCTGTTTGTTTGTGTTTGTGTTTTTTTTTTTTTTTTGATTGATTGGAACTCTAGCTTGGCGTGTAAGATATGACACTGTTTTTCCATATTTGGTAAATTGGTATTGCTATTCTGTTGTGCTAGTTGGTGTCTTGTGCCATGGGTGCACGTAACATATAACCATAACATGCATGTGGGGTCTACATGTGTTTTCTGTGTGGGTCTCACATTAGAGTGTTGCATATACATGCTGGGTAAGATACTTTTTTTTTTGTTGTTATACAAGGGTGATCATTGCGTGTTAGGAAGTTGGGGCTTCTCTAGTTCAGTTCTGTTTGGTTGCTGAGAAATTCCCGCCCGGGGGGGGGGGGGGGGAATTGGATATCCACTTTTGGGACTAGAGAGAAGTTAAACGGTTAAACCTTCATTTAATCAAGTGTAATACAAACGCATTATATCGGAAATCAATTGCCAGAAATCAGTGATAGTTATGTTTATATCTATGCTCGTTCTCTGTGATCTCATGAACAGAAGAGAGGGTAAGAATCAAAATTTACATGTCCCTTTATGATAAAATGAAACAATACGAAGTTCTTCCTTTAATTATGCTTTTGATGTATTTTAGGGACTTTTAAATTGCATATTTAGGTCCTAGATTTAAAAAAAAAAAAAAAGTATTTTTGGTGAGAACTTGTGTCTAATAACGTGATTGTGTATGCTTTTATATGCAACTGTGTGTGCCTAAGCATGTGAGGAAATGCCTCAATCTCTGGTGGACGTGGGCTGGTCTGTAAACCACTTGTGTAGAAATTGATTTCTTTTTTTCCCAGCTTACAAGTTATTATTAGTTTATTAGTGTTTTGCCTTCATATAAGAAATTGTCTTCTCAATTGACAGGTAGCAAGATGGGTACCAAACTCAAAACAGTTGTGGCCACCTTCTTCCTTTGCTTCCTCTTGTTTCCTCTGGTGTTCTCTGCTTCCAATGGCGGGTTGGTCAGAATTGGATTAAAAAAGACGAAGCTTGATAAAAATAACCGGGTTGCTGCCCAGCTCGAGTCAAAAGATGGAGAGGTCCGGAGTGCTTCTATTCGGAAATATTATCTCCGTGGGAACTCAGGAGATCCAGAGGACATTGATATTGTATCTCTAAAGAATTACATGGATGCCCAGTACTTTGGAGAGATTGGTGTTGGTACTCCCCCTCAGAAGTTCACTGTAATATTCGACACTGGTAGTTCTAATTTGTGGGTGCCCTCTTCCAAGTGTTACTTCTCGGTGAGTTTTTGTGATTTAATTTCTTTTTGGATATTTGTGTGTGATTTATTCTTTGAATTACTTTTTACATAATCTTCCATGGGAGATAATGTCATGATATTGCATCTGGGTCCAGGTTGCTTGCTATTTCCATTCCAAGTACAAGTCAAGCAGTTCAAGTACCTACAAGAAGAATGGTTTGTGTCTGTTTCCTTTTTCAGTTTACTGGTCTTGAAATACTTGTATTTCTTATTGGAATTCTTTCAATCTTTTAGTGTGCATTCAATTCTTCTACTGATAGGTATCCCATATCATGAGTTATGTTATTTTATATTACCAATGCTCGTGTGTTTAGTGACAAATGGGCACCAATATTTTGTGTCTCTGTTTCCATAGGCCTGCACTATGTTGGGTGTGTAGATTGAGAGGATGGATGAATTGAGTGTCTTGGGTTTTTGGCAAATGGATACCTACTTGTATTTGTGGCACTTTCCTACAAATTAAAGAAATAATTTTGTTTTTAATACATTGTGCAGGTAAACCAGCTGATATCCATTATGGAACCGGAGCTATTTCTGGGTACTTTAGTCAAGACCATGTGAAAGTTGGTGATCTTGTCGTCAAGAATCAGGTAGTTTCAAGGTCCTGGTACTATTTTATACATTCATATATTTTCTACATACACACAAATTCTTCTTGCTGGTTTCCCTTTATTGACAAAGGTGGCCTTTCTCAGGAATTTATTGAGGCAACTAGGGAGCCCAGCATCACATTCTTGGTGGCCAAGTTTGATGGCATACTTGGCCTTGGATTTAAAGAGATTTCAGTTGGAAATGCTGTACCTGTGTGGTATATATTATTGCACCTTCACTATCATATGTGTTACTGCTTGTTGTATTTCGATTTTTGTTGATCTTCCATTCCAAGTTTGGTAACTATTGAAGTGCTCCAGGTACAACATGGTTAAACAAGGTCTTGTTAAGGAACCGGTTTTTTCATTTTGGTTTAACCGAAATACTGATGAAGAAGAAGGGGGTGAGATTGTTTTTGGTGGGGTGGATCCTAACCATTACAAGGGGAAGCATACTTATGTTCCTGTGACACAGAAAGGCTATTGGCAGGTTGGTGTTCCAAATTTCATGCACTTGTAATATCAATGACTTGTTGTAGATAATCTCAATTTTCTAAATGTGTTCCTGTTCCTTTTGTTGGCAGTTTGACATGGGTGATGTATTGATTGATGGTCAAACAACTGGTAAGAATTATAGAAATTTTGGTTGCTTTCTTGGTTTATGGAGCATGAAACTATTTTTCCCAGGACATGTGGGTTTTAGCCTTTATTAGTTTTTGTTGCTGTTCCTGTAGCATTTACTAGTTCCATCGTGATTCAAACGTGTCTATTTCAGGATTTTGTGCCAGTGGATGTTCAGCAATTGCAGATTCTGGAACATCTTTGTTGGCAGGCCCAACGGTGTGTATCTCTTCTCATGTGTAGATTCAAAGCTGGGTGGATACACTCAATTTTGATGCCTTAAACATGCCTGTTACACGGAATTCCTTTTTCTGCTGTGTTCTTGGATGTGCATGTTTGTTTATTGTCCATTCTTTTTCTCTTTTGTCTCTTGTCATCTACTATATGGGCTAACCTAAAAATGAGGAAGCAGATGATTTGTGTTTGTCCAATCAAAAAAGAAATTTGTGTGTTTGTGCGTCCCTTTTTATCATGGATTTTTCGCATTATCTCCTGCTTGAGATTGTTTTCCATATTACTCTTTAATAGGAAAAGTGATTTCTATTTTACTGGCTTTTTGCTGTTGTTCTGTGTTGCTGCTTACATTGAAGGATAATTCAGGTCATGGGTCAACTTTTTACTTGGTGATTGATGTTACCCTGAATGTGTCTATGGTGGTCATGCTTTTTTTCTTTTTTAAATGCAGTGGTCATGCTATTTAAATGCATCAGAAAAGAGTGTTACATATGCACACTTTCATCCTGTTTGTCTTTGTTTGATCGATATTGTTTTTTCTCATTTGCAGACTATCATCACTGAAGTCAATCATGCAATAGGAGCCACTGGGGTTGTAAGTCAAGAGTGCAAGGCTGTAGTTGCAGAATATGGAGAAACCATAATCAAGATGCTGTTAGAAAAGGTATTTACCAAGTTGACATGCTATAAAAACCATTCTTTTAATTAATTGTTGTATGATATATGCTTGTTCAATTCTAACGACCAACACTATATTTTGCCAGGACCAACCAATGAAAATCTGCTCACAGATTGGTTTGTGCACTTTCGATGGGACTCGAGGTGTAAGGTAAGAGTTAACTGGTTTCTTACAATTGGAAATATACATTTCTATCACTAATTTGACCAATTTTTATGGGTGTTTTCTTCAACTAATTAATAGTTTTGCAAATATGTCATGGTCAGTATGGACATTGAGAGCGTTGTGGATAACACTCATAAAGCATCTAATGGTTTGCGCGATGCAATGTGCTCTACATGTGAGATGACAGTTGTTTGGATGCAGAACCAACTTAAGCAGAATCAAACACAGGACCGTATACTAACTTATGTCAATGAGGTGAAGTAACCCTTCAATCCAGCTTTTTTCCCCATTTTCTGCCATTACATGCTTTGCTCATACTCTGTCATAATTGCAGCTCTGTGACCGGCTGCCTAGTCCAATGGGAGAATCAGCAGTTGATTGTGGCAGTTTGTCTTCATTGCCTAATGTTTCTCTTACGATTGGTGGAAGGGTTTTTGATCTCAGCCCTGAGCAGGTTTGATATGATTACTTAAATATTCTTAAATGGTTCTGGAACTTAGTTGTTGCTTTGATTTTGGGTGCATCCTATATGATTTTTTTCCAGTCACTAAAATATGCTATATATGTAATTAGTTTTCTTTTCCAGTTGGTGTTAGAGCAATTTTTTCTCCCAATTGCAACATGCTCAGTAGCAAGGCTTAGGAAAATTAGATTCTCTCTTTTTTATTTTTTTGCCCTTGTCGTATTATGGCACAGTGATGACTATGGCTATTTAAATTGCTGTTTGTGAACATGGATATGTAATTCATTTTGGTTATTTTGGGCATTTGTTACCTTTGAAGTGCATTATTCTCAAACGTCAAGTTTATTTCTTTTGGATGATTCAATCAGTATGT
This sequence comes from Quercus aquifolioides, assembly GCA_019022515.1. Lineage (NCBI taxonomy): Eukaryota > Viridiplantae > Streptophyta > Magnoliopsida > Fagales > Fagaceae > Quercus > Quercus aquifolioides. The sequence goes on along the minus strand of CM032329.1, from coordinate 62,955,763 downwards.
CCTTAAAGTTGGTGAGGGAGAAGCAGCTCAATGCATTAGTGGATTTACTGCTCTGGATGTGCCACCACCTCGTGGACCTCTCTGGTATTACCCAACTTCTGCTGTTGATTAACTATCCTTTTAAGATTCATGTGTCATAATAAGTCCATTCAATGATTTTATTGGATATTAATATTCAAAATGAGATATGCATAATCTCACTGCTGGTAAAGTTGGACTGGAACTTACTATATCCATTCAATTCTTATGCATCACAGGATCCTGGGGGATGTTTTCATGGGTCGCTACCATACAGTATTTGACTATGGCAATCAGAGAGTTGGGTTTGCTGAAGCTGCCTAATCTACTGTTTCAGTTTGTCCTTGTCTATCCATCTCTTCCGAACACGTTGCATTCTGAAATACTAGTTGTACTGTAATATCGTCCTTGGTGTTGAACTTAAGCTCCAAATGACAATTACATGTAAATATGTGTGGGCATAATGTGGAGCTTGTTTCTGTGAATCCGCATTAAACTTGTTTTAATCATGTTAAAAGAATTATACGTTATAATATAAACACGTATCTATGGTCTGTCTTGATTATTATACCTTTTTCTAAAGGCAACTGAGCTACAAGCTACTGCGAATTGGGCTTAACTGGTGAAGATTGCCTTGCTAATAGTTCTGTAATTGTAAGATTTTCAATAGGCAGTGTCAAGTCAAAACAGTCAGATTTCAAAAAAGATTAAATTTTCCTCTAATCTAGGTCGGAGAAATCTTCTCTAATGCATTACGTGGTGGTTCATGAGATTGTCGTGTGTTAAAACTTGATTTATTAAATCATATTTAAACAAGTAATAAATTTTGAGAAAAAAATACATGTGGATAGTTTTTGTTTTTGAGAGACAGTAGAAATGACTATGCATTGAGCACAGCCTGCATAGCTAGAAGATGTTTTGTCAGGGTTTTGTGGCATGACATTTGACAAGAAAGGATATTGTATTGCTTGTGGTTGTGGATGGAGAGAGGTAGGAGTAGTGATGAGAGTATTAATTCAGAAATAATTCATTCGATTTGGAATTGATATTCATTGGTTCACGGTGGATAATGCCATAATGGGCAAAATATTAAAGGATAGAGTTTATTATTCGAATTATTCGGAGGACAGTAATTGTTGGTGGCGTGACAGATTTTATTTTGGAGTATTTAGTATTTACCAGGGAATTATTGGGCACAAGTTAAAAGCTGCAAGGATGTCAGACGAAGAGTAGAGACAATGAGAAGATAATAGACGGGACTGATTTAAATGCAAGACGGACCAGTAAGTATACGTTTTGTAAAGTCTTTTATTTCAACTTATCAAAATAAAGGAGCGAAAGGAAGGAAGGTTTATTAGTAGGATTGGATTAGCTTTTTGTTTATTTGTTAGAAAATTGGTTAAAAAGTATATTGAGGATAACGTTTGTACTAAAAAATTGTGCTTACAAAAAATAACATAAACAAATAAGTTAAATAAGCAAAACAAATGTTGAGTATATCATATATGGGTCTGATGTCTCGGGAAATATTTGATAGGCAAAAGTTAGGATCTGTTAAGATGCGAACGCGTGATAATTATTTGACATTTGTCCAAATTTCAATGGGTTTAGTGCACATGAGCACTAGACCCAAGCCAGTTCCATGCTTGATATATGAAAAATACAAGATTATCTTTGTAATACTAAAAGATATATGATAAGGGGAAAGGGGGAAGGGGGGTCAGTGAGTGAGTTGTTACCTCTGTCCTTTCTGGGGGTTGCATTAAGAGAACACTCCTGTTTGGCCAGCTTGTATAGCTGTAAAGCTAAAAGACTAAAGAGCGGTGTAAAGCACAGCACACATTGAAGGATTTGTTCACCGACACAACGAATCACACTTAACTTATCCATTCCCCTTTCAATTTTTACAGAGTTTTCACATTGTGTGCTAACATTGGTATATTTTATTCTACTAAATGTGGGCAAAGGCAAAGGATAGAATATGGTAATGTTGGGAGGTCAAGAAAAGGCATGACTCATATTTGGCATTGCTTGGAGTTTACTCGTCCAAATCCAGAATCCTTTTGCAGCAATACACACCGTCCCATTAACCAACATCCACTCCTTGTTTTTTGGGACTTGGGATACAGTTGTAGATAGTTACTAAGAATCTTAACGTCTAGACTTGGTTTAGGGTCCATTCTGCCTTTGTTTTTGCTTTGCTGAAAAGCCAAAACCTTAAAATAAAAATTCTTTGGAATTTCCTCTATTGTACGTCTACGCGTTTATCCACTGGATTCCACTAAGAATCTTCCAATTTCACATTGAAAAATTCATTCTAATTACCCTTCTCAGGTTTCTAGCGTTGATCATGCAATAAATAATACACAATAGGAGACTTTGACCTCCAACATAAACTAACTCGTCAAGATATGGTAACTAGGAGCCTACTTGGAGTCTCCGAGGAAATTTAACCCAAAAAAAAAAAAAAAACATTTAACATATAAAACATGAATATGAAACCGTGTTTCTTTTGAAAATTACTTTACAGTTTAACATATTCCCAAACCCATTTGAAAATAGCCTCTCAATGACACTTCCTTTTCTTTTCAGAATTCAGATCCTATAACCTTTTCCCTTTGTCACTAGGTACAGAAATTAACATTGGTATATTACTTAGATTGGTTAACATATTTTGATTTAACAAAAGCAATTTCCAACAAATATCACATTCACCAATTCCGCGTTGGAATATACATTACACACATTCACATTTTTCTTTCTTTCTTTCTTTCTTGCCTTTAGCTTTGTCCCTTTGCCGCCGCAAAATCACTGGTGTAAGTAATACTATATTCTTTTTGGTAATCACCAATAATCACAGTGTTCATGTCATGACCCCTCTAAAACAGCGCAATCTTTGCACATGCTCATGTGTCACCATGTGGATGGCTTTATTCCAAACCCAAGTTACCGCCGTCCGAAGAGGGCTAGCTCTAGCTGTGTGAATTTCTAATCCCTCTCCCCCCTTTTGCCACGTGGGTTTCTAAGAATCTTCAATCCTTAAGATTTTTTTTTTTTTTTTTTTTTTAAATTTTTTTTTAAAGTGTAGTAACATTGGCCAACTACCAAGTCTACAAGAAAGATATTTAAATAAGGCAAAGTCACATATATAAATTTGTACATACACTACCTCATTTTTTAAAACCCAACAACCCAAACCTCTCCATAGATCTTCATATTTCTTCCTTTGTTCTCTCTCTGCTGCTTCTCTATCTTCATGGAGTGGACTAGAGGACCAACAATAGGCCGCGGCTCCACCGCCACTGTCTCACTAGCCACGGCCGCCCCATCCGGTGAGCTGTTCGCGGTCAAGACCACCGAGCTCTCTTGCTCTATGTTCTTGCAGAAAGAACAACATTTTTTGTCTCAACTATGTTGTCCTCACATAGTTAAGTACATAGGCTATGACATTTCATATGAAAATAACAGGCCTGTGTACAATCTTTGCATGGAGTATGTACCTGGTGGCACGCTTAAAGATGCAATTCAAAGGCAAGGAGGGTGTCTAGTTGAGCCTATGATTAGATCATACACAGAGCAAGTTCTACAAGGCTTGGAATATCTTCATATGAATGGCTTGGCGCATTGTGACATAAAGAGCCAGAACATATTGATTGGCAAGGATGGTGCAAAAATTGCTGACTTGGGCTGTGCTAAATTGGTGGGAAGAGTTGCTGGCAATGGAGGTTCTGCCACATCAGCAATTTCCGGTACTCCGATGTTCATGTCACCGGAAGTGGCACGTGGAGAAGAGCAGAGTTTTGCAGCTGATATATGGGCTCTTGGATGCACAATCATTGAAATGGCTACTGGAAGTACCCCGTGGCCGGAGATGACTAATCCGGTATCAGCTCTTTATCGGATTGGTTTTTCCGGTGAGGTGCCTGAGATTCCAAGGTGGTTGTCAAGTAAAGCTAAAGACTTTTTGAGCAAGTGTTTGAGGAGGGATCCAAGGGAAAGGTGGACAGCTAAAGAGCTTCTTGAGCATCCATTTATTGCAGAATTGGATTCTCTTTCTTTGGAAGTTAAGGACTTTACTACGAGTTCTCCAATTAGTGTATTGGAACAGGGTCTTTGGGATTCAATGGAAGTGTTGGAATGTCCTAGGAATGTACCTCATGAAGGTATTTTGTCCAATTCTCCAGCTGAAAGGATCAGGAGGTTGATTGGAAGGACTATTTCATCAGTTTCGTGTGAGCCCAATTGGACTTGGGATGAAGATTGGATCACAGTGAGAAGCAATGGCATAGAGGAAAATGAGAAATTAGCTGAAAAATTCGACGAGTTCTTTGCGGATGAAATTACAGCTGAATCTGAATTAGCCCTGGATCAAGTTACTCAAATGGAAGAGTTTGGAGGCTTAATGTTTGATGAGGATTTGTTTGAATACTCTGTTGACAGTATTAGTGACATTAGTATTAGGAGAGACCTTGTAATGGAATATGATAGTGTCAAAGATGATATTGTATTAGCAATTTTAAATTTTGAATCTGATAATGAAAATTTTTGTCTTCTTCCATCTAAGTTACTTCATTTGAATCCTAATTCATTCAATATGATCTTTATCTTGTTTCTGCAAATAGAATTTCTTTACAATCCCTCAATTCCTTTAATTTTGCTGGAAAAGCCAAGGTAAACTTGCAGAGTTTGATTTATCTATTCCGATATGAAACAGCCCTTTTTTTAACCCTCTCTATCCCTCTTTTGGTGTAGAGGACTGACTTTGAGCAAGTCCAATAATGGGTCAATTTCTTTTTTCTTTTTCTTTTTTTGGAGTTTGTCTCTACATTTAACAAAAGCGACTTTAGGTGGAGACTTTGAGAAGTCAATTGAGTTCCTGCCCTCTTGAGTGATTCCCTTTTTTGTGGCTCATTTGAGACCATTTCCAAATGGACACTCATTTCAAATTTTATTTTTTATTTTTTTTAAATGTGAGATAGAATTTTCCCTAGTCTAATTTAAGTGTATGATAGTGAAGTTTCCTTCTATATACTTGAACTTCGGTCTTTTCTCTGCACACCTCACAAACGCTTATATTTGTGGAGTAATTATCATGCTAAAGATACACAGTATTATTTTATAAAGTTAATACTAATTTTACTAAGAGAAGTTTATAAACCAACCTAACAATAAACGTGACCAGTACCCATTTATAAGAATTATGTAGTATCATTCCCTAATTTCTCTCTCTCTCTCTCTCTCTCTCCTACAAAATTGCTGGCAGCCCAATTAAAATGTCCTAGAGTGACCTGTGAAAAGTGAGGCTGCCTGCCACAACCTTTGGTGGCCTATTTGAGACCAGATGTTTTTGATGAAAACTATAACTCTTTTTTAATTCATGGTTTCCTAATTCACCATTGAGGCATTGACCATTCCCACCTATACGTAGGTCTCTTTACTTAGCATGAACAATGCACCAGACAATGGATAGGTGAATGCACCTCACCCCCTTTATTTTGGATCCAATATTGAAGTATCTTGTCATACAAATTTCACAACTAGCTAGCTGTCTCCACACTATTATGAATAGTGGGTTGTAAGCATCTTTCCCACATAATTCCAATCCGTCACTCTGTACATTGACTACATTCATTAATGTATCCATAGCTTCTTTTTTTTTTTTTTTTTTGCGATTTTAATGCATCCACAGTTGGGCTAGTATTTTGTTTAAAAAGAAAATTATTTAATAATTCGGGAGCAATCCGTACTCATTTTACACGAATGGTGCAATACATAATGTGACTCAATAGTGAGCATTGCTCCCAGGATAATCACAATAAATGTAGTTTTTTTTTTTGGGCTGAATAACAGGGAATTTAGTTGACTATATTAATGTTTGTCCCCTTGTGATTTTCCTGAGTTATACAGGAAATTCTAGTTGGCAAAAGTTTGAAGTAAAAGTAGTTGGGTCTGGTGGGAAATGTAAATGGGACTTGGCTGCTAACTAATGCTAACATATTTGATATTTTCTTCAGTCATAAAGAATGCTTAAAAAAAAATCAATCAATCTTAAAGAATGCATGATAACTCCGTTTATGGTTGAATTTATCCACATACATGCATCTTAACCCGATAGTAAATTATACATATAATGCAACAGTGAGTTCAAATCTTATCATTTAAAAGAAAAGAAAATTGTTGCTATTTCTTTAGATTTTCAGTTTATGTTATAGAGATCTCCCCAAAAATGCCTCAAGAGTCAAATTTTGGCTCTCTATTCCCATAAAAACAAAAACTTTGAATCTAGTCCTTTGTCTTTTGCAAGTGAAGCAATGGCAGAGTATGAACTTTCAAGTTTTATTTAGATCTATAGGAGTAGACTTCAAACAAAGTCATTGTTAAAATAAAATGAAAAAAGACTTTAACAAAGTCAACTTAATTAACAGGTCAACTTCTATTTTTTTTTTTTTTTGGTAAGCAAAGAAGCTTCCAGTGTGAACAGAAGAGACTTTGGGAATACAAGTTGGAGGTCAACATGGCTCACTTTTCTTGTCATCGGTTGATGAATACTTTGTCGTTTGTTCTTTGAATGGATGAATACGCGGAATTATGTGGACGGCACTCGAGAATTCAACCAGTTCGTTGACCTCTTTTTTTTTCTTTTTCTTTTTTTTCCCCCAAAATATTAGAAATTTTATAAATTTTATTATAAAAAATAACTAACTCTTTTAACAAGTTTTTATATTTTTCATAAAAATTATTTTTAAACTTTTTAAAATAGTCTATTAATAAATCATTAACATAACCTTTTTATTATTGGGGATTTGGTTTATATTATCCATATGACTATTGTATTATTAAATTATTTATATTTTATAGAGCCTTTCAATTCAGCACCAACTCACTGGAGCTTAACATAAAATATGTTTTCAAGTTCATCTACGCAAAAATGAATTTGGGTTATGACTCATGAGAAATTTGGGGTAGGTTCCAATGTCTTAAAGTTAAGTAATTACTAGAATATTGTACTGAGCTTATAATATACAGGGGTGTCTAGTATTTGACCTTTAAAAGTAATCTAATTGGTTCATCAATAAAAGTAATCTAATAAAACGACAAGTATGTGTATAAGTATAACAAGAAGTATGTGTATAAGTAATTGTAAGAGTTAGTCTGGTCATTTTTAAGTCTCATGTAATTCATAAAATCTTGAATTTAAGTCTTCTATTTGACACTTTATAAGTATACTACTATGTATGAAATGGGAAGAATACACACATTTAGTATATGTTTGGAAACAATTTATTTAGTTGAAACTGAAAACTTTTTGCTAAAAGTACTGTAGATAAATGTAATAGTTAGCTGAATAGTACAGTGACACTCATAAATAGTACTAAAAAGTATAGTAAGACTTATGGATAATATCAAAAATAAATTGAAAGGGCGGTAAGAGGTGAACACTTACATTTGGAGAGGGAAAAAACTCAAAAAGTACAAGTTATTTATTTGGTTTGCAAAATATGCATAAGTTGAGGCCCCCCAAAAAATTAAAAGAATGAGAAAAAGAAGCAAATGTTTAGAAAGAAAATTCCCAACAATAAAATAATATTTAGGTGTGATCAATGAACAATGATGACCGTATGTATCATGTTCAAACAAGGACAGAATTGAGAATCAACTACTACCATAGTACTACCATAGTACCATTTAAAAAGGGGCAAGAGCCAACAATGAAAGCCTTATAATGGGCTGATTGGTTTTTAAAAAATCATTACTTTTCACTTAATTTTCATCACTCATCACTTATTACTAAAAGTACTACAACTTTCTAAGGTAACATGTTTGACACTTGTTTTCAATTTTGATAACTCAAAAAATTTTACTTTTTGTGGGACCCACAAATTGACTTAGTGTAGCTTTTACTCTTTTTTTTTTCCCCCTTCAACCCCTAATACCCAAACTCACTGAACCCAGTGAAAAAAAAAAAATAGATATATATATATATATATATCCACTGTGAAAAGGAAAGAAAAGAAGAAAAAAAAATAAAGAAGAAAAAGAGAAGAATAGAGAAACCAAGCCTAGACCCGGCGTGAAAGAAAAAAAAAAAAAAAACCAAACCTAGAAACCCAATGTGAAAAGGAAAAAAAAAGAAAAAAAAGAAGAAGAAGAAGAAGACCACCCAGCATGAAAGGAGGAAGAAGAAGAAGAAGAAGAAGAAGAAGACCGGATTTGACTACTTACATCAGTTACATGTTGTGGGTCTCTCAAATACGTGTATTTATCAAAATGCCATCATAACTCTATTTTCATAACTTGAAAACATCTAAAATATGTTTTCAGTTTCCATAACTCATCACTCAAAAATCAGAAAATTGAGTGATAGAAACAAAAATTGAAAACACATTCAAACAAACTACTCAGCCGTGGGACCTACCAATTTTGAATTATGGGTGATTGAAATAGAGTTATAGGTGATCCAAACTGAAAATTTAAACAGCCATTTTTCCGAAATATTTAAGATAACAGACATAAATTTATACTTTCCTCAACAAAAAAATAAAAAGAGATAAATTTATACAAATACGAGCAACTTGGGAACAAATGGGAAATTATGAAGATATGATTACAACATGTTGTAAATCGGGATTAGACTAAAAGTCAATTGAGAAAGGTATGTCTGACCTAAACATTAGATTACAAATTGAGTTAGGAATTCTATTCTGACCTAAACATTAGATTACAAATTGAGTTAGGAATTCTATAAAAAATTAAAAACACGTTTTGTACTACATATGGAATTTCATACATAAACTCATTGACCGGAGCCATAGTTGCCTTACAAAGTGAGTTAGGAATTCTATAAAAAATTAAAAACACGTGTTTGTACTACATATGAAATTTCATACATAAACTAATTGACCGGAGCCATAGTTGCAAATATTGTGTATGTATATGTGTATATATATATATTTTCAAAATGTGAAGGAAATATTTGAACTTTTAAACATTTTTGCTAGAAATAGAAGAAAATTTTTTAGAGTGTGAAAATTACACAATACCCACTTCTTGCTATAATTATTTTTATTTGGCTCTCTCTACCATCTTGTACCGATGCCCCCACAATGTTGCCTAATCAGTGCCATCGACAACAAGTTTGACAGTGAGACTCTCTAATTAATAACTCTTCGAACCCTTTGTTATAATAATTTCTCTTTGTCCTTTAGTACTAATTCAAGCCTAATTATTAATAATTAGCCTTTTAGGATAATTGGTAATTTATTATGGTATATATTAAAGTAGGCGATCTGAGTTCAAACCATGTCTCTACTCTATTTTTCATTTTTTTTTTAAAAGTTAAAAATACCACGTGTTGAACTTCATTTATTAAGGGGAATTGACCCACACATCAGAATTTTAATACAATCGGTAACAGAGTTGAATTTAATTATTATTAGGGGAAGATTGGCCAATAAGCCAAGTGGATATAATTTAATTATTGGTAGGTGGTATGCTCCCTTTAGTTATTGTTAGGGGTAGATTGGGCAATCACATGATTAAATTTATCCAAAAATCTGAAGCAAAGGTTTTTGTTTTTGTGTGTGTGGCAAAAATAAGTAAATTAGGCGTAGATTCTGCAGATGAAGCATATGGTCGCTACTTTAGCTTTCTCTTGCACAACTTGAAATGGTGGTCACAGGGCTACTCAGAAATATATATGATGGGACATGGCTGGTTGGATCCTAACATCCTCCATGATTGTCGCACTGCCTCTAGAAACCTTTTTTTGTTAGGTTTAGGATTTGCCGCAAGGTGTGCTATTTCCACCAAGATCTTTTTGTTTTTGGTCCAAGACTATCATCGACCAATATCCCTGCCTCTACGTTGTTTATAGCACTTGTGGGATAGTTTTAGTAGTGCAACTGTTATGGATACAAGTAATCCAACATTTTTTGTTTGTTACTTGGAAGTAACCAATGCCTCCTAATTTGATAATTTGACTACTTAAAAGGAAGTTTAGACCTTCACGATGTTCACGTTAAGCTAGTTAACAATTTAAAACTCTAAAATTTATGACTACTATTCATTTATTATCAAAATACAGTTTAAATTTATACCAAACCAACTTCCAAATAGATAAAAATAAATATTAACATCCTATAATCTATTAATATATAAAACTAATCATAATCCAAACTAATTTATTTGAATAGACAAAATATATTTCTATCATTATTTATCCAATAATAATAAAAAAAATCCCTTTGTAATGGATTGGCCTGATCGATATTTTTACCTCAAAGGCATCTCCAATATTCCATGGTGAGCTTGTTTTCTAACTATTGGCAAATTCCCAGAATTGGCATTGCCCTGATGATGTAAACGGTATTTGTCGCTCACCCCAACTATCATTAGGTTTACCATTTTAGTAGCCAAGGAAGAGGAATATATAGTGTACAATTTTATTAGCAAAGTATAAAAAAGGATATTCCTAAGGCCTCGTGCGTTTGACAAGTGAAGGATAATAGATACTTTTGTCTCTATAAAATCACAAGTGTCAATTATTTGCTCATTGCTCTGACTATTCTCTCATTCCAGTTGGTCAGTTAGTACAACTTTGAACCTATTCCTTTGGTTTTTTGTTTTTGATAGTGAAGCAAAGCAATGGCTCACTTTAATTTGCAGGTTAAAGTCTCCATGCAACTAAAGAAAATTGTGGAATCCAAGAGTGACTTCGGGAAGGCAAGTGGAAATTCGAAAACACGTTTAGGCATTGGGTCATTGGTTGGTGAGTTGAGGTCTTTTTTATTAGCCTGTTACGAATATATCTAGATTTATTGGTTGACCTTATCCATGGGATTAGGGACAAGGCACTTAAAAACAATTTTATTGACCTTTTCCGTGGGATTAGGGAGGGGGTTTTTTATTTATTTTTTTCCTTTTTTCTAGGGTGATTAGTGTGAAGTTGGATTAATTTTTTTTTTCTTTTAGCATTTTAACTTATTTTTTTATATACGATTTTTATTATTTTTATTTTTTATCTCTCTCTGCATTCTTTTACCATTTTATTTATTTATCATATGGAGATGGGGAGATTTGAACTTTAATTTTTTCTACTGAAAACACTTAGGATTATAAACCAATTAAGTTACAAAGTTCTTTGCTACTTTTACTAATTTTTATGGAAAAGAAGAAAAATGCATTTTATTTTTTTGAATAACCATAGTGTCTTACAGACTTTAATATATTTTTGTTTGAATTAATATAATTGAATTTGGGCTGGTAAAGAAATGGAGTTTGCGTCACCCTTTTTTCTCTCCCTCAGTAGGAGCCCCTCTCTCTCGCCTTAGCATGAGCCCTCATTCCCTCCCTCTACTACGGGTTCTCTCTAGGTCTCAAGTAGCCCATAGGGCTTGATTTAACTCTTCACCGAAATGGATCAAGCAATTATTGATGGGATACAGCATCTCCAGCTCACTAAAGAAGAAGAAGAAGAAATCTCCATATCAACCACTAACAAATCAGACCTCTTGGATGAGTGTGCGCTGAGCTTGTTTGGCCGACTTCTAGCAGATAGGCACCAGAATATGCGAGCTCTAAAGTCCATTCTAAGATCAGCCTAGAGGATGGGCTCGGATCTATGGATCGTGGATGTGGGAAAAAATATTTTCCAGTTCAAGTTCAGCTCAAATTATCAAATGGAGTGGGTTGAGAGAAACGGCCTTTGGAACTTCGACAATAACCTCTTGCTCCTTTGCAGATGGAGGAAAGGATTATTAGTCACGAATATCTCATTCACTCACTCTCCATTCTGGATTCAAGTTTGGGGTCTCCCTTTTGAAAGTATAACAGAAGAAGTAGGAAGGGATCTTGGCAACAAATTAGGGAAGTATATTGAATCCGATAGGCAATCTTGGTCGTCCAACCAAGCAAAATTTATGCAGATACGAGTGGATCTACCCATTGATAAGCCTCTACGAAGGGGTGGAAATGTTGTCAACCCGAGAGGAGATAAATATTGGGTCACGTTTAAATACAAAAGACTTCCCAATTTTTGCTTTCTCTATGGAGTTCTAGGTCATGATAAGAAGCATTGTTCTGGGTATCAGAGTAAATCCAAAGCCCATAGGCACTATGGTGACTGGCTCTGAGCAAATAGTGGTTCCAAAGGTGGTCTTGAAAAACAAAAAGCTGGTAGTAGCAGTGGGTTTGAGGAACGTATGGATGAGGACCTCGATGATCGACAAATCCCGATGACCACCATTCCGATGAACTCAGAGACGGAGCAGATGAAGCTCCTAACAACTCTGCCAAATCACACAAGTCCCAAAAACATAAAACCAAGACCAGACAACACGTTAGTCATGCTACTAGTGAAAAATCAGGGAAAAGGTGACAAGGTATGCCCCTTGAGCTTTGTACCCTCTTTAGACAAGCACCCATGTTATTCCCAAAAGTTATTAGAGGCGAGAAAGGAAATAGGAGATAGTTTATCTAATGTGGGCCTTCAAAAGCACCTTCCTGAGGCCTAAGAATCAACCAGCCCAATGAGACCCACAAAAAAACCTTCCCCCTAATAATGAGCTCACCAACACCCCATTAGGCCCAAGGAAAAGGAATTGGAAGAGAGTTGCTAGAGCCCAAGGTAGGAAATCCCAAAACATTAACATGAAAACACAAAACCTTGCTGGGCTCTAGGGCCCTAAAAGAACAGCCAAGCCTAACTGTCTAGACGAGAATGTAGAAAAACCTTAGAAGAATCTACGTGACTCACACCAAATTGAAGCACATGACACCTTGGAGAGATTGGTGGTGGTTGCTGAGCAGTACCGCTAGGAGCAATGAATTCCCTTTGCTGGAATTGCTAGGGAATTGGGAACCCCAGACCAGTTTTGCGCTCCGTGATTATGTGCGGCGTTGGAATCCCAAACTAGTCTTCCTCTCGGAGACAAAAATAAAGAGTAGACATATGGAGAAAGTAAAACACAGTCTAGGCTTTTTGAATGGCTTAATTGTTCCTGGTAAGGGTCGTAGTGGAGGTCTTGCTTTGCTCTGGTCCAGTGACACTAACTTGGAAATTAAGAGTTATTCAAACCATCACATTGATGTGATAATTACTGAATCAGGCAATGATTTTTTATGAAGGATCACCGGGTTTTATGGGCATTTGTAGACCCATCTTAGGGAAGAATCTTGAAAACTCCTTTCTTTTCTCAATAATCAGTTTAATTTTCCTTGGTTTTGTTTTGGTGATTTTAATGAAATTCTCTCTATGAATGAAAAAAGCAAGAGGTGTCCTTTGCTCTCAAAGCCAAATGGATAGCTTTCGCCAGGTTGTGAATTTGTGTGGTTTCAAGGATCTAGGGCATTGTGGCCTGATTTTACCTAGTGTAACATGAAAGAGGGGAACAACAAAATATTGCTCCGCTTGGACAGAGCCTTGGCTACCTCGGAGTGGCTTGAACACTTTAAGGATCCAAGAGTGCATCATCTGGTCAAATCAACATCAAATCATTGCATTCTCATCACCACTGATTAACCTCCCCCAATTTGCAAAAGTAAACGCCGTTTCCACTTTGAGGCTATGTGGGTCAAAAGGGAAGATTGTCGAGAAGTTATTGAACCTACTTAGAGCTCAGGCACCCTTTCCACCACTCCAGAAGGGGTTGCATCCAACCTCCAAAGATGTGCAATTGCACTAACTAGTTGGAACCAGAATGTGGTGGGCAATATTCAAAAGAAAATTCAAGAGAAAAGAAGAGCTCTCAACTCATTCACCATGGATGACAAAGGCACTAGAAGAGCATAAATTAACCAACTTAGAAGGGAAATTAATGATCTCTTAGATAGTGAGGAGACCATATGGTGTCAGCACAGCAAAGTACATTGGTATAGAGAAGGGGATCGAAATACAAAATTTTTCCATGCCTAAGCTTCTGAGAGGAGGAAAAATAACACTATTTTCGGACTATGGAATGATGATGGTGTATGGTGTGAAAGTAAGGAAAGCATTGTAGCCACTGCAATATCTTATTTTGAGAAGATTTACTCCACTTCCTCCCCAATTGGAACTAGTGAGGTGACTAGCGCAATTCCTAGGCGTGTTACAGAGGAAATGAATGATGAGCTTACCAAGGCCTTCACAAGAAATGAAGTCACCAAAGCGCTTTAGTAGCTTCACCCAACCAAAGCACCTGGGCTTGATGGTATGTCTATAATCTTTTTTCATAAATATTGGGACATTGTGGGGCTAAATTTCACAAATACGGTTTTAAATGTTTTGAACTCAAATATGCCTATAACTGAAATAAATAAAACCAATATTGCTCTCATCCCAATAACCAACCATCCCTCCAAAATGACAGAATTCCACCCCATCAGCCTCTGTAATACTACATACAAACTCATATCAAAAGTCCTAGCCAATAGACTTAGACCCATCTTACCAAGTATCAGCTCTAAAAATTAAAGTGCATTCATCCCTGATCGCCCAATCACAGATAATGTCCTAGTGGCCTTTGAATTCATGCATTATTTGAACCACAAAAATGAAGGGAAGGAAAATTACATGTCAATTAAATTAGATATGAGTAAGACTTTTGATAGAGTCGAATGAAATTTTATCAAAGAGGTAATGGAGAAAATGAGTTTTGCTAAAAAATGGGTGGACCTTATTATGCATTACATCTCTTCTGTGTCTTATTCAGTTATCACTAATGGCGAGGCCTGCGGAAACATCATCCCTTCAAGAGGCAATAGGCAAGGAGACCCCCTCTCCCCTTGCCCCTTTCTCCTTTATGCTGAAGGCCTTTCAGTGATTATCTATGAAGTTGCCTGAAACCAACAGATCAATGGAATTTACATCAGTAGAGGCTGCCCAATAATCACTCATCTCTTTTTTGCCGATGACAGCCTCCTTTTTTGCAAAGCAAAGGACCAAGAATGTCAGAAGCTTTTCAATATCCTTTATAGCTATGAAACGACTTCGGGGCAGAAAATTAATACCGACAAGTCATCAGTCTTTTTCAGTCCAAACACCCCTCAAAAGAGAAAGGAAAGCATCCTGAATATCCTTGGTCCAATGCAAGACTCCGGGCACAACAAATACTTGGGGCTCCCCTCTATTATTGGAAAATCCAAGACTTAGGTGTTTGCGGAAATAAAGGAACGGGTGGCTAAAAAACTTGCTAGTTGGAAAGGAAAGCTTCTTTCAATAGGAGGAAGGGAGATTCTTATCAAGGTAGTAGCCCAAGCAGTGCCCACATACACAATGAGTTACTTCCAACTCCTTAGGACTTTATGCAAAGATTTAGAAAATATGATGATGAATTTTTGGTGGGGTCAAAGGGATGAAGAGAACAAAATAGCATGGGTTAGTTGGAAGAAGATGTGTAAATCAAAGCTCCACGGAGGGATGGGTTTCGATAAACCTCCAAGCTTTCAACCTAGCCATGTTGGCCAAGTAAGGATGGAGAATACTCACCAATCCAAACTCTCTAATGGAACGGGTTTTTGAAGCCAAGTACTTTCCCTATGATGAAGTTCTCAATTCCAAAAAAAAGGAAGCAACCACTTTTATACTTGGCGGAGCATCCACAATAGTCTTGAAGTAATTAAAAGGGGCACAAGATGGAGGGTTAGTAATGGTTGACGAATACATATTTGGGATGATAAGTGGCTGCCAACGCCAACATCTCGCAAAGTGATCACGCCCCAAACTGATTTTGAAGACTATCCCATGGTATCCTCCCTTATTAATAATGATACTAGATGGTGGAAAGTAGAAGTGGTCAGCACAATTTTAAAAATCCCCCTCAATTACATCTTACTCGAAGATAACCTTATTTGGTTAGGCAATAAACGAGGAGTTTTTACAATCAGAAGTGCATATACATTGCCTCAAGCCTCATCTGGTTAGGCAATAAATGAGGAGTTTTTACAGTAAAAAATGCATTTCACATTGCCTCAAGCCTAGTGGACTCAAATGAGGAGGGTGAGTGTTTATCATTTGACTCAAGAACCTTGCAGTGGAAGAGGATTTGGCACCAAAAAGTTCCACAAAAACTCAAATTTTTTTCTTGGAGGACTTGTGTAAACGGCCTTCCCACCATGCACAACTTAAGTCATAAAGGTATTTAATGCTCAAGCTTTTGCCCTTTGTGTGACAAGGCCATTGAATCCACTACCTATGCACTACTCCTTTGTGATCACGCCAAGCTGACTTGGGCACAATTCCACAATTGCCCAGTTGAAGTAACTTCCTCCTCCAGAGAACCAATGGATATTGCCTTGGACATTATTGAAAAAGGTTCCCCAAATGACTTAGAGCTCTTCTTTGTAGTGGCATGGTCCATCTGGTGGAATCGTAACCAAGCTTTACACGAGGACTCAGGTACTCCTCCAAGTCAGATATGGGAAATGGCAAACAGAATTCTTGGTGAATATAAGGATGCATGTTCCTTCCTTACTCTTTCTCTAGCCTTTACCCCAACGATTTGGCAAGCCTCTCCCTCGGGTTTCTTCAAGATTAATGCTGATGGCGTTGCCTCAAATGATGGCAAACCTTCTAGCATTGGAGTGATGATTCGTGACTGTCGGGGCTTTCCCATCGCAGCATCAAACAGAATCTTCCCAGCGCACTTCTCTGCTGAGATCACAGAAGCAATGGCGCTATAAGAAGGCGTGTTGTTTGCATCAAAAATGGGGATTTCCCATGCCATTTTTGAATCCGATGCTCTCTCAATTATTCAAGCCATCAACAAAGGTAATCTGGGTGGTGAGCTGGGGCACATCATCCAGAACATTAAGGATATCTTTTCCTCGTTTTCCTAGTGTTCTTTTCAGCATTTGAAAAGGAGTGGCAACAAAGTTGCCTATGAACTCGCAAAAGCAGCTAGAATTTCAGGTGTTTCTTAGGTGTGGAAAGGTGTTTGTCCATGCTTTGTGGAGCATGTAATATTAGAGGAACGTGGCATGTAGCTGTTTTTGTAGTTTATTCTCTCTGTTGTAAATCAATTTTAGATGAATGAAATCTCAAATGTTTCCCATCAAAAAAGAAAAAGAAATGGAGTTTGCCCTGCTTGATAGCCCTTCGGTTCAGCACCATTTAAAAAATAAATAAAGGAAAATATTAAACAAAAAGAAAACAAAAGGCCCAAGAGAAACTGGCCCATAACAGTATTTTTCAAAAACTTAAAGCGGGAACGGAGGATATGTGAGTGGACCCGTAGACATTACAATCAGCAGCTAGCCCAAGCTGCTAAGGTAAGAAACAAAAAATTCCTAGTCCACAAAAGAAGAAAGAAAGGTCCATGACTATCTGTCCTTTACAAGGCTATTTCCTAAAACGATGAATTAGAATGATTTTTTTTTAGAAACAATTATTATTATAAGGATTTTGGATTGTCTTCTTTGTTTTTCAAAAATTAAAACCTTTTATTTTATTTTTTAATTGGAGAATTAGAGATATAGACACTATTTTTTTAAGAAGAAATGACAATTGCGAATTTCTTTGTTAGGAGTTACCTATCCATATTGCATTTGTTATCTATAGGGAAAAAAATTGTTTTTCCTTAAGAATGTACTGTTGTTTTATTTATTCTTTATATATATATATATATATATATTGACTTGTATATGTTGGGGAACGTAAAATGATGTTTATTATTTAAATTGATTAAATTTTACATGTTTCTTACTTTTTAAAATTTTTATTGTATACAAATTAATCATGTAATCTATAAATTATATAACGAAATATCTTGATATAAAATGTTTAAAAATACTAATTGTGATTAATATTATTTAAAAGATAATTCACAGTTTACAAGCTAACTCAATGAAAAATAAATTATTATTTCAAATTTTGTAATATTTGTGTTATACATATATAAAAGAAAATAATATATGTTAGATCTTGTTACAAAAATACTTTGTGTGTAATAGCTTCGATCCCTAAAAGAAATTCATGTCTCCATCACTTATTATAACAATATCAATTTGTTGCAATTAATACCTTAAAAATAAGATATACGAACAATGGATTATGTTTATTAAAAAATGAAGATTTAAATTTTTTTTTAAATTTTTATTTTTTTATCGAGTCTTTCCTTTCATGCAAGGTGAATGCACAAGTAGCCATCACTCACTCAATTACCCTGCTAAATTTCTACAATTATTATTTCTTGTTCCTTACTTACCAAATATAGATTACTTGTCCCTTGCGTTTGCATAAAAAGGAAATGCATGAAGGACACGCATTTGAAAATTTAATCATCGTTGCCAATCATAGATAATTTTGGCATGTTATCTTGGCAATATTATTTTGTAAAACATGGGAGTTATGGGATCTTAGTTGGTTTTACACGAGGATTGGAACAATAATATGACAACTTTTGAAATTGTGAGCATATTGACAAGTCTACGTATGGAATGTAAATTTGAGTAATGTGAGCATATTGGAATGAAAGCATTGGAATATTTACAAGCCTATATAAACTTGGAGGTTTACAACAATTTCCATTATAGAAGAAAGTGATTTCTTGAGAGGGAATAAGAAAGAGAAATGGAACACCTATCAATTGTGAAATTCTTCTTGTTTATGACTGGATATCCATTGTTTAAAATGATTTTTGGACGTAAAGATTTTTGCATTGGCAGTCAAGGTCAAGGCCAAAAGAGGCGATCAATATTCATGGTAGAGTTTCAAGAGAGGTTCCTCTAACTCTGATTGTATGTTAATACTAGGTATGTGAAAAGTTCAAGACTCCAAGTGCAAGTTGTATTTTTTTTTTTTTTTTTGTTAAATCAATTCTTAAATTTTTCTTGGACATAACCTTTTTTTTACCTCGATTTATCATTTATCATATCTGTTTTGAAGGTGGATGGAAGGTGCATCTGCTGAGAATACATACAACTTGGAGAAGAAAGCATGAATTGAACAATTTTCCTTTATAATATATTATTCATTTGGCTTTAGAAATTATATATATATGATAATAAATGTATTTGCAATAATAAAATGGATTTCTTTGGTTGAATTTTACTAGTACTACTTTTGTTTTTTTTATTTGCTTTGTCGTTTCATAACTAAAGGAACCGCCTAAATGGTTTGAAATATTTCCATGCCCTCCTTTTAGACTAAATAAAGGATGCTAATATGCATTTTTGGACAAAAGTGAAGAGAATTGACGATTCTGTTCCCAAAGAAAAAGGGAAAATAAAGGGTTACTACTGTTCTTATCTAAAGTTCATGTGTTGAATTATACTATTACAATATGAGGTAAACTAATATAGATGTTCAAGTAGTTCAAAGTGGTCTTGGGAATCAAGATCTTCAATGGTCCAATCGGAATGACCATTTTACACAATCACCTTCCCTACAAAATTTGATGAATTCAGTCATTGTAAACCGGTTAACCAAACATGCTGTTAATTGAATTTTGAAGTGGCCCTCCCAAACCATAGTAATTGTGCAACCTCTCTTCACAGAACTGCAGAAAACCACAAGATTATAGGAGACCTTAATCCTTTATGATTCCCAACTTTGTAATTTGAGAAATTGAAACAGGAAAATGCAATTGAGAGTTACAACAATTAGCACTGCGTATGCGTAATTTACAGGTGAATACCAAGAAGTTATTAATCTAATATGATGCACAACATTGTTGCATCTCTGTCATAAATAAAATACATGCCTTCTTTTCTTTTCTTTTTGGGATAAGTAAACATAGATACATCCACATTGGGTCTTAATGAGAGATATATTACACTGCAAGCAAACTATAAGGCCCTCCACAACCTCCTCCTAATTGTTTCTTTTATGATCCTTGCACTGGCTTCTGGGACATTTGTCTGTTTTGGCTTTGTTTTGATTCAGATTCCAACTGCTTAACCTGTGGCTTATCCGTCTCCTCAAATTTCCTCCTTTCTAGTTGCTCAGAATCCTGGCTTAATTTCTTTGTCCTTTCCAAGTTTTTTCTCAAATGCTGGAGCTCTCTAATATAATAATGTAGTCTGTCTATCATCAACGCAAGGAATAAGGAAAACCTTGTGCAATCCAAGGGACAAGATTTTCACTAATATGCTTCAAGTTTAACAAGAGAAACACAGCATAAATCTATAAACCAAAAAAATTTCTACTTGTCTTGTAATAATTTTCAGCCTCTTCAACCATAGCTGGGGCTCAGTTCTAATATGCATTCTTTGAGGGCTTCATCTTGAGGTTGTGTACACAGTAAAAATTAGTGACCAGTAGAGTAACCATCTCACTAATAATGCACGGTGTTATTTTATAAACTTATTACTAATTTTACTATGAGAGGATTATAAACTAACCTAACAATAAATGTGACCAGTACCCATTTATAAGAGTTGTGTAGTATCATTCCCTAATTTCTCTCTCTCTCTCTCTCTCTCTCTCTCTCTCTCTCTCTCTCTCTCCACTCCTACAAAATTGCTGGCAGCCCAATTAAAATGTCCTAGAGTGACCTGTGAAAAGTGAGGCTGCCTGCCGCAACCTTTGGTGGCCTATTTGGGACCAGATGTTTTTGATGAAAATTATAACTCTTTTTTAATTTATGGTTTCCTAATTCGCCATTGAGGCATTGACCATTCCCACCTGTACCTAAGTCTCTTTACTTAGCATGAATTATTTGCTTATTTAGACCCCTTAAAATAGATTGTTTAACCTAACGAATTAGCCTAGTGTTTACTTAGATTAATTATGAGATCTAGGTTAAACAGTAAAATATCATATCATGCATAGTTGAAAAGAAAATAACACACATGTTCACATCAAAAAAAAAAAAAAAAAATAACACACATGTATGATCATTTAAGAAAACCAATAAAACGAATTGTCTCAAGATAAAAACATGGGGATGATTTGACCTAGCTATCCTCAAGGTAAACAAATCTACTATAAAGAATTGAAGTTCATATATATTGACTTGTATATGTTGAGGAACGTAAAATGATGTTTATTATTTAAATTGATTAAATTTTATATGTTTCTTACTTTTTAAAATTTTTAGTGTATACAAATTAATCATGTAATCTATAAATCATTTAACGAAATATCTTCATATAAAATGTTTAAAAATACTAATTATAATTAATATTATTTAAAAGATAATTCACAGTTTACAAACTAACTCAATGAAAAAAAATAATATTATTTTAAGTTTTGTAAAGGCTAACATGACCTAAATATTTGTGTTATACATATATAAAAGAAAATAATATATGTTTGATCTTGTTACAGAAACACTTTGTGTGTAATAGCTTGGATCCCTAAAAAAATTCATGTCTCCATCACTTATTATAACAATATCAATTTGTTGTAATTAATACCTTAAAAATTAGATATATGAACAATGGATTATGTTTTAAAAAAAATGAAGTAAGATTTAATATTGATTTTTTTATTATTATTATCGAGTCTTTCCTTTCATGCAAGGTAAATGCACAAGTAGTCATCACTCACTCAATTACCCTGCCAAATTTCTACAATTATTATTTCTTGTTCCTTACTTACCAAATTAATATAGATTACTTGTCCCTTGCGTTTGCTTAAAATGGAAAGGCATGAAGGACATGCATTTGAAAATTTAATCATCGTTGCCAATCATAGACAATTTTGGCATGTTATCTTGGCAATATTATTTTGTAAAACATGGGAGTTATGGGAAAATTAAAATAAAACAAAATAAAATAAAATTCTTAGTTGGTTTTACACGAGGAGGAACAATAATATATATGTCAACTTTTGAAATTGTGAGCATATTGACAGGTCTATATATGAGTAAGGTGAGCATATTGCTATAAAGAAAGCATTGGAATGTTTACACGCCTATATAAACTTGGAGGTTTAAAGTCATTTCCATTATAGAAGAAAGTGATTTCTTGAAAGAGAATAAGAAAGAGAGATGGAATACCTTTCAATTGTGAAATTCTTCTTGCTATGACTGGATATCCATTGTTTAAAATGATTTTTGGACGTAAAGATTTTTGCATTGGCAGTCAAGGTCAAGGCCAGAAGAGGCGATCGATATTCATGGTAGAGTTTCAAGAGAGGTTCTTCTAACTCGGGTTGTATGTTAATATTTGGTATGTGAAAAGCTCAAGACTATTTCAAGTGGAAGTTGTATTTTTGGTAATTATTAAATCAATTCTTAAAATTTTCTTGGACTCAATCCTTTTTTCCCTTTGATTTATCATTATTTACTCCTTGTATCTAATTAGTATTATATCTGTTTTGAAGGTGGATGAAAGGTGCATGTGCTGAAAGTACATACAACTTGGAAAAGCAAGCATAAATTGAGCAATTTCGCCTTATTATATATTCTTCCATTGGCTTTAGAAATAAATAAATGGATTTCTTTGGTTCAATGGATTTCAAGAGAGATTCCTTTAAAGGAATTTTTTTTTTTTTTTTTGAGAAACAATAAAGGAAGAGCCTAAGGGGCTGTTTGGATTTACTGTTTCCATAACTCATAACTTTGTTTCCATTACTCATAACTCAAAATATGTGGGTCCCACGAAAAAAAGTTTGTTTGGTTTTTGTTTCCAGTTTTTGTTTTCATCACTTAATTTTCTGATTTTTGAGTGATGAGTTATGGAAACTGAAAACACCTTAGAAATTGAAAACACATTTGAGGTGTTTTCAGTTTCTATAACTCAGTTTTCAATGGCATTTTTGTAATTAAACTCACAACTCTCTCACTGTTTAGCCGCAATATTTGACTTTTGGATTTTTATTTTATTTTATTTTATTTTGAAACAAAAAGTAACAGCTGAACTGAGTGATGTGTGCCAAATGGGTGGGTTTGGGGAAATTGGGGTTTTTAAGTGATGAGTGATGAGTGATGAGTGATGAGTGACGAAAATTGAATGAGTAATGACAAAAAATAAAAAATCCAAACAAGGCCTAAATGGTTTGAAATAATTCAAACTCTTCATGCCTTCCTTTTAGACCAAATAAAGGATGCTAACATACATTTTAGCTTTTTGCTTCTATTTCCCCCTTTTTTTTTGGCTAAAAGAGAAGAGAATTGATGGGTCTGTACTTCAGTTCGAAAAAAGAAAAAAAATAATGATATAGAGTTACTTCTGTTCTAATCTATCTGAGGTACCTGTGTTAAATTAGACCCTTTCAATATGAGGTAAATATGGATGTTCAAGTAGATCAGAGCTGTCTTATATAGAGCTCCGCATCTCCAACTGCCGCTAGCAGTTTTGTGAGATGGTGTGTTCTGTTGATAAAAAAAAATTGGGCTTGTGTCCCACATCGGGTGCGTGAGTGTAGTTCTTAGTGTTTATATAGAGCTCTGCGTCTCCAACTACCACTAACAATTTTGTGAGATGGCGTGTTCTGTTGATAAAAAAAAAAAAAGATAAAAAAAAAGAAAAAGATCAGAGCTGTCTTGGGAATCAAAATCTTCAATGATTTTACACAATCACCTTCCCTACACAAAATTTGATGAATTCAGTCCATGTCAACTGGTTAACCAAACAGGCTGTTAATTAAATTTTGAAGTGGCCCTTCCAAACCATAGTAATTGTGCAACCTCTCTTCACAGAACTGGAGAAAATCATAAGATTATAGGAGCACCTTAATACTTTATGATTCCCATCTTTGTACTTTGAGAAGTTGAAACAGGAAAATGCAATTGAGTTACAACAATTAATTAGCACAACTTATATGATGCACTGTATTGTTGCATCCAGGGCGGAGCCAGGAATTTTTGTTTGGGGGGGCCAAGTTGTGACGCTAATATATTTATCAAGACAACTTCCACACCCACACACATATATACACATACGCGCGCACTTTTTTATTATATATACACACATATATATACACACTTTTTTATTTGATAAGTTATATATATACACACACCCAACAACTAAAAAAAAAAAAAAAAGATCTTAGTATTTTCAATCAAAATTATTTTTGACAGTGATCTTTCATAAAATAAAATTCATTTTTTCCATTTTCATAGTCAAAATCTTAAAAAGTTTCATTTTAAACACAAATTATCAAATTTTATGCTAAAGTAAGTAAAAAATCTTTCAATTGAACTAATGAAATTTTCAAAAACATGAATGAACCAAAACTTGGAGAAATAAGTTAGACTCCAAACATATTTAAAGCTACCTTGGTTTAACACATTATATGGCAACTAAAGACACATTTCATGTGTAGTTTTAGTGACAAAATTTTTTTAATGAGTCAATGACTTGTTAATCGTCACATAACAGGTTAAAAAATATAGATTTAAACATGTTTGATACCAAATTTTATCAAATATTTAATAGATATAAAAGCACAATTTACAATAAAAAATAGAATTGTGAAAAATAAAGTTATATCTTTATAACTATTAAACCAATTATTTTTTTTTAAGAGTATTATTGGACTAATTCAAATATTTGGGGGGGGCCAACTCTTATTTTTTAGATTAAATTTTGAAAATATAAAAATAATTGTATATATATTTTAAAAAATTTTAAAATTTGGGGGGCCATGGCCCCACCCTTGTATGTGCCTCCGCCCCTTGTTGCATCTCTAACATAAATATAATATATATAACATATGTCTACTTTTTTGGGATGGGTGCACATACATCCATATTGGGTCATAATGAGAGATATATTACACTTCAAGCAAACTCTAAGGCCTTCCACCAACCTCTGCTTCCTGACTGTTTCTTTTATGATTCTTGCGCTGGCTTCTGGGACATTTGTCTCTTTTGGCTTTGTTTTTATTCAGATTCCAGCTGCTTAACCTGTGGCTTATTCGTCTCCTCAAATTTCCTTAAATTTCTTTGTCCTTTCCAAGTTTTTTCTCAGATGCTGAAGCTCTCTAATATAATAATTAGTCTGTCTATCATCAACGCAAGGAATAAGGAAAACCCTGTGCAATCCAAGGGACAAGAATTTCACTAATAAGCTTCAAGTTTAACAAGTGAAACACAGCATAAATAAACCAAAAAAATTTCTACTTCTCTAGTAATAATTTTCAGCCTCTTCAACCATATATAGCTGGGGCTCAATTCTAATATGCATTCTTTGAGGGCTTCATCTTGAGGTTGTGTACACAGTAAAAATTAGTCTCAATGTTTAAAAAACATAAAACAAATTATAGAATTAAGAGTGTTAAAGATACAAGAACATTAATAAAACAACTACAAATAAGATTTCTTAAGGTAATTAACCCTAACATAATTCTTTAAATCTAAGATTACAATTGTTAAATTTTTTTCACATCATTGTATCAAAACAAACATTTATTAGTATTATTTTGGAATCTATTTAAGCTAAAAATTATATAATAAAATCTTAACTACCTATTTAATAATGAATGGTTAGGATCCTAATTCTCGACAGGCACAATTTTCGACAAAATTGGTTGAATAGTAACTTTTTAGGAAAATTTTAGGTAAATAACATGCGTTTGAACTTATTTAGTTAAGTAGACTGATTCTGGAACTTGAGTTTACTAAACTCGAGTTCCAACCCAAAATCGACTTTAACAAACTTAAGTCCAACTTTTATAAGTCTGACATGGAATTAAATAAAAAATAAAAAATAAAAGTAAAAAATAAAAAAGAACCAGGTGGAACTTGAGTTTGCTAAACTCAAGCTCCACTCAAGTTCCGGACGGTAAAAATTTACCCAAATGGAACTCGAGTTTGGTAAACTCAAGTTCCAATTGGGTAAATTTTTTTCTTAAAATGAAACTCGAGTATAGTAAACTTGAGTACTGATCCAGTAAACCTACACCTTTTAGTTTTTTATTTTTCCCAAGCACATAATAGTAACAACATCCCTCTCTTTCTCTTGCTCTCTCCCTCCGGTCTCTCTCACTCGCACAGTACCGCCGTTTCTTACTCTCACTCTCCTCCCTCACTCTAACTCATCTTCCTCAGTCCCTCGTCTCCCCCAATCTCTCATCTCTCTCAGTGCCTCTTTGTCTTTCTTATTTGCTCCGCCATCGTGTCATCCCTTACCTCTTGCTCAACGGATGACGGCCACTCCATTAATAGTAGTGACAAGCGGCGGCACTCCATTAGAAAACAAGGCAAGCGCGCTCTTTTTTACCTTACTTATTTGTGAAATTTTGTAAGGGTTTTGTTGTAAATATGTTTTGGGTTCTAAATAATTTGTTTAGGTTTTTAGAGGAATTGCTTTAAGTTTGTTTAGGATATATTTGATTGGATGTTTTAATTGTATGATTTATTTGGGTTTATAATAATAGTAGGATTTTTTAAAATTTCTAATTGAATTCTAATAAAAGCATAAGATTATATTTAGGAGTGGTTGCAACACTAATGCATGATACGTGTGTCAAAATGCCTCAAAAAGATTGTATTATGTGAAATGTTTTGCTAAATGGTTTACTTATTTTAGTAATTCTCTAGAACTTTTTTTGAAATCAAATTAGTATGTGGATGAAATGCTTACTTATTGGGGTTAATAATAGATTGTTAGTGTTTGATTTTAAGAAAAGCTAAGCTTCAAATTGATCTAATCAAACATATCCAACATAAGGATTTTTGTAGTGGATGCAACTGCTAGGTCCTAAGATTGGCCTTAAGTTCAAGTTTTGTACAAGTTGCCTCGAGGCACACTTAAGTTTGTGGCCTAAGATATGTGGCTATTTATATTTTTATAATTGGGCCACGTGAGGATTGATCTGAAAGTGTGAAAGTGTGTACGTAATCAGCTATATGTGTTGATTCAAATGTATGACACAATTCAAAATTGACAAATTTTGTGGCCTAAGATATGTGGCTATTTATATTTGTATAATTGGGCCACGTGAGGATTGATCTGAAAGTGTGAAAGTGTGTACGTAATCAGCTATATGTGTTGATTCAAATGTATGACACAATTCAAAATTGACAAATTTTGTTGTCATTGCAGACATTTCTAGGTAAATTATCGATCTGAGTTACATTGGAACCCTAAAGGCTAGGTAAAAATTTTCGCATCATGCTTCTTGTTAATAAGTAATGTCAACGCAGTGACATTTTTGAGGACTAATATGTACACAAGTGTTATTTTTATAATTTTAAAGCATTAATCTAAACTTATAGAGTATACTACTTCTTTTGAATGTTGAGTTGTTTTTTAATGGCATATTGCATACTTGATTGTAGTATAAGATATTTATCTATTGTTATAACATTTGCAAGATCCTTCTGGCACACTGCATTGTTGAAGTCCCCATGAAGAGTTGACACGTCAAGATCCTATGGTAGATGATCGTGTCATTGCCATTGTGAGGTTGCTTGATCTAGAGGGTCTGCACATGGTCCCATCCATAGAGCTTGATCATGCATTGATCAGCATTTGTAGAGCGATAATGTCTAGAGATTCATACATTCCACCTACCACATGGTGAGATGATGATCACATTGTAAGATGTAAAAATTATCATGGGGATGCCCATCGAGGGTGAGGCAATGGTTTGGTTCACTAAAAGAACTTGGAAAGATGTGGGTGCTTATATGCTTAAAATTCAAATTTCAAATGGCCCTTAAACCATGCTAGACGATTAGAGGATTCAAATAAATGTGCTCATCCACCAAATTGGAGGAAAACGCTATTTGCTACATTTACCAATTTTTATGGCATAGAGGAAAAAGGTCCTTTTTTTTTAATAACCATAGTGTCTTACTGACTTTAATATAATTTTGTTTGAATTAATATAATTGAATTTGGGCTGGTAAAGAAATGAGGTTTGCCCTACTCGTTAGCCCTTCGGTTAAGCACCATTAAAAAAAAAAAAAAAAAACAAATTAAAGGAAAATATTAAACAAAAAGAAAACAGAAGGCCCAAGAGAAACTGGCCCATCACTCTATTTTTCAAAAACTTAAAGGTACGGAGGAGATGTGAGTGGACCCGTAGACATTACAATCAGCAGCTAGCCCAAGCTGCTAAAGTAAGAAACATAAAATTCCAAGCCCACAAAAGAAGAAGCAAGGCCCATGACTATCTGTCCTTTACAAGGCTATTTCCTAAAACGATGAATTAGAATGATTTTTTTTTAGTAACAATTATTATTATAATGATTTTGGATTGTCTTCTTTGTTTTTCAAAAATTAAAACCTTTTATTTTATTTTTTTAATTGGAGAATTAGAGATATAGACACTATTTTTTAAGAAGAAATGACAATTGCGAATTTCTTTGTTAGGAGTTATCTATCCATATTGCCTTTGTTATCTATAGCCAAAAAAAACTGTTTTTTCTTTAGGCTGTACTATTGTTCTATTTATTTTTTTATATGTATTGACTTGTATATGTTGAGGAACGTAAAATGATGTTTATTATTTAAACTACTCACTAACCCGTGAGATGCACATGAAAACTATTGAAAATAAGATTTTAAAAAGAAAAATTTATTAATTTTAGTTTATATTGAAATTTATTTGTGGTCATTTAAAATAATATTTCAAATCTTCATTTCATTTTACTTTAGTTGGAATAACTTATATAATTAAATGAAATGCTTATAAATAAGAGATGCCATTAATAATATACTATATATAGTTAGTGATTATTCAAGATATCATTCAAATATGACAATTTTTTTGTTTAAAAAAAAAGAACAATATTAATACATTGAAACACAAAATACTATATTGTCCAATAGATATTACAACTTTAAAACTAAAATATGAGTATTGAGGTCTAAAATATATATATATATATATATATATATATATTAGTAGTGATTTTTAATGGACTGGGTAATAGTACAACTTTCAGTAGAAAAAAAAAATCTGATTTAAAATTTTTTGGAGTAAAAAATGCTACAAATACATTTGGGTGTTTTTTTTTTTTTTTTTTCCATTGAGCAGGTACGTCACTGTTTAATAGAGTCTTAATACATGAGGGATGCTCCTCCATCCAATACATCATTGTCTAGCGAACCTAGCTAGTTCTTTGCTTCACATTCTATCTTCTCTGCTGGTCCGTTTGTTCAAGGAAAGCCATAAGAGAGAAATATATTCCTAATAGAAGAACCAAGCAGTCTAACATCATTAAGGAAGGATGTGGCCAATGCTTAAATTAGTAGGTCCAGCTGACTTTACTTCATCTACCGGACTTTTAAATTCACACTCTACCTCCACTGCTTGAAGCCCCAAATCCACACCAAATTGCTAGCTCATCGTAATCTTAAAGCCTGCACTTCAATTTTATCATTTCCTTCTACTATTCTTGCACATAAAGCTCCTATACATTGACTTCCACTATCATTGTACCTTCAAGCCACACCATCTATTATTCTGCAATTTCTTGATGGAAAATATACCTTGTAACATGAACCTATAGGAGGCCAAGTACAATCTTCAACAGGCTATTTAGACTAATTATTTCTCTAAGCTTCCATATATTCCATAGCAAGTGTACAGGTTATTTGCACCAACTCCACTACTAACTTCAGAGTTTCATCCACATGCCTTTGGTTCCGATTTTACCATAACAGCCAACCTCCACCTCCATCACATGCCCATTTTGTTTTACCCAACTTAACATTTCAAAATAAGACAGAATAAATCTGTACCATAACAAAATATTATGAACACTTATAAGGCAAACAACCATAAGTACTAAACAAACAATTTTTTTCTCCTAAGTGAACCACAAACTATGAAACTCAAACTTTCAAAAGAGGCAATCATGGAGAGAACCCATTATGCATTAAGCAAAAAAGTATAGAAATAGAAAAGCAATCCCCTGAGACTTAAGGGAAGCTCAAGGCAACTAATACAAAACCTCAACTTAAGGCCAATCTTAGGACGTACGGTGCTCAAAAACCATAGCATGTCAGTTCAAATGAAATGCAAGTTTGGTTATGAAGTTAAAAGATTTCATGTACATACTCCAAATTAAAAGGTAATATGATACCACATAAACAGGCAAGTTTGGTTATGAAGTTAAAAGATTAAAAATCTGTAATATGCATTTTGATTTTTTGCATAATGATAGAGGTATTCATTAAAGCTTGCTATTTGTTAAGTCTCTCTCAACCCTCTCTCTGAATCTCTGCCTCAGATTTATAATATCTAATACCATGCCCATCTTGCATAATCATATATAATTGAGTTATATAACCTATATTTTAGCCTTTTGTAATTTCTTATAGCTGAATTCTTTTAAACAGAGAACAAAAGGCATATTACAAATGAATCTGAGAACAAAAACCTGAGCATTCCAAACTTGTTTAAGAAATACCACAAATGAATTGGCAAAGAAGAATTAGAGAACAAACACCTGAATATTCTATCAAACGCATGTTCAGCAATCTCAAACAACTATACTAACCAACCCCAACCTTCAAAAAAAATTGCCGCTGAATCCAAAATAACGGCAGCCCCAACATAATAAGAGAACACAGAGATTATAATAATTTATAAAAAGGGAAAACCAATGTAAATGAAGACAACAATAACACTATATATCAAACCAAAACAAATCCAGAATTGAAATCAAATAGAAGAATCCCAGGAAACCAAAAATCCAATAAAAATTGCATAACCAAAAAAAGGGAAAAAGAAAACCCAAACCAATGTAAGAAAAACACTATATCTCAACTAAAACAATCTCAGAATTGGAACCAAATAGAAAAATCCCAAGAAACCCAAAATCCAATAAAAATTACATACAAAAAAAAGGGAAATAGAAAATCTAATAACAGAAATTTCATGATTCTTCTTTGCCATAACTTTGACAACAAAGGAAGAAGAAGAAAATGTGGAAATCGATAGAGAGAGAGAGAGCAATATATAGAAATTAAGGAGAGTCAAAAACATGTTTTAATTACCTCAAAATAATTTGCCTAGATAGAATATGATGGGTTGGGTTGGGCAACGATGGAGAGGCAAAGAGAAATCGATGTAGTGGCGGTGGCAGCGGGAGGATCTGGCATATATTAGAAAATAGAGGTTGTGGGCTGCCGGCGTATATTAG
The DNA here is from genome assembly GCA_019022515.1 of Quercus aquifolioides. Classification (NCBI taxonomy): domain Eukaryota; kingdom Viridiplantae; phylum Streptophyta; class Magnoliopsida; order Fagales; family Fagaceae; genus Quercus; species Quercus aquifolioides. The sequence goes on along the minus strand of CM032329.1, from coordinate 62,924,780 downwards.
AAAACAGAGAGGTTGTGGGGTTTAGCACTTTGACTTTGACGTGAAGGCTGAAGGGGGAGTTGTATACTTGTATTGGGGTTCTAAATTGATAAATTCTAATATAATAAAACATTAACAAGAATTAAAAAAGAAAAGAAATAAAGATGACGGGAAAAATTGTGGTGCCAGTAGAGGCTTCGGTTTTATATATATATATATATATATAGATGATTAAATTTATATGTTTCTTACTTTTTAAAATTTTTAGTGTATACAAATTAATCATGTAATCTATAAATCATTTAATGAAATATCTTGATATAAAATGTTTAAAAATACTAATTGTGATTAATATTATTTAAAAGATAATTCACAATTTACAAACTAACTCAATGAAAAAAAATATATATATTATTTTAAATTTTTTAAAGACTAACATGACTGATATATTTGTGTTATACATATATAAAAGAAAATGATATATGTTAGATCTTGTTACAAAAATACTTTATGTGTAATAGCTTCGATCCCTAAAAATAATTCATGTCTTCATCACTTATTATAACAACATCAATTTATTGCAATTAATACCTTAAAAATCAGATATTTGAACAATGAATTATGTTTATTAAAAAATGAAGGAAGAATTTTTATTTTATTTTATTGAGTCTTTCCTTTCATGCAAGGTGAATGCACAAGTAGCCATCACTCACTCAATTACCCTGCCAAATTTCTACAATTATTATTTCTTGTTCCTTACTTACCAAATATAGATTACTTGTCCCTTGTGTTTGCTTAAAAAGGAAACGCATGAAGGACATGCATTTGAAAATTTAATCATCGTTGCCAATCATAGTAATTTTGGCATGTTATCTTGGCAATATTATTTTGTAAAACATGGGAGTTAATGGGAAAAAAAATTCTTAGTTGGTTTTACACGAGGAAGAACAATAATATGATAACTTTGAAATTGTGAGCATATTGACAAATCTATGTATGGTATGTAAAAATAAGTAATGTGAGCATATTTCTGTAATGAAAGCATTGGAGTATTTACACGCCTATATAAACTTGGAGGTTTACAGCCATTTCCATTATAGAAGAAAGTGATTTCTTGAGAGAGAATAAGAAAGAGAGATGGAACACCTTTCAATTGTGAAATTCTTCTTGTTTATGACTGGATATCTATTTTTTAAAATGATTTTTGGACAAAATTTTTTTTGCATTAGCAGTCAAGGTCAAGGCCGAAAGAGGCGATCGATATTCATGGTAGAGTTTCAAGAGAGGTTCCTCTAAATCGGGTTGTATGTCAATACTAGGTATGTGAAAAGTTCAAGACTCCAAGTGCAAGTTGTATTTTTGTTATTGTTAAATCAATTCTTAAATTTTTCTTGGACATAACCTTTTTTTTACCTTGATTTATCATTTTCTACTCCTTGTATCTAATCAGTATCATATATATCTGTTTTGAAGGTGGATGGAAGGTGCATCTGCTGAAGTGCACACAACTTGGAAAAGCAAGCATTGATTGGGAAATCTTTACTTATTATGTATTGCTTCATTGGCATTAGAAAAAAAAAATGATAATAACTGTGATTGGATAGAAAATTATCTCTTTGGTTGAATGATAGTTACTTATATCATTTTTATTTGCTTGGTCGTTTCATAAATAATGGTAATGCCTAAATGGTTTGAAATAATTCAGATGTTCCATGCCTTCCTTTCAGAGCAAATAAAGCATAATGCTAATATACATTTTTGCTTTTTTTTTCCCCTACACCGTTTTTTGGCCAAAATAGGAGAATTGATGGTTCTGTTCCAAAAGAAAAAAAACAAAAATAAAGGATTACTTCTGTTCAGAATTAGACCCTTTCAATATGACGTAAATAAAGATGTTCAAATAGATCAGAGTTGTTTTGGGAATCAAGATCTTCAATGGTCCACTCGGAATGATCATTTTACACAATCACCTTTCCTAGAAAATTAATTTGATTAATTAAGTCAATGTCAATCGGTTAACCAGGCTGTTGATTGAATTTTGGAGTGGCCCTTCTAACCATAGTAATTGTGCAACCTCTCTTCACAGAACTGCAGAAAACCACAAGATGATAGGAGCACCTTATGTTGGAAAATATGGCTAAATAAACAAGTTTTGATTCAACAATATAAACCCTAAAAAATTAGTAATGACAAAAATAAATAGATAGAGTTAGAAAGATCTCACAAACTATAAAATCACACAAAATCCTTTGTCCTTAAAAGTTGATTCGTGCTATTCAGTGTAGAACTCGGTGCGAATGGCTTTCTTGGCCGAACAACCCCCAATGATTAGACTATAGTGATTTTTTCAAGTTGAACACACTCAATCAAGAAAAACTAAGAACAACCTTATTTATTTTGCCTTTCCTTACACCCAAACAAGTGTATAAAAATCTACGGGAGAAGAGAAGAAACAAAGGATTAGAGAAGCTTTGGAGTGCAGCTGTAAAGGAAAGATGCTTTGAGGAAAAGAGGGATGAAGGGTTTTATAAGCCAAGGGAAAAGAAGGAATAGTGAGCTGGCTCCAATAGTTATTGTGCATGCCCAACGGGCAACACATTAATGGCTTGTTTGGAAGTTTAGAGAGGGAGGAGAGTAGAGGAGAGTAGAGGGGAGGAGAGTAGTGGGGAGGAGAGTAGAGGAGAATGATTCACCTCCACCTTGTTTGGATGTTTTTAAAATTAGTAAGGGGGAAGGGAGTAATTAACCCTTCCCCTTGTGTAATTTTGTTAATATAATAAGGGTAAATTAGGTAATTTACTTGGTCAATAGTTTATGTACTCTACTCCCCTTCCAAATCTCTCCAATTTGGGGGAATTAAAAATGGGGGGCTAGAGGGAGTCCAAACCCCTCCAAACTCCTCCAAACCCCTCCCCCTCCTTCCTTAAAAAACTTTCAAACAAGGTAATTGGATTACTCTCCCTCCCTCTACTCTACTCCTCCTCCTTTTTTAAACATCCAAACAGGCCATAAATGCTCCCAAGTAGGGATAGCAGAATGAATCCGACTTGTGGGTACTTGACCTGACCCGAATGTAGTATATTTACAAAATTGCCCTAACTCTATATATATAGATCCTATAATCCTAACCCAAACCCTAAACCTAACCTTGCACCTCAGCCACCCCTCACTCTCACTCTCACTCTCACTCTCATTCTCTTTGCTGCCGGCCACCCTTATATCTCAATCTCCCTGTTGCCGGCCACCCCACCCTCTCTCAAGCTCTCACTCTCACTCTCACTCTCTCCGCCGCCAGCCACACCCTTCCTCGCCGTTCTCCATTTTTTTTGGGTTTGTTTCCTTTTTTTTTTTTTTTTTTTTTTTAATTTATAATTTTGGGTTCGTTTCTTGTGAAATCAAAATCATCAACTTTCGCTTGATGTACTCTCTGAAGTGATTGCAGCACATGAGATTGCCATCTTCTTTTTTTTTCTTTCTTATGTGCTACTATAAGAAACATATATTTATATATATATATATATATATATATTTTTTTTTTTAATCTTTGTAAGAAACATCTATGTATGTTGGCTGGAGGCTGTTTATGAAAGAATTTACCACTCATATTCATGACCAGAATTGTTCTTCATGTTATTTGCTAAGGATACAAGGTTTACTTATTGGAATGTGTCATACTCAGAATCTTTTTTATTTCTTTTTAGAAGAATAATTATTAAGTAGAAGGGATGTAGAAACTATCAGCTATTCTTAAGGACGTAGAAACTTCTCAAATTGATATTAGTTGGCTGTAAGGGATAATCCAAGGCTGAAAATTATTTTTTAAGATTGGGCTACGGATTGGGCCCTGAAGTGCCAGGGAGGGGCAAGTTTGGGGTAAAAAAAAAATTGTTTAGTAAATGGGGTGGGTGGCGTGTTGGGTTTAAAGAACCCACCCCAAACCTGCCATTCCTACTCCCACAGGCTGAACAAAATTGGGTAAGATGGAAAAGAAAGGAAAAAAAGATACAATCCAAGAGCGATAGAGACAAGCCTAAACCCAATCCAATCTCAACTATAACACCTAGCCAATTATCTTTCACTCCTAACCAATGTGGGACACAAAACATAATGCTAAGTGTTTGAAATACAACCTACTCCAACACCTTAATCCTTTATGATTCCCATCTTTGTAATTTGAGAAATTGAAACAGGAAAATGAAATTGAGAGTTACAACAATTAGCACCACTTATATGTAATTTAGGAGTTATTAATCTAATTATATGATACACTATATTGTTGGAGAAAGTATACCATGTTTCGGTAATATCAACTCAGCATCTGTTTTAGTATTTCTTACCTAGCTAATAAATGAGTGACACCTGTAACTACGGAAATACCAAAACAGATGTTGAGTTGGTATTACTGAAACATAATATACTTTCTCGTATTGTTGCATTTGCATCTCCACCATAAATAAAATACATGTCTACTTTTTGGGATAAGTGCACATACATCCATCCACAACCTCTTCCTGGTTGTTTCTTTTATGATCCTTGCGCTGGCTTCTGGGACATTTGTCTGTTTTTGCTTTGTTTTGATTTAGATTCCAGCTGCTTAACCCGTGGCTTATTCATCTCCTCAAATTTCCTCCTTTCCAGTTGCTCAGAATCCTGGCTTAGTTTCTTTGTCCTTTCCAAGTTTTTTCTCAGATGCTGGAGCTCTCTAATATAATAATGTGGTCTGTCAATCATCAACGCAAGGAATAAGGAAAACCCTGCGCAATCCAAGGGACAAGATTTTCGCTAATAAGCTTCAAGTTTAACAAGAGAAACACAGCATAAATCTATAAACCAAAAAAAAAAAATTCTACTTGTCTAGTAATAATTTTCAGCCTCTTCAACCATAGCTGGGGCTCAGTTCTAATATGCATTCTTTGAGGGCTTCATCTTGAGATTGTGTACACAATAAAAATTAGTCCTAATGTTTAAAAAACATTTTAAAAAAATGATAGAATTAAGAATGTTAAAGATACAAGAACATTAATAAAACAACTACAGATAAGATTTCTTAAGGTAATTAACTCTAACATAGTTCGTTAAATCTAAGATTAAAATTGTTAAAATTTTGTGGCATCATGGTATCTAATCAAACTTTATTAGTATTATTTTGGAATCTGTTTAAACTAAAAATTATATAATAAAATCTTAACTACCTATTTAATAATGAATTGTTAGGATCCTAATTCACGACAGGCACAATTTCTTGAAGATTAGAATGGAGACAAAAAACTATCAAAACTATGGAAAAAAAAATGTTGAGGCTACAAATACAGAAATTTACCTATAAGGCACAGTTCTAGATAACGATATGCCATAAGAACCTGATCAGTTGGATTAACTATGCCAGAATCTGTTGAACGTTTCTGGATTTTCATTACACTATATATGCCAGAGTCTCTCTCTCTCTCTCTCTCTCTCTCTCTCTCTCTCTCAATGTATAACTATTCTTTTACCATTCTGTTTTATACATCATATGGAGGTGGAAGAATTTGAACTCTAGATATATTTATTGAAATGGTTAAGAAGTGTAAACCAGTTAAGGCATAGAAGAAAAAAGCTTTTTTTTTTTTTTTTTAAATAACCATAGTGTTTTACCAACTTTAATATAATTTTTTTAATTAATATAATTGAATATGGGCTGGTAAAGAAATGGAGTTTGCCCTACTTGTTAGCCCTTCGGTTCAGCACCATTTAAAAAAAAAAAAAAAAAAAAATTAAAGGAATATATTAAACAAAAAGATAACGGAAGGCTCAAGAGAAACCGACCCATCACACAATTTGTCAAAAACTTTAAAGAGGGTACGGAGGATATGTGAGTGGACCCGTAGAAAATAGGGAAAAAAAAAATCCAAGCCCACAAAAGAAGAAAGCAAGGTCCGACTATATGTCCTTTAGAGAATTCTCATCAAGGATTTCAAAAAAAATTAGCATTTAACATCTCAAAAGCCTACTTTATTTATTTCAGCAACTCACTTTACAATACACCCAACATCAAAAGTTTTATATTTTTTTACCAATATTTTTATTATTTTATAATTATTTTTATTCTCAATCTAATCTTTTCTGCTACCTACAAATCCATAGCCACTGCCCACACCTACTGCTACCAGCCACTACCACCCACACTCACACCCACCGCCGCCGCCGCCGACCCCTAACCACCAAAATCACAAACAAAAATAAACCCACAACAAACCCACAGTCACCACCAGCCAACCCAACCCATAACAAATCCAACCCAGCAAACCCATAGTCACCACCAACCACCATTACCCACCCACCTACCCCCACCATAAACCTCAATCCAAAATTAACCCACCACTAGTCACCACCACTACAAACCGCACCCACCCACCATTAACCACCAAAAACCAAAACCCACTCACCCACCCACCTACCACCACCATAAACCCTAACCCAAAATCAACCCACCACTAGCCACCACTAGCCACCACCACCACAAACCATACACACCCACAACTAAACAAAACAAAACCACAACCTAGCCACCACCTTCAACCTTCCTCCTTCAAATCACAAAACAACTACCATCACAAACACAAAAGTCAGTCATCACAAAATTTCAACCACCACTAAATCTGATCCTCCACCAAAATGTGATCCATGACCCATCGTGACCAGGCGATCCACAATGCCGCCAGCGCACTGTGACTCACCCATAGGGAACTAGTGAGAGAGAGAGGGACGAGCAAGAGAGGGCAAGGGTGAGAGGGCTGAAGAGAGGAAGAAAGAGAGAGAAGTGGGAGACCGGTGAAAGAGGGAAGAAAATGAGAAAGAAGGTGAGAAGAAAAAATGAATAGTGAGAGAGTGAAAATATATTTTAATTAAAGTAGTATTATAATATTATTATATTTATAAGATTTGAGCTATAGTGGACTGTCATAGATGGTAGTCCACTGTAGTTAGACATGGCAAAACGGGTCAGAATTTTCTGACCCGACTCGACCCGAAAAATACCTGACCCGAACCCGATTTTTTTGACCTGAAGTAAAAACGGATTGACCCGTGACCCGACTCGTATTTTTTGCAGGTCAACCCGACCTGACCCGAACCCAAACCATTTTTTTAAAACTTTTTTTTTTGGTAAAAAAATAGTAAAACTAAGACTATGTTGGTTTAATTGTTTATTGTGAACTTTAAGGAAACAATTGATACATTTACATAACTACATGCAAATTAATTGAAAGATAAATGGTTGAACATTCTGTAATGAGTAAATATTTTTAGATATCAAATAGCAAAGTACATGCCAAGATAATCTAGTTACAGTAGAGTTAAAAACATAGATTTAAAATTGTAGACATGTTAGAAACATTCACAAGTGTGAAAATACTGAAGCTAAAGTATCAAATTAGCATAAATTATGAATACTTAGACCTATTTTTTAATAATTTATGTCCAAAATAAACGGCCTTTCAAAATAAATTATGATATTTCTTAGAGTGTGTGTTGCTTAACAATAATATGATATTCATAAAAGAGACCATGTATAAATAAGCAAGCAATTAAATTTTAAAGTATATCTCAAATTGAAATAGAGTGTCAACTACAACTGATAATAGATTATAAAATTAATTTTCAAGATTGTCAATTTCTTATATGTTTTTATTCTTTATCAAATGAGTTATCCAATAAGTCATTTGTAATTTTGTTTTATATTTTGGAATGTTGATATTGTGTAGAAATAAAGTTGTGTATTTGTTTTACTTATCTTTGTGTTATTTTGTTTTAGATAGTAATGTTAGGATTTGTATAATTTTAAAATTATTGAATAAGTATTAATAAGTTTAACTGAGTTCATTCTTGATATAAGTGGTGAATTCAAAATAATGCATTTTACATCAAGTAATTTGTTATATAACTTTCCAAATGGCAGATACATGTTGTTTTCTTTATAAAAATTAAAAAAAAAAAAAAAAAATTCATGTGAAAAATACGGGTCAACCCGACCTGACCCGCAACCCGATTTTAACCCGCTTAAAATGACCCGTGACCCCGTTTGACCCGCAATCTGATTGACCTGACCCAACCCGACCCGCCCATTTTGCCATGTCTAACTGTAGTTTAGATGCTAATAATTTTAAGAATAACATATTTGTTGTAGTATGCTTTTTTTGGAATAAGATGCTAAAAAAAATAGTATTTTTGGCTTTTGAGATACATGATAAGAATGCTCTTACAAAACTATTTCCTAAAATGAAGAATTATATAATAATTTTGGATTTTCTTCATTATTTTTCTAAAATGAAAACCTTTTATTTAATTTTTTAATTGGAGAATTAGAGATATAGACAATATTTTTTTAAGAAGAAATGGCAATTGCAAATTTCTTTGTTAGGAGTTACCTATCCATATTGCATTTGTTATCTATAAGGAAAAACCTGTGTTTTTTTTCTTTAGGCTGTACTATTGTTTTATTTTTCTTATATATATTGACTTGTATATGTTGAGGAACGTAAAATGATGTTTATTATTTAAATTGATTAAATTTTATATATTTCTTAGTTTTTAAAATTTTTAGTGTATACAAATTAGCCATGTAATATATAAATCATTTAACGAAATATCTTGATATAAAATGTTTAAAAATACTAATTGTGATTAATATTTTTTTAAAGATAATTCACGGTTTACATACTAATTCAATGAAAAAAAATTATTTTAAATTTTGTAAAGACTAAAGTGGGAGGGGAGGATTAGAACGCGACATAGAGCCCAAGGGCCTAGGTCAAGGATGGAAAAGGGCCCATTTGCACACTAGTTCGGGCCAAACATGCGGATAAAAGTCCGAGGAGGGAAAACGTAGACACCCATCGTCCGAGGAGCCCGAAGAACGAGTACTCCTTGAGAATTTTTCAGCTGGCCACTTTCACGAAAAGACAGGATATCAAGGAAGACAATAGAGACGTGCAAGTAAAGAAGAGAGGAAGTATCTGGGTAAAATCGTCATCACCTCCGCATTCAATGCATTGTACCAACTCAGCTGACCGCATTAATGAAAGAATGACCCTTAAACATTAATCTCATAGCTCATAGCATATTCTACCACCTCCAGTAGAGTCTTGATGAGACAAGTATCTAAATTAATACCTTGAGATGTACAGGTGGAGAGCTCAGATGCAATGGGAGGGACTATATAAGGAAAAATAATCCCTCCAAGAAGGGGGATGAATCATTGAGAAAGGATTAGAAGTGATAGAATATCATTTTGTATCAAACACTTAAGCACTTCTTTTATGAACATTGCCTCCTCGGCCAAAATTGAGGAAATGTTTTATCCATATTTCATACTTCTTTTTGTTACTTTATAAGCCTTAACTCCACTGACTTCATAACTGGATCATAGCAAAGTTTTAAAGTTGACATTGCAAGCCTGTCTTCTAACAAATTAGTTGCACTGGGCCTGAAATATGTGTTAGGTTCTAAAGATTTAGGAATTTATGTGTTTAGAACTCTAATTTGTATTGTTGGCAAACCATGATCAAAACAGGTTATTTAATCTTGTTTAGATGTGCTCAAAGTTGTGTTGTTTATATAAAGTTGGAATCGAGCTGATGCTGAATTCACTGTGCATCTCGGCCTGGCTCGATTGATCGAAGCTTAGGCTCGATCAATCGAATTTCGCACAGATGCGTTTTTCTGCAGTTTTTCCAACTCAGCCCTAACTCCTAAAACGTTTAGGGTTTTATGTTTTTGCCCTAAGTATTTAAGGCAAACCCTAGCCATGTTTTTAGGTTGCTCAGATTGCTGTTTTGTGTAAATCTCTTGTGAGATCTAGAGGAGCTTTCCTTTACACAAAGTTTAGGGTTTTCAAGGAGGAGATGTTATCTACACCTTGATGATCAACTCAGTTGCCACCATTGGAACTTAAAGATACACAAGTGGGTGTGCTTGTACTTGCTAGAGAATCCAAGAAAAAAGGAGTCCGTGATTTCGGAGCTTGCACGTGGTCGTGTCAGTAAGTTCTACTGGTGGATAGCAATAAAAAGTCAAGCGTGTGGGTTTGTAAGTCTTATTGTATGAACTCCGATTCTTTCAAGATAGTGGATTCAAGTTTACCTTAAGGATAGTTATGTTAAATCCTCCCTAGGTTTTTACTGTGTGGTTTCCTGGGTCATCATATCTTTGTGTTATTTATATTTTCGCTGCTATATACTTGATATGATTGTTTGATTGTGATAACCTAGATTTGCATAATTTGACTAAGTTAATCACTTGGCTAATTAACTAGGTTAATCCGGTTGTGTTAAGGGGTCTAAAAACCGTTCAAATGGTATCAGAGCGGGTAGCTCTCTGTTTGTAGATCTTTTGATCTCTGAGCTAATTCTTGACCCCTGTTGTCATGGATTCTTGGAAAATCTTTTTGCTTATATGTCAACTTGTCTACTTGTTGTTTTTGCCCCTTGTTGTTTTTGTTAAATCTTTCCTTGAGTATCTTGGTATAATCACATGTGATAAGAGTTATGTATGTTATACTGCTTTAACCGCCTTAAAAGCACGTGATTCTTGTCTTTGGTATTTGGATAGTGGTTGTTCTAGGCATATGACAGGAAACAAAGGTTTATTAAAGACTCTCTTTGAAGGGAAGATTAGGACAGTTGCTTTTGGAGATGGAAGCAAATCTATGATCAGAGGCATTGGAACTGTGGACATTCCAGGGTTACCAGTTTTCGAAGATGTTTGGTATGTTGATGGATTGAAGGCCAACCTACTCAGCATCAGTCAGATTTGTGACAATGGTTTGAATGTTCTCTTCACTAAGTATGAATGTGAGATACTTGATGGAGGAGGTGACTGTATGTATGTTGGTGTAAGGACAGCTGACAACTGTTATGGTATAGCACCAAGCATAAACAACAAGTGTTTTAGTGCAAAAATAGATCAAGTTGATTTGTGGCATCAACGGTTGGGGCATGCAAGTCATAAGTAATTAGAGAAGATTTCCAAGTGTGATGCAGTTATTGGTTTACCTAAGTTTGAAAAGATAGACAAGTGCATTTGTCACTACAAGAAATTTGGGTTTAGGTGACGTTTGAAAAACGTCACTAAAAACCCAAAAAACGTCGCTATAGACACAAATGGTCTACAGTGACGTTTTCTTTTGCGACGTTCAAAAACGTCGCAATAGAGGGGTCGTTATAGGTCTATTGCGACGTTTTAAAAAACGTCGCTATATGAGACTCTTTACTGGCGTTCAAAAACTTTTAGTGACGTTTTCTAAAACGTCACTAAATAATATAACATTTTCATATATAATTTAGGAAAATACATTTAGCGACGTTTTAAAAACGTCGCAAATAATCACACCAATAGCGACGTTTTTGAAAACGTCGCAGAAGCATTTGTCCACTTGCTTTTTTGTGACGTTTTTAAAACGTCGCAAAACCTGCTCATTACTTTTCTTTAAAAATATTAGAAATGCTATATAACTAACATGAGCTTGTAATAGATCAAATATACCTATCATCAATATTCCACCATCTATATTCCACAATATCAAATGTCCAAACTAATACACTAACACATTAACCATAGATTCAATACATGTATCCTCTTGAATTGAACAAAACACTTGTCTGCCTACACAAAAGAAAAACCACCTAAACTATAACAATATTAAACAAAGTACAATACTTCTAAAATAAATGTAGTTGTAACAAAACACTTGTCTGCCTATACCAAAAAAAAAACCACCCAAGCTATGACAATATTATAAACAAAGTACAATAGTTCCAAAACAATTGTTGTTCAAAACAACTATGTAATAGCCTATAGAGTCCTTAAAACACTACATGTACTGCTATATGCTAGTTTCTTGATGGGATGAAGCCTGCGATCTATAAAGAGTTGGAGATTGATTATCTAAATCGAAACCACCCTGAATTCAAATTAAGAGTATCTAATAAGTTCATAAAGAAATCATTTCGAGTAACAAAATAATAGTTACTATACTTAAAAATTTTAAACACCAAATACATTCTTAAACATTAAAATTTAATACCCGATTAGCTTCATTAGAGACTTGTTGTGACGACCTTACTAAAACATCACGTATAACTAAACCTCTCATTTTCGTTTATACCTTCAAGAACTAAAATAAAAAAGAAGAAGATTTATATCCATTTCTATCAATATCCTCATTCACACAAATGGACTAAATTTTAAAATTTTACAAATTTAAGTAAAAACCATGAAAGTAAAATTACATATACACTTAATATAGTGCACAACATATTCAAAACCACTTAGTTTCATAAAACATGCAAATAGGATTAAACATAATATCAAATATGCTAAAAAAACCGTATCAATTCTATCTATGTCCTCATTCACACAAATGGACTAAGTCTTAAAACTCTACAAACTTAAGTAAAAACCATGGAAGTAGAATTACACATACACTTAAATATAGTACACAACATATTTAAAACCTCATAGTTTCATAAACATGCAAATAGGATTAAACATAATCTTAAATATTCTAAACAAACCATATCAAGTCTATCTATATCCATATCTTCATTTACACAACAAATTCAAAGCCACTTAGTTTCATAAACGTGCAAATAAAATTACACATAATCTTAATTATAATAAACAAGTCATATCAAGTCTATCTATATCCTCATTCACACAAATGGTCTAAGTCTTGAATTTTTACAAATTTAAGCAAAAACCATGGAAATAAAATTACACATACACTTAAATATAGTGCACAACATATTCAAAACCACTTAGTTTCATAAACATACAAATAGGATTAAACATAATCTTAAATATACTAAACAAACCATATCAATTTTATCTATATCCTCATTCACACAAATGGACTAAGTCTTAAAACTCTACAAACCTAAGTAAAAACTATAGAAGTAGAATTACACATACACTTAAATATAGTACACAACATATTCAAAATCACATAATTTCATAAACATGCAAATAGAATTAAACATAATCTTAAACATTCTAAACAAACCATATCAAGTCTATCTATATCCATATCTTCATTTACACAACAAATTCAAAACCACTTAGTTTTATAAACATGCAAATAAGATTACACATAATCTTGAATATAATAAACAAACAATATCAAGTCTATCTATATCCTCATTCACACAAATGGACTAAGTCTTGAATCTCTACAAATTTAAGCAAAAACTATGGAATATAAAATGCTTACAAGTATAATCACAAATATAAAATGCTTACAAGCATAATCACAAATATAAAATGCTTACAAGTATTAAGTCCAAAAATTAATCAAAAAATATAACTCAACTATATCCATCCAAATTTCCAAATTTAATACACTCCCAATATCAATTGCAACGACCTTATAACACCATGCAAGCCACCCGCTTGCTCCAGCACAACAATCCACTCAATACAATTATCATAATCACAAATGTAAAATGCTTACAAGTATTAAAGTCTAAAAAGTAATCAACAAATATAAATCAACCATATCCATCCAAATTTAATAAACACTCCCAATATCAATTGCAATGACCTTATAATACCATGCAAGCCACCCGCTTACTCTAACACAACAATCCACTCAATACAATGATTATAATCACAAATATAGAATACTTACAAGTATTAAAGTCTAAAAATTAATCAACAAATATAACTCAACCATATCAATCCAAATTTCCAAATTTAATAAACACTCCTAATGTCAATTGCAACAACCTTATAACACCATGTAAGCCACCCGCTTGCTCCAACACAACAATCCACCAATACAATTATCATAATCACAATTATAGAATGTTTACAAGTATTGAAGTCCAAATTTTCATAAAATAATAAACACTCCTAATATGAATGTAAACCGCCTTATAACACAATGCAAGCCACCCGCTTGCTCCAACTCAACAATCCACTCCAACACAATCATCAACATCTCAAGTACAAATTTTTAAGCAAAAATTACTTACTATGCTCAAGCCAAGCATGCACCTTTCCAAAAATTAAAATTCCAAACTTATCATAATAAGTGAGTGGTTAACCTGTAAAATAAAAGAGGACACTTAAATGATGTGGAAGGCAAATAAGGGTGCCATTGCAAAAAAATATAATGAGTCGAGACTTGGTACAATTAGGCAGGAAAATTAAAGACTACTTTGCAAATAATATTTGAAGTTTAATTGTATCAAAACTTTGTCATTTGGTACAGAGAAAACTTACCCATTATGCCTAAATGTCTCAACTGAAACAGGTGCTCCAAATCAATTCCATCTACAGTCACAAACAGCCTTTTACTGCATTCAATTAAAAATCAAAACTAAAGCAAGCATACACACACATATATGTTGAATAATGATAACACATTGAAGATATAATTTTTAAGTAAAAATCATCATCTAATGGAAGAATCTCCTTGTAGACATTAGTGGGCAGTGGGCTCTTTTTTAAAATTAATCTCAAGCTAGCTAAGCCACAATATTAATAACAAAAAAAAAAAAAAAAAAAAATCGAAATCTACAAACTATAGAAAAATTAAGTAGAAAAGAAAAATACAAGATTTACAAACTTGTACATAAACTTACAATCATTCGGCTCTTGATCCTCAGGTCCTTTTGCTCAAAAAGCTAAATCTGAATAAGAGCTTTCAGTACCAATGTCCAACCAAAACAAAAAAAGAACAAAAATTAGCACTAAAACTCCATGACCCATTAAAGAAAAACGAAATCAAAAGCAAACCCATAAGCAAAAAATAAAGACTTACACTCTAAACAAACTTGAACAACAAAATATTTCCAACCAAAACAGAAAAAGAGCAAAAATTAGCACAAAAGCTCCATGACCCATTAAAGAAAAACCAAATCAAAGCAAACCCATAAGCCAAAAACAAAAACTTACACTTTGAAGAAATGGTGGGTCAGCAATGGCGTGGGGTTGCTACAGCAGTGGCTAGGGGTGGCAAGGGAGGAGAGAAAATGTGTGGTGGCTTGAGGGAGAAGTGGTGTGGCTGCTTTGGAGATTAGAGAAGTGGGAGAAGAGAGACTGTAGAACTAAGAGAACTGAGAGTGTGGGACACGAAGGGAACAAAAGAAAAAGAAAGAAAAAGAAAGTGGAGGAAAAAAAAAAAAAAAAAAGAAGAAGAGAAGTGGGAGTGTGGGACACGGTGAACAAAAGAAAAGAAAGAAAAACAAAGTGAAAAAGAAAAAAAGAAAAAAAGAAAACAGAGGGAAAAAAGTGTGGGAAATGAAATTTTTGCAAAAGTTTGTGTGGAAAAGTCAAAATGGGGGGCAAGAGGTTTTTTTCTTTTGCACTTTGCTGGCAGTGTTTTTTAAAACCTACAGCGACGTTTCTTAAAACGTCACTATAAACCAGAAAAACGTTGCTAAAAATATACTTATTGCAGCGTTTTCAAAAACGTCGCTATTATTTTGAGTTATAGCGACGTTTTTTAGAAAACGTCCCTAACGCTCACTTTTTAGCGACGTTTTTCAGAAACGTCACAGTATATCACTTATAGCGGCGAATTTGAAAACGTCGCCAAAAAAAACGCCGCCTAAACCCAGATTTCTTGTAGTGTGTGGACTATGTCAGATAGGTAAACAAGTGAAATCCAAGCATTCGTCTGTAGCTAGTGTTCAAACTTTAAGACCTTTAGAGCTATTACACATTGATCTTATAGGTCCTGCCAGAGTTCAGAGTTTAAGTGGAAAGAAGTATATTCTAGTTGTTGTGGATGACTTTACTAGATATACTTGGGTTGTACTTTTGAAAGATAAAGCTGAGGCTCCTGAGAAAATGATACATCTGTGCAAGAAATTGCAAGTTGAGAAAAATACTCTGATAGCCAGAATTAGAAGTGATCATGGAAGAGAATTTGAGAATACCAAGCTGGCTACTTTCTGCAATGATCAAGGCACACATCAAGAGTTTTCTTCACCCAAGACACCTCAATAGAATGGGATAGTGGAAAGAAAGAATAGGGTCATTTAGGAGATGGCACGTGTCATGTTAGACAACAAAAAGTTGCCAAAATCCTTCTGGGGAGAAGCAGTTAACACTACTTGCCATACATTCAACCGGGTGTACTTCAGACCTGATTCCAAGAAAACTCCCTATGAACTCTAGAGAGGGAAGAAGCCTGTTGTCAAATGTTTCAGGATATTTGGCAGTGACTATTACATTCTACGTGACAGAGAGAACCTAGAAAAGTTTGATGCAAAAAGTGATAAATGATACTTTCTAGGATACTCTTCCACTAGTAGAGCTTATAGAGTGTACAAATTGAGAACCAAAACAGTCATGAAATCTTCAAATGTTGTGATCAATGATGAAGTGTGGTCAGAAGCACATTCAGAAAGCACTACTTCTGCTTAAGATAAGTCTATAGAGGTTGATGAGTCACTTCCTACTGATTATGTGGGGAAACATAGTGAGGAAGAGCTGTTGTTGTTGAATGATACAGTTTCAATACCATCGAGTTCAGAACCATCCACTTCGGTTCATGACACTCAACAAGCACAAAGTGAGCTCAGTCCTCCATCTGAACAGAAAGGTACCTCCACATCTCTAGTTAAAGGTCCATCCTCTAGAGTTAAATTGAATCATCCTGCCACAAATATATTGGGTAGTCTGAATGATAACATGAGATTGAAATCAAAAACCTTGAATGTGATTACTCACTCATGCTATCTGTCCCAATTTGAACCGAAGAAGGTGGATGAAGCACTTCAAGATGCTGATTGGGTAAATTCCATGCATGAAGAACTTCATCAATTCGTTCGGAATGATGTGTGGGAATTAGTTCCTAGACCAAAGGGAGTAAATGTGATTGGAACTGAATGGATCTTTAAGAACAAGTCAGATGAACATGGCATTGTTATCAGAAATGAATCAAGACTTGTTGCTCAAGGGTACACACAAGTGGAAGGAATTGATTTTGATGAGACTTTTGCACCAGTAGCAAGACTAGAATCCATCCGGATACTTTTGGCCATAGCAAGTCATCTAAACTTCAAGTTGTATCAAATGGATGTTAAGAGTGCTTTCTTGAATGGGATGCTACAAGAAGAGGTATATGTTGAACAACCTAAGGGCTTTGTTGATCCTCACAGACCAGATGATGTCTACAAGTTGAAGAGAGCCCTCTATGGTTTGAAACAAGCTCCTAGAGCTTGGTATGACAGATTGATTGCATATCTCACTAAGCATGAATTCAAAAGGGGATCTGCAAATACTACTCTCTTCATAAGAAATGATAAGAATGGTTTTGTTGTTGCTCAAATTTATGTTGATGACATTGTTTTTGGTGCTACTAATGATTCTCTTGCTCATTCTTTTGCAAATGAAATGAAGGCGATGTTTGAAATGAGCATGGTTGGTGAACTAACTTATTTTTTGGGATTGCAGGTAAAGCAAATAGAGTCAGGAATCTACATCAATCAAGCAAAATATGCAAGAAATCTAGTCAAAAGATTTAGATCGGACAAGGCTGCTCATGCTAGAACACCGATGGCTGCAAATGCAAAATTAACAATTGATCCATCAGGTGAGTCTATTGATGTTACTTTGTATAAAAGCATGATTGGATGTCTCTTGTATTTGACTGCCAGTCGGCCTGACATCTCCTTTAGTGTTGGTGTCTGTTCTAGATTTTAGTCTAATCCTAAGGTTTCACATTTAAATGCTGTTAAGAGAATCATAAAATATGTTGGTGGAACTTGTGATTATGGATTATTTTATAGCAAAGAGTCTAATTTGTCTCTTGCTGGTTTTTCTGATTCTGATTGGGCTAGCAATGCTGATAACAGAAAAAGCACCACTGGTGGGTGTTTTTATGTTGGAGCTAATCTTGTGGCCTTGATGAGTAAGAAACAAAATTCTGTTTCTTTGTCTACTGCTAAGGTAGAATATATTGCTGTTGGGAGTTGTTGTTCTCAGCTTCTTTGGATGAAAAAACTTTTGAGTGATTATGAGATACCACAAGACACCATGGTTGTTTACTGTGATAATTCTAGTGCTATAGATATTTCTAAGAATCCTGTTCAGCATTCTAAGACCAAACACATAGAACTTAGGTATCACTTCATTAGGGATTTGGTTGAAAAGAAGATTGTGGTTCTTTAGTATATCCCTACTGAACGTTAGAACGCTGACATCTTCACCAAACCTCTTGATGGAAGTAAGTTTGAGATACTTCGTCAAGTAATTGGTGTGCTTCGGTGTCCCTGGTCTCTTTTGGCTTTCATGGTCCTTGTGCTTCATTGCTCTATCTTTTGTGACCTTTGTTCTTTGGTTTCTTTTATCTTTTTGTTTCTAGGATTTGCATTGCATATCTTTCATGCATTTCATTCTAGGATTGCTTTTGTTTCTTCTTTTCAAGAAAAAAAAAATAAAAAAATAATAAAAAAAAAGAGGAGAAAAAAAAAAAGGAAAGTGTTAAGTTCTAAAGATTTAGGAATTTGTGTATTTAGAACTCTAATGTGTAATATTGGCAAACCATGATTAAAACAATATGTTTAGTCTTGTTTAGGCTTGCTCAAAGTTATATATTTTATGTAAAGTTGGAATTGAGAGGTTGCAGATGCATTGGTGCATTTCGGCCTAGCTCGATTGATCGAAAGTCGGCCAGAATTTTTTTCTGCAGAATTTTCCAACTCAGCCCTACCTCATTAAACGTTTAGGGTTTTATGTTTTTGCCCTAGGTATATAAGGCAAAACCCTAGCCATGTTTTTGAGAGTTGCTTTGGTTGTATTGTTGCTCATACTTTGCTGTTTGTGTGAATCTCTTGTGAGATCATTGAGGAGCTTTCCTTCACATAAACTTAGGGTTTTCAAGGTAGAGATTATTTCAACATCTTGATGATCAACTCGGTTGCTGCCATTGGAACTTAAAGAATAACAAGCATGGGTGCTTGTAGTTGATTGGAGAATCCAAGAAAGAAGGAGTCCGTGGATTCGAAGTTTGCACGTGGTTGTGTCAGTAAGTTCTACTGGTGGGTAGCATTAGGAAGTCAAGCGGGGAGCTTGTAAGTCCTTTTGTATGAACTTCGATTCTTTCGCATAGTGGATTCAGGTTTACCTTGAGGATAGCTAGGTCAAATCCTCCCCAGGTTTTTACCGTGTGGTTTCCTGGGTCATCATATCATTGTGTTATTTACTTTTTCTGCTGTTTTATATTCTTGATATGATTGTGTGATTGTGATAACCTAGAATTGCATAAATTGACTAAGTTAATCACTTGGCTAATTAACTAGGTTAATCCGGTTAGTTTAAGGGGTCTAAAACCGTTCGGAAAGCAATTTGTGTTTTGTATTCATTCTCTTGGTAATTGAAAACAATGTTGGTCAATTTATTTTCACATAACATGTCTGTGTACCTTGTTTAGCTTTGATGAGCTTAGTTATTGCACTTTACTAGTTGAAGCTTTGTAGTGCATGTTGTGATGGAAAGATGTTTACAGTTTTTGATCACTTTGTCTTGATCTTGAAGTCACATGTCTTTGATTGTCGGACTTGATCCTTTTGAGAAAGGTATAAATAACCATCTCACCACTGTTCACTAGCCAATCATGAACACCTTAATGCATATCGTAAGATTCTGTACTCGAGAAAGTGTAGCACATGCACAAAAAGAACATAAGGTGTAGCCTCGGTTTGATTGCTAAATAATTAAAATTGGTGTGTACATTATCCTGGCTTTTAATAAGTTTCTGAACAACTACAATTTGTGTGTACAATATGAGGCAAAATTCAAGAAACTTACATGATTGCAAGCATATATTCTAGGAGATGTGGGAGTTATATGATGTAACTCTTTAGGTGATAGTCTCTTTTGAATTCTATGTGATGAATTTTGTAGACTTTGTGGTTGACTTCTATTCACATATCACCTCACATGTATCTCAAGCTTTTGCTAGTTGCACACACTACACAAGTTACTCTTTGCTAAACATTGTACATGTTATTGTGTGTGTTTTTGGTCTGACCAACCAAGTTTGAAAAATACTTTGAGTTTTATGCAAAACTGATTCGTTGCTTGAGAATTAAAAAGGGAGTTTTGTTTGAAAATCTTAATTTTGGAAAACTGGGTTTAAATCTTGGGTTTGTGAAAATCATTTCATCTCATACTCATGCATTTATTTCATATATTTCAATGCTTTGAGGAGTTTTGTGCCCAAAATGTGTTTTTGGTTTTCAAAAACCGTGTTTTTCTCTCAAAAATTAAGTGAGCCTCTGTCTGTTTCGATTGATCCAATCTGTTTTTCGATCAATCGAATTTGTTTTAAAAGTTCTTTATGAAGTTTCTGTCTGATTCGATCGATCGAAACTGTTTTTCAATCAATCGAATATCGGGAATAAAGTTTTTAAAAATTCAGATTTGACTTGTTCAAACCACTTTTTCAAAAACTTTTCAAAACTTTTTCTCTCTCTCCGACTCGGCAAGGCTCCACAACAAATTTTTTGTCATTTTCCTCCTATTTTCTTGCAAGGTTTCTCTCTCCATAAGCTGGTATGTCCATATTACCCTTTCTTTTGCATTGTTTTTCATGTTTTCATGGTTTTTGGGTAAATTTTTGGACTATGCATAAATTGGGATTTTTGTTTAATCAAGCCTTATTTTGTGAAATTGATCAATGGGTTTTGTTGCTATATTGATATATTCATGATCTATGATAGTTAATTTGATCAATTTGGGGTTTTGTGAAAAATTAAAAATTCTAGGGCTTGTATTGAATCCGGATTGGGGATTTTGTTCAATTAGGGTGAAATTGATGAAATTGGCTTGTTGGATTGATGTAATTGATCATTCTAATCTGTTTTCTACCTTGTGTGATGATCAATTGGTCAAATTTCTCTAAAAACATACAAGTGGTTTTCAATTTTTTTTTTTTTTTTTGTTAGAAACTCTATGCTCAAGCCAATTTTGTGAATTTGAACTTCCATTGAACCTAGTTTCACTGCATTAGAGCATGCATCATGCAATTTTATGGTTCATGCATCATATAGATTTTTGTTATATATCTATTTTGTGCTAATTTGCAGTCTGCTCTTGGTTTTTTTCTTTTTGTTATTTTTGGTTCTGCTGTGTGTCCTTGTCCTTTCCTTAGCACCATGCCTAGGAAAACTAGAGCCCATAAGACTCCCTCCTCTTCTTCTGAGTCACCCTCTAGGAATGAGTTGTTTAAGGATGCCAAGAGCAGAGAAGCCTTTGATAAGCTGAACAGTAAGAGGAAAATTTGGGCTGAGTGTTCTGTAGTTTTAGATAAGGTTGATCCTGCCATTAGGGCAAATTTTGAGAGTAGGGGCTGGCTGTCTTTGTTGGAGATAAATCATCCACCTCCGACCGCCCTCATTAGAGAGTTCTACTTGAACCTGTCTTGTCACGTCTATGATTCCAACACCCTTGTTAGGAGTTGGATATGAGGTGTTGAGTTCACCATTACCCCTAGGGTAGTGGCTGAGGCTCTTGGGGTCTCGGTCGTGAGGCAGCCTGACTATCTTTTTGAGGAGTCTCCACCCCTTGATGACGTTATGTCATACATCACTGGGTCTTCTATCCAGTGGGGTTCTAATCCTCGGATCACGTTCGCTGAGCTCCCTTAGACTACCTATCTTTTTCTTAGGATAGCGTGTCATTCCTTGTGGCCTATCTCTCATCTCCACATCATCCCCATTGAGAGATGTGTTTTTTGTATGCACTTGTATCTGGTGCTTCTATTTCTTTTCCTCATCTGTTTCTTTGTTTTTGAACGAGATTCATAGGAGTAGCGCTGTTGGTCATGCTCTTGTGTATCCTATCTTCATTCATAGGATTTTGTTGTTTTTAGGTCTAGATGGTTTCCCCTCTTCTGAGCTCGTTCGTATTACTGGTCCCATAGGCGCCTCTTTTCTTCGTCTAAGGGCAGCACATTTGAGGCCTCCTCGTGTCCAGTCTTCTGGTGTTGCACCCCCTCTTCCTCTTCTACAAGTGATGCACAAGCTGAGGCGTCTAGTGCTGCTGATGTTCCTCCACCAACTACTTCGAATGGTTCAGACATTCGACGTACGTTGGATCATGTCTTGACCGTTCAAGCGGCTCATTGACAGATTTTGGTGGACTTGCTCGATGAGGTTCATGCTTTGCGTGCAAAATTGGCGCATTTTAGACGTTCTCCTTTGCCACCTCCTTTTGATGATGGATTATGATTGCTCTTTGGCATTCCGTCACAAAAAGGGGGAGTAGATTTTGGATTAGCCTGTAGAGGTTTTGTTGATAGGGGGAGTTTTGTGATTCTTTGGAGCCTGTGGTAATTAGATTGTATCTAGGAGCTGTATCTTGTATTTACATTCTTTTGGCTCCTGATGTATTTTGTGTTAGGATTTTCATGTTAGGGGGAGATACATCTACTTTTATTTTTTGTTTCTTATTTCACTGCTTATTGACTTATTATATTTTGTGAGTTATTCATTTGATATATGTCTTTATTTTGTGTTTTTGTGAAATCAAGAATTTATTTTGTTTACTTGTATTTTCCACACATGCGTTTATGCGTTTGTTAAGTATTTCAGGAAATACAGGTTAATTCAATTAAGCTGTTGTCTACACTTGCAACTGATGGATAGTAGTTAGGATTGGATTGTTATGTAAAAGGCTTTATTTTGTAAACTTTGAGCTTTTAGTTGTGTTTTGTCACGGATTGCCAAATGGGGAGTTTGTTAGGTTCTAAAGATTTAGGAATTTATGTGTTTAGAACTCTAATTTGTATTGTTGGCAAATCATGATCAAAACAGGTTATTTAATCTTGTTTAGATGTGCTCAAAGTTGTGCTGTTTATGTAAAGTTGGAATCGAGCTGATGCAAAATTCACTGTGCATCTTGGCCTGGCTCGATTGATTGAAGCTTAGGCTCGATCAATCGAATTTCACACAGATGCGTTTTTCTGCAGTTTTTTCAACTCAGCCCTAACTCCTAAAACGTTTAGGGTTTTATGTTTTTGCCTTAGGTATTTAAGGCAAACCCTAGCCACGTTTTTAGGTTGCTCAAATTGCTGTTTTGTGTAAATCTCTTATGAGATCTAGAGGAGCTTTCCTTTACACAAAGCTTAGGGTTTTCAAGGAGGAGATGTTATCTACACCTTGATGATCAACTCAGTTGCTGCCATTGGAACTTAAAGACACACAAGCGGGTGTGCTTGTACTTGCTGGAGAATCCAAGAAAGAAGGAGTCCGTGGTCTTGGAGTTTGCACGTGGTCGTGTCAGTAAGTTCTACTGGTGGGTAGCAATAAGAAGTCAAGCGTGGGGGTTTGTAAGTCTTATTGTAAGAACTTCGATTCTTTGAAGATAGTGGATTCAAGTTTACCTTGAGGATAGCTAGGTTAAATCCTCCCCAGGTTTTTACCGTGTGGTTTCCTAGGTCATCATATCTTTGTGTTATTTATATTTCCGCTGCTATATACTTGATATGATTGTTTGATTGTGATAACCTAGATTTGCATAATTTGACTAAGTTAATCACTTGGCTAATTGACTAGGTTAATCTGGTTGTGTTAAGGGGTCTAAAAACCGTTCAATATGTAACTCCACTATTCTAAGTGGGCCTAGCAATTTTGGGCTCTTACAACTAACATGACTGAAATATTTGTGTTATACATATATAAAAGAAAATAATATATGTTAGATCTTGTTACAAAAATACTTTGTGTGTAATAGGTTTGATCCTTGAAAAAAATTCATGTCTTCATCACTTATTATAACAACATCAATTTTTTGCAATTAATACCTTAAAAATCAGATATCTGAATAATGGATTATGTTTATTAAAAAATGAAGGAAGATTTAAAAATAAAAATAAAAATAAAAAAACTTTTATCGAGTCTTTCCTTTCATGCAAGGTGAATGCACAAGTAGCCATCACTCGCTCAATTACCCTGCCAAATTTCTACAATTATTATTTCTTGTTCCTTACTTACCAAATATAGATTACTTGTCCCTTGCATTTGCTTAAAAAAGGAAAGACATGAAGGACATGCATTTGAAAATTTAATCATCGTTGCCAATCATAGATAATTTTGGCATGTTATCTTGGCAATATTATTTTGTAAAACAAGGGAGTTATGGGAAAATTAAAATAAAAGAAAATAAAATTCTTAGTTGGTTTTACACGAGGAACAATAATATGACAACTTTTGAAATTGTGAGCATATTGACAAGTCTATGTACGGTATGTAAAATTGTAAATATGAGTAAGGTGAGCATATTGCTGTAAAGGAAGCATTAGAATGTTTACACGCCTATATAAATAATAAACTCGGAGGTTTACAGCCATTTCAATTATTGAAGAAAGTGATTTCTTGAGAGAGAATAAGAAAGAGAGATGGAACACCTATCAATTGTGAAATTCTTCTTGCTTATGACTGGATATCCATTGTTTAAAATCATTTTTGCACGTAAAGATTTTTGCATTGGCAGTCAAGGTCAAGGCCGAAAGAGGCGATCGATATTCATGGTAGAGTTTCAAGAGAAGTTCCTCTAACTCTGGTTGTATGTTAATATTAGGTATGTGAAAAGTTCAAGACTATTTCATGGAAGTTGTATATTTGTTATTGTTAAATTAAATCAATTCATAAAATTTTCTTGGACACAATCCTTTATTTCCCTTGAGTTATCATTATTTACTCCTTGTATCTAATCAGTATAATTATCTCTGTTTTGAAGGTGGGTGGAAGGTGCGTCTGCTGAGAGTAGATA
The DNA here is from genome assembly GCA_019022515.1 of Quercus aquifolioides. NCBI lineage: Eukaryota > Viridiplantae > Streptophyta > Magnoliopsida > Fagales > Fagaceae > Quercus > Quercus aquifolioides. The sequence goes on along the minus strand of CM032329.1, from coordinate 62,900,039 downwards.
CAACTTAGAGGAGCAAGCGTGAATTGAACAATCTTCCCTTACTATATAATATACATTGGCTTTAGAAATATATATATATATATATATATATATTATAATAAATGTGATTGCATTAATGAATAAAATGGATTTCTTTGAACGAATTATTGTTATATGTGACTGCATTAATAAATAAAATGGATTTCTTTGATTGAATTATTGTATTTTATTATTTTTATTTGCTTTGTCGTTTCATAACTAAAGGAACCGCCTAAATGGTTTGAAATATTCAGACGGTCCATGCCTTCCTTTTAGACTAAATAAAGGATGCTAATATGCATTTTTGGACAAAAGATAAGAGAATTGATGATTCTGTTCCAAAAGAAAAAGGAAAAATAAAGGGTTACTTTACTTCTGTTCTGATCTGGGGTTCATGTGTTGAATTATACCCTAGCCTTACATTATGAGGTAAATTAATATAGATGTTCAAGTAGATCATAGTTGTCTTGGGAATCAAGATCTTCAATGGTCCACTCGGAATGATCATTTTGCACAATCACCTTCCCTTGAAAATTAATTTGATTAATTAAGTCAATGTCAACCGGTTAAGCAAACAGGCTGTTGATTGAATTTTGGAGTGGCCCTTCGTAACCATAGTACGTAATTGTGAAACCTCTCTTCACAGGACAGGAGAAAATCACAAAATTATAGGAGCACCTTAGTACTTTATGATTCCCATCTTTGTAATTTTAGAAATTGAAACAGGAAAATGCAATTGAGAGTTACAACAATTAGCACCACGTATATGTAATTTACAAGTGATCGAGTACCAACGAGTTATTAATCTAATATATATGATGCACAACATTGTTGCATCTCTGTAATAAATAAAATCCATGCCTTTTTCTTTTTCTTTTTTTTTTTCTTTTTTTTGGGATAAGTAAACATACATATATGCACATTGGGTCTTAATGAGAGATATATTACACTTCAAGCAAACTATAAGGCCCTCCGCTACCTCTTCATGATTGTTTCTTTTATGATCCTTGCGCTGGCTTTTGGGACATTTGTCTATTTTGGCTTTGTTTTGATTCAGATTCCAGCTGCTTAACCCGTGGCTTATTTGCCTCCTCAAATTTCCTCATTTCCACTTGCTCAGAATCCTGGCTTAATTTCTTTGTCATTTCCAAGTTTTTTCTCAGATGCTGGAGCTCTCTAATATAATAATGTAGTCTGTCTATCATCAACGCAAGGAATAAGGAAAACCCTGCACAATCCAAGGGACAAGATTTTCACTAATAAGCTTCAAGTTTAACAAGAAACACAGCATAAATCTATTAACCAAAAAAATTTCTACTTGTCTAGACTCTAGTAATAATTCAGCCTCTTCAACCATAGCTGGGGCTCAGTTCTAATATGCATTCTTTGAGGGCTTCATCTTGAGATGATGTACACAGTAAAAATTAGTCCTAATGTTTAAAAAAACAAGAACAAATGATAGAATTAAGAATGCTAAAGATACAAGAACATTAATAAAACAACTACAGATAAGATTTCTTAAGGTAATTAACCCTAACATAGAGTTCTTAAAATCTAAGATCACAATTGTTAAAATTTTGTTACATCATAGTATATAAACAAACATTTGTTAGTATTATTTTGGAATCTATTTAAGCTAAAAATTATATAATAAAATCTTTACTACCTATTTAATAATGAATGGTTAGGAATTAGGATCCTAATTCACGACAGGCACAATTTCTTGAAGATTAGAATTGAATGGAAATTAACAAAAAACTATCAAAACTAATGAAAAAAAATGTTGAGGCTACAAATACAGAAATTTACCTATAAGACATGCTTCTAGATGACGATATGCCATAAGAACCTGATCAGTTGGATTAACTATGCCAGAATCCGTAGAACGTTTCTGGATTTTCATTAAACTATATATGCTAGATCCAAACACCACCACCAGTGTCCCTCCCACACTCTTTGTCACCAAAGGACCCCTGCCCTGCTTCAACTGGTCCAACCCCATGATCACTAGCTTCCTTAGCGGGGTCCAAAACAAAAGGGTCATAATCAGTGCCATTTCCGCCAATACAATTGTAAACAAAAGTTGAATCATCTTTGCTAATTTTTCACCAAAAGATTTTACTTCTTTTTGCAGAAATGATGGTTGATTTTGTATGATGAAGTAGATGACCCAAAAATGAGCCTATTACGTGTGATGTTATGGTACTTTTGGTATCTACTTCTACAATTCACATGGTTCAATCCAAGAATATATACTTTCCATGACCATAGGGCTAGGAGGCACAGAATAGCTTAAAAGTGAGAAATCAACGTCAAACATGCTTTATATGTATTTCCTAAGGAGTAATGCGAACAACAACTTTTGTCATAACTTATATGGTAAGTCGTGAGTGGTGAGATTGTGGACCCACCACTTTTACTCCACCACTCACAACTTGTCACGTGAGTAAGTTGTGGCAAAAGTCGTGGTTTTAGCATTTTCTATTTCCTAAATATGTGTTTGATTCAAATATTATATTCTTTGCCCTATGTATACTCATTTCTTTTAAGACTTTTATCTTATTCCTTTGTGTTTTGCTAGTGAAGCAATGGCTTACTTAATTTATAGGTCAACTTCTCTTCATGCAAGTATATAAACTTTCCATTCAGGAAAAGAAAAGCACATAAACTTTCTATGTAAACAAAATTAAGAAGGTGATGTTTGTGTAGCAAAGAATATATGCAATAATAGTTTGTGTATCAAAAGAGGTAATATTTTTGTTTAGCAAAGAATATATATGTAATAATAATAAAACTCTCACTTGTAGGTAGGATTTATGTATGTTGGTCTTGAGTATATGAAGACGAATGTTATACACATCAATCGTATAAGATAATTTTTAAAAATAGAATATCCTCTGGACAACTTGTATAGGTTTGCCCATTATTTTTACCTTTGATTGGTGAGTCAATGACTTCGTATTTAGGCTCCTACAAATGAAATAATATGTTCGGTTCATAGTATTAGGAAAGAGAAAACACACAAATTTTTTTTTTTGGTGGTAATAGGGACACTACAAAAAACTCGTCCTTTAAGGGCATTTTTTCCTGGCACTTTTCAAAACCACCGCTGTAGGAGACTTATAACAACGCTTTTAGAAACTGCTGGTATAGGTTGATCTAAGGCCAAGTTCAGTGCATTATCTATTACATCCAAGACCGGTGAGGTCATATAGTGCTAGATGAGTCTTCAACACAACATTGCAAGTGAATGTCTTTAAAAATTAGAAATCTAAACAATGGATTTCCTGTCTTTTATGAAATCAACTAACCAGAAATTTCTCTCCCCCCCCCCCCCCCCCTCTTTCGTTCTTTCTTTCTGTATAAGGTGAATGCACGAGTAATATAGCATCACTCTCTCAATTATACTGCCAAATTTTACAGTCACGATTACTTCTCTTTTACCTGCCAAAACCACATTACTTGTCCCTTGTGTTTTTTTACTTTTTTCTTAAAAATGAAAGACAGGAAACAACATGAAATATTAATAATTAATTAATTTTGATATTAGATATATAATTTTATCAGGGAATCTTGGCAAAATTGATTTTGTAAAACATTGGAAGTGAATGAGAACATTAATGTTTTCCCATAGTTGGCTTTGTTCAAGAAGGAACAACACAATTGCTTTTCAAATTCTGAGCAATGGATGAGTCTTGGTAGGAGAAATTATTATTTACATCGGAAGGACCCAGCAGTCCTCCTTAACCAATGAAATGATGCTATCTATGTAAATGTATGTGTGAACTTCCTAATCAGTACAAGTAATAAAAAATAAAAATTACCAGATGATGTCACATTTGCATAAATAACAGCATTTTATTGGCTAAAAAGTCAGAGAGGACCACGTCAGCTGTCCTCCTGATGGACCTAATAATTTCTCTCTTGGTAGCCATAGCACATAACAACGTGTAATATACTAATATGTTACATATTATCTAAATTAAAGGCGTTTAAAATTTGCACGCCTATATAAATAAAGTTAAGGTTTACATTCATTTCGACCATAGAAGAAGTGATTTCTTGAGAGAGAAAAAGAAAGAAAGAAAGAAAGATGGAGCACATATCTTTTGTGAAATTCATCATCTTTACGAAAGGATATTAATGATATTTCTTACCAATGAATTACCTTTTTGGAAGTGCATAGAAGCAGGAGTTTTGTGCCCCTAATACAACTTTCTACAAAATAAAAAATACAATTCTAGTTTTTTTTTTTTTTTTTTCCTTTTTTTTTTCTTTTTTTCCACCAAATCTAGATTTTGTTGAAGTCTTGAAGAGAGGAAAATCTAATATGTTAATAAAAATTAAAAAAAAAAAAGAAAAAAAAAAGAGAGTTAGTTGTGCACATAATCGTGGTCTGAGAATTTTGATTGATGAGGTTCTAAAATTGACCCTACAAATATGAGGTAATTTTTTTTTTTTTTTTTTTTTTTTTTTTTTTTTTTTTTTTTTTTATAATAGGAATAGGAGGTTAAAATTTGGGAGGAAAATGAGTATTTACCCTTAATTTGAAAACTCTGTAAAAAATGCTCTTGTTTTGGAACTCGATTTTAACACAATCGAGTTTTGTATAAAACTCGATATCCTCAAAATTGAGTTTTATGTATATTTTTAAGTAGGATTTGACATTAGTACTGTCGAGTTCCACTTAAATTTTCAAAAAAATTTAAATGACAAAATATACATGTAACTCAATTTTGTTAAAATCGAGTTCCAAAAATAAAGGCATTTTACTAAATATTTTTAAAACAAGAGCATTTTGCTACGTAGTTCTCAAATTAGGAGTAAATATCCATTTTAGCCAAAATTTGGAGGTTGTATAACACTAATTGAGCTACGCTAGGATATTCAAATGGAAACTTGGCAGGGCACCCCAAAGTAACCTCATGGGGCTGATCAAATATATTAAGAACATTTTTGGCTGGCCCAAGAATGTTTAACTTGTCCAAGTTTGTTTGATGTAGAATATTATGTGTGAAATCATCCTTCATTAATTAATATGGTCATTACAGATTCCTTAATAGGTTCTTGAGTGAAGCAGCAGTCACTGACGCACCTTGTAATAGGACTGAAATTTTGGTATTACATGTAAACAAGAAATTAAAATAATCCAATGCCGTCAAATTTCTTGTTGTGGTACCAATAAGATAGGACATGATTCTTTGCATGGCTAAATGTGTATACCAATCCAAATTTCCATTAATTTCTTTGTCATTTCCAAGCTTGTTCTCAGATGCTGGAGCTCTCTAATATAATATTGTAGTCTGTCTATCATCAACGCAAGGAAAAAGAAAAATCCTGTGCAATCCAAGGGACAAGATTTTCACTAATAACCTTCAAGTTTAACAAGAGAAACACAGCATAAATCTATAAACCAAAAAAATTTCTACTTGTCTAGTAACAATTTTCAGCCTCTTCAAGCATAGGTGGGGCTCAGTTCTAATGTACATTCTTTGAAAGCTTCATCTTGAGGTTGTGTACACATTAAAAATTAGTCCTAATGTTTAAAAAACATAAAACAAATGATAGAATAAAGAATGTTAAAGATACAAGAACATTAATAAAACAACTACAGATAAGATTTCTTAAGGTAAGCCTAATATTGAATTCTTAAAATCTAAATTACAGTTGTTAAAACTAAGAAAAAAAAATGTTGTGTATCAAAAACTAAGAAAAAAAAATGTTGAGGCTATACATACAGAAATTTACCTATAAGACACACTTCTAGTTGACGATATGCCATAAGAACCTGATCAGTTGGATTAACTATGCCAGCATCCGCAGAACGTTTCTGGATTTTCATTACACTATAAATGCTAGACCCAAACACCACCACCATTGTCCCTGCCACACTCTTTGCTACCAAGGAACCCATTCCCTGCTTCAACTGGTCCAACCCCATGATTACTAGCTTCCTTAGTGGGGTTCTAAACAAAAGGGTCATGATCAGTGCCATTTCCGCCAATACAAGCGTAAACAAAAGTTGAATCATATTTGCTAATTTTTTGCCAAAATATTTTACTTCTTTTTGCAGAAATGATGGTTGATTTTCTATGATGAAGTAGATGACCAAAAAGTGAGCCTATATTACGTATGATTTTATGGTACTTTTGGTATCTACTTCTGGAATTCACCTTGTTCAATCCAAGAATTTATACTTTCCATGACCCTAGGGCTAGGAGGTAAAGAATAGCTTAAAGTGAGAAATCAACGTCAACATGCTTTATATGTATTTCCTAAGGACGTGTGTGTTTTGAGCAGTGGAGTCAATTTCGTACCATACCGGCCGGTACGGCCGAAATTTATCGTACCGGCAGGTGCACCGGTACAGAAACCTCCATGATTCGTACCGCTTAAAATACCGGTCCTTACCGGATTATACCGGACGTACCGCCGAATATCGGACATCTCGGCCGAAAAATGAAAACCGGGCGGTACTAAAAACTTGAAGAAAATGGAAAACGTTTGCAGTAGAAAGCTCATGATGCCGTCCTCAGTACTGGTTGTTCCCATGTTGTCGGCCATTCCCTCAGCCTTCCTCCTTCTGTTTTATCCAGCTGCTTCTCTTTTTTCTTCTTCTTCTTTTGCTTTTTCTTCTTCTTCTTCAGTTTTGACCGAGACTGTGAACCTCCCTTTTTGTGCCTTCTGTTTTAGTTGTTTGTGTGTGGCTGTTGTTTTGTGTGAGTTTTAGTTGTGTGTGTGTGTGGCTCTTGTTGAATTGTTTTGGGTGAGTTCTGAGTCTTCTGACACTTCACGTGAACTGCAATTGAGTTCAAATTTCAAACATATTTGACTTAGCTGGCTGCCACTCAAATATCATTTCTCTTTTCCTTTTTCTTTTTTTTCTTTTCTTTTTTATAATAATTAATAGCATCTTTTTAGCTTTTTATTATTATTACAATATAGTATGTCAGGTGATATTAATAGGTTTATATTTGAGCAAGAAATAATCATATTAAAATAAGCAATTAATTTAGAGAAATATGCTAATGTTATTATAAATTTAAAGATTCTTATATAAATTTATAAATAATTTTAAATAAATAATAAGTATGTATATATATATATATATATATATATATAAAATTATAGCGATAAATCCGAAACGGTACACCGGTATTGACCGGTATCCGAAATATATCGTACTGCTGGCCAAACCGGTACAGCCTCCGGTACGGTATTGACTTCCTTGGTTTTGAGTCAAATATATTCTTTGCCCCATGTAGTATTCTCATTTCTTTTAAGACTTCTAACCTATTCCTTTGTATTTTGCTAGTGAAGCAATGGCTTACGTAATTTATAGGGCAACTTCTCTTCATGCAAGTATATAAACTTTCTATTCAGGAAAAGAAAAGCACATAAATTAACTTTAAAGAAGGTGATATTTGTGTAGCAAAGAATATATGCAATAATATTGTGTATCAAAAGAGGTGATATTTTTGTGTAGCAAAGAATTTATGTAATATTAATACTCACTTGTAGGTAGGATTTATGTGTGTTGATCTTGCGTATATGAAGAGGAATGATATACAAATCAGTTGTATAGGATAAACATGTATAGGTTTGTCCATTATTAATTTCTGCCATTGGTTGGTGAGTCGATGACTTCGTATTTAGGCTCTTACAAATGAAATGATATGTTTGGTTCGTAGAATTAGGAAAGAGAAAACACTCAATTAAATTTATAGAATTTCATTCTTTTACTTTTCAATTAAGTAATGGGAGGAGAAGCAATCATGCAAGCATAGCTTTCTTTTTTCTTTTTTTGGTAAACGCAGTCATACATATTATATAGTCAATAAAATTAATGTGTATTATACTATATATTACAGATGCATCTTTTAAACCAATCTCATATATTGTACAAAATAAAATTACTCTAAAAGCTACATAATTTGTGTATTCAAACGTGTAAAAAATGTAATAAACGCTCATTGTATTATACTTTTACCAAAATATTTCAACTTGCTGAACCTCGATATTGTTATCAACGATATAATTGTTTAACTTTTAGGATATGTTATTATATATGACAAAGAATTTATCGAAAACCAAATTTTATTTCCATATTTAACTATTTTATATTAAACATCAACAATTTCATATTCTTATTGATAAGTCTAAAAGTTTGATAAACTCGTTCACATAAGGCAAAGCCAACGAGTTTATTCGGTCCTAACAAACTCGTTGGCCTTACTTGTACATTCATAGACATAAACGACGGTCCCACCTCAAGGCCGACGGCTGCGCCTTAAGATCAACAACACCTGAATGAGACGACCAGAATGCATAGGCTGATAAGAAGCTGATAGAAGGAAGCTGAAGGGGATAAGTAAACATTTGATGGGTCTGACATGGCCTTGCTTGGCCTCGCTTGGTCTCCACGCATGAGTATATAAGGAAACATCTTGTGCCCCACAGTTAACCCTAATCAAGGGGATTCCTACAAAGAAAGGATCTCACAAGATACATGTATTAATAAAGATCTTCCCTACAAGGAAAGACTCTCTATGCCAAGGAATAGATGTCAACCCTATACTATTATAAAAACTCCAAAACCCTCACACACCAAGGTACGCATAATTTACCCTAGATCTGGCACTCTAGTGTTGTCAAAGTTCTCTAATTTGACATTCGGAGGGTATTTGGCCGCTATCACACCGATACTCTCTTAAGGTCTTCTTTTTCTTTGTTGTGCAGGTGTTGTCTTGAGCACGTGAGGACTGTGTGACTTATTGACGTTTTTTGGCATCATCAGTTGGCGCCATTTGTGGGAAACTTGTTTGTAAGCCATACTACTGCTTCTCAGACAAAGAGTTGCATGGTATTTACTCGCTTGATGACGATCACCAACAATAATCAAGGAGACGAACCATGTACCACCGCCCTCATAAGACAAGTTTAGACTCTTGTTGCAGCCATAGAATGCCTCACCAAGCAAAACCATGACCTAGAGGAGCAACTACACCAAAAAAGGGCCTAACACTTATGAGGAGGACCAAGAAGGTACAAACGCTGAGAGAAGGGACCAAGAAGGGCCGAAGGGTAGCAATACCTCAAGCAGACAAGAGTGACAAGACACGAGCCGTCCATCCACTACAGATACGGCTCCACCATACATGGTCACGGAGATGCAGATGATAAAGGAATGGATGGACTTCATGATGAACGCCCTCAGAGGATGGGTGTCTAATGACCTCGATGAGTTGGTCCATCGAACTGATTCACCATTCACTCCATCTGTCACTTCGTTCCTCCTTCCACCAAAGTTCCGCATGCTGCAGGTAAAGGCCTATGACTGATCTAAGGATCCCCTAGATCACCTAGAGTCTTTCAAGACCCTAATGCACCTGCAAGGAGTGGCGAACGAGATCATGCGCAAGGCTTTCCCCACTACGCTAAAAGGCCCCGCAAGGGTTTGGTTCAGCAAGTTGATGCCCAACTCAAATAATACCTTCAAAAGAGTTAAGCGCCTAATTTGCCTTGCACTTTATCGGGGGACATAGGTATAAGAAATCCATTGCATGCCTGATGAACATTAAGCAACAGGAGGATGAGACGCTGGGGTCTTACATAACCCACTTTAACAAAGAGGCCTTCTCGATCAATGAAGTTGACGACAAGATACTCGTGGCTGCATTCACGAATGGGTTACAGAAGGGTAAGTTTATGTTTTCCTTATACAAAAATGACCCAAAAACTATGTCGGATGTACTCTACAGGGCAACTAAGTATATGAACACGGAAGACACGTTGCTGGCTCGAGAAGAGAAGCCTAAGAAGAAGGAAAGACAGGAGGATGCAAGGCATGACAGGGGATGAAAGACGACAAGGACTGGAGACCGACGAGAGGATAGGTGCTCAAAACCCCTTACTGGGAGGTTCACAAGTTTCACCCCACTGACCGTCTTGATGCAAATCAAGGTCGAAGGAGCCCTGACATTTCCCGACAAGCTGAAGGGAGACCCCAATAAGAGGTCCAGAGACAAGTATTGCCACTTTCACCGTGATCACAATCATGATACATCTGACTGCTACGACTTGAAGCAACAAATAGAGGCTCTTATCAGACAAGGAAAGTAGCAGAGGTTCGTCAGCAAGGAAAGAGCAAACCCACCATAAGAGCAGGTTGCTCGACGAGAGAACGAACGTCCTAGGCTGCCTGTAGAAGACATAAGAATGATTGTGGGAGGCACTGCAGCCTCTAGCTAGTCCAAAAAGGCCCGTAAGACTTACTTGAGGATGGTTTAGAACGTCCAGCTGACGGGCTTCATCCCAAAGATGACGCAGGTCGACAACCCCATCATTGAATTCTCAGAAGAAGATGCTCAACATCTCTACCACCCGTATGATGATGCACTCGTCGTTAGCATATGGGTAGGAGACTACAACATACACCAGGTTCTGGTTGACAAAGGAAGCTCCGCTAACATCCTCTACTACCCGACATTCCAGCAGATGAGGATTGATAGAGAACGACTTGTTCCGACCAATGCCCCACTTGTTGGGCTCGGGGGGACAAAAGTATACCCCCTCGGTGCGGTCACGTTGCCCGTAACGGTTGGTGATTATCCTCAGCAAATCACTAAGGATGTTACATTTCTTGTTGCCGATTGCTCGTCTGCCTACAATGCAATCCTAGGATGAACTACCCTCAACTCGTGGAAGGCTGTAACTTTGACCTACCACCTGATGATCAAATTCCCCACCGAGTACGGAGTAGGAGAAGTATGTGGAGACCAAGTGGCTGCACGTGAGTGCTACATAGCAATGTTGGAGATAGACAATCATCTACAGACTATGAACATAGAATAACAGCGAACGGTGGCAGAGCCCGTTGAAGGACTTGAAGAGATACTTCTCGACAACTCCAGACCAAATCGAATGACTAGGATTAGCACCCTTGCCAGTCTGCTGGTCCGCCAAGCACTCACAACTTTTCTCAAAGAGAACTAGGATGTCTTTGCCTGGAGCCATGAAGACATGCCCGGGATCGACCCTTCAGTCATGGTGCATAGGTTGAATGTGTCGCCCACTTTTCCACCTATCCGTTAGAAGAAGCGGGTGTTCACCCAAGAAAGAGATCGAGCTATAGAGGAAAAAGTCCACAAGTTGCAAGAGACAGACTTCGTCAAAGAAGTTTACTACCCCGACTGGCTGACGAATGCGGTGATGGTCAAGAAAGCCAATGGGAAGTGGAGAATGTGCGTAGACTTTACAGACCTGAACAAAGCATGCCCCAAGGACAACTACCTCCTCCTACAGGTTGACGTCCTAGTAGACTCTACGGCTCAACACCAGTTACTGAGCTTTATGGATGCTTTTTCTAGTTACAACCAAATCAAAATGGATGAAGTGGATTAGGAGAAGACTTCGTTCATCACCAGCCAAGGCCTCTTTTTGTACAAAGTGATGTCGTTCGGCCTCAAGAACATGGGCGCAACATATCAGAGGCTTATGAAGAAGATGTTCGCACATCAGATTGGAAGAAATGTCCAAGTCTACATTGACGACATGCTGGTAAAAAGTCAAAGGGAGGACGATCATTTGGATGATCTCAGAGGAAAACTTCGACACCCTCCGCTCTTACAACATGAAGTTCAATCCAAGCAAGTATGCATTCGGGGTAATGACTGGAAAGTTCCTAGGGTTCATAGTGTCTTAGAGAGGTATCGAAATCAACCCAGATAAGATCTGGGCCATAATAGAGATGGCACAACCAAGGAACGTGAAAGAAGTCCAAAGCCTCAACGGCAAGGTAGTCGTGCTGAATAGGTTCGTGTCAAGGGCAACAGACAAGTGCCTACCTTTCTTCCGCACGCTGAAGAAGTCTTTTAAGTGGACGGCCGAGTGTCAACAAGCATTTGAGGATCTGAAGACCTACCTATCTTCCCCACCATTGCTAAGTCCCTCCAAACCAAAGGAAGAACTATTCCTCTACTTGGTTGTATCCTTAGTTGCTGTTAGTACGGCCTTAGTCAAAGAAGAAGACAATGTGCAAAAGCCCGTGTAATACACTAGCCAGACACTCCATGGTGCACAGGAGAGGTACCCATGGATGGAGAAGCTCGCCTTCACTTTGGTTACAGCAGCTTGCAAGCTCAAGTCATACTTCTAGGCCCACACGGTGGTCGTCTTGACTAACAAGCCCCTACGACGAGCAATGAGCAATCCTGAAGCTGCCGGACAAATGGCACTTTGGGCAATAGAGTTAAGCGAATTCAATGTACAGTATTGACCGCATACTGCCATTAAGGGACAGGAGTTCGCTGACCGATCCAACACTAATCGAATACAAATCAATTTTTACAGAATAGTTTGGCCTCACTCATGCATTTTTTCGATAGGTCGGATCCCAGTTTCGACTGATCCAAAGGAAGGGGAAATTCGTTATCAATACTTGACTAATGCAGTATCGAGTAAAATTATTAATCAAGGTACTTTATATTAACTGCCCACATTTGTGAAATATTCATAACTAATTCCTTGTATATATATGGTCTAATCGACCAAAGTTACATTATTAACTATACACATGCAGTAGTTAACAACCCTAACAAGTGAAACAACAAAACTATGGAGAATTATATCCTTGTGACATGAAGTGGTAGAATACCAGGTGTGCCTGTATGCTTGACAGTGACACACGATATGCAGCTAGCACATGTGTGGCATGCTTTGTCGTGCTCTTTGGCCCCTTCCATCTAGTAAACATACAATTTCGGACAATGCTCATTAGTTAATATCAAACAACCATGCTGCCATAACAGTAAAATGCTTAGCAAAAATGAAGCCATTAATTAGCTTTTACTTTTTCGGTGGAAAATACTTATTAGAAATAAGTAAGGAAATACCTAAATCCTTTGCAAGGCTTAAAATTTGGATGGATCTTTAGTTACAATTGATGAAGTGTTGCAGAAAAATAGTCTCTAGTTCATTCTTGTCAATTCTCTCCTAATTTTATGCCTTCAGAACTGATAAGAGATTAATTTTCATATGATAAGGGGAAAAAAGTGAATTAGGATGTTGTCATAAACATGAAACTAATATTGGAGCTATCTGGTCTGGTGTACCTTAGTCTAGTGTACTACATGTGAGTCAAATCTAACAGAGTTGGGTTACCAAGATTTAAGTGAGTCAATTCTAGTGTACTACATGTTAGGATATTGTCAAATCTTATGTGTAGCAACGCCTATTTGTGTGTGCACATTTGGAAAAATAATGGTAGCGGATTCATTTTAATTGATTACTATAACTTTTAAATGAGATCTACTGACTTTGAATATACCTTTTCATTAGCCACTACTGGTATTTAATATTTTTTGTAGCATTAGTAGTTTCAATATATTTGGAAATAAGACTTGATGCTGTTGATTCCAGAGTGTTTTTAAATTCACGATTATTTCTGCTTCATACCATTTTCTTTTTGGATTAAATAAAATTCTGCCTAAACCAAAAGAGAAATGATACCATTTCCAACATCTATTTACAAATAATCAAAGAACCCTACAGAAAGAAAAAGAAACGATTTCAACATGTCCGAAGTTCAGTACAACTACATACCTGACCGACAGGCGTCTCCCACAGCGCCGTGGATCAATAACCTGACTGCCGCGTCAATTGTATTCCAACTGCGGGTCCAGGATCCATATTTCACAGTTGCTGCATATCTGACGCACATGCAATCATGTTAATAAACCATTGACCATAGGCAAACATTAGCAATACAGCCAGGACTTGCAATTATAAACATTCATAATTTCCAATATAGCCAAGACTTGCAAAAAACATAGAACTTGTTTCAAAGTGAATATAAGTTAACCTTATTACATATTAACTATGAAAGTATCATAACAACTAACATGCAGCTTTAGGCACAAAACAACATTTGAAAAGATAAAGATATTTGAAAAAAAAAAATACAAAATGCTGGAACATAAAGCTTTTTTTAATTATTTTTTTATTAAGTTTTGGTCCCAAGGGAAGGATGAAAGGGGAAAAGGAGGCATCCCTTTCATGCAACATATTCCATTTTAATACAAGGGCACGACTTGCCACATTCAAGGACTAAAACAATCAATAGTTCAAGAAAAATCTAATGTATAGTTCAAGAACCAAAAAGTTATTTTTACCAACTTTCATTTGGGGGGAAGGGTTTACGCCTAATTGTTGTGAACCACTCTTTACTTAAAATAGAATCATCATAACATTTGACGGTATTGCAATGGCATTTTATAAATCTTACAATGACCGCTATTAATTTCTAAGTTTCCACAGACACGACATATCATAATGAAACAAAGCATGGTACAATTGCAATGTTGCAAACATAAAATTCCAAGATTAAAATAAAAACTTGTTGCATAATACAAGATGATTCTAATTTGCTTCCACATGCCACCAAAGCACCATTTACTAGGCTTATTAGCTTATTAGATATAGCATACTTGGTAGGTGCTAGTAGTTAAAAGTAAATTTAAAACAAGTCCAACACAACCATAATCAACTCTTTGAAGTGGGCATAAGTAAAATGGAAGGAGTAGAACCTTGAATCGAGATCGTGAATCCGCTTCTAGATTGGTATCGAAGGCCCGCTCCTCAGTTGAGAAGTCCTTAGACAAGCGTATTGTTTTTGGTGGTAACTTAATTATAGGCTCCCCAGCAAGCAATGTTCCTAGACAATAAAAACTAATGACAATCAGCACCAACCAACAAAAGTTGTTCAAAATTCAAAATACATAGAAGACATCAGCAACAAAGAATGTTGAGTATCTGTAAACGTAAAACAAAATCCAATAATCATATTCTTGGATGAAGATTCTTTTTTCAAAGATAAACAGCAATAGTTGGCTAGTGATTAAATGAAAATGGGGCATTGCCAGCTTTCCTAATCCCTTTCCCTCATTGATTAAATAAAAGACCTCCCCCTTATTAAAGGAGTACAGGCAATACTTGGTTTCAAAAGCAACTGTTTGAATGAAGATAAATAGAGGACAAATATAATAAATTTATAAATATGAAGCAACAACAACAAAAGGATGTACTATATTTACAGGAGTAGCTGCACTTGAAATACAAATTAGCTGGATTGTGATTCATTTGAGTAAATGAAAAAATAGCATTGTGTTAACATTTATCATTATTCCATTAAGTGGACTTCAAAAATGGAACAAAGAGGCTAAATCAATCACCATAGAATCAATTGACGCTCGTATTAACATGGGGGTGTGTGACACAGATACTTCGATAATTAAATACCCAACTTAGGTATGCATGAACTCCATGATACAAGAGTACTCTTATGAAATGCATCAATTGCATATTTCGGTATCATCATTCTTCTCGCAACAGGTGGTGACAAAAAAAAGGTTGTATCCATTGTACAAGGCTTCCACTTTTGAGAGGTCTAGGAGGTCATGGTAGGCAGCCTTATCACCCTTTTTTTTTTTTTTTTTTTTTTTGAGGAGCAGCTGATTCCCAAACTCAAACCCGCGACCAATTGCTTTTGGTGGAAGGTGCTTGACATTGCACTAAGGCCCGAAAGGGGCATGGTCCTCACCTTACAATATCAACCTTTAAAGAAAACCATCTAGTCCAACATTATTATTCTTCTTATTAGAGGAGGTTGCTTACACAATGCACTCACTTTCCTCACAAAGTCCCCGCCTATTCTCTTATTCACCCTCTTAAAATCTCTAAAGAATAGAGTAGTAGAGGGAATGGTTGATATGTTGGCACTTTCCAAATAATTAAATATGAGAAGAAGTAACAAGGACATATAAATACTTGAAAGAAAGCAGGCAACCTCAGGTAAAGAGTTTTCAAGTACATAATTGACCGACTCTTAAATAATCATTTTATTTGGTTTTTCTCTAGTCAATTTAAACTCTTGTTTTCTTTTTTGATAGGTAATTTAAATTATTGTTTTCTAATTTTCATATAAAAGAAGAAACGAAAAAAATTGCAAATGACTGAAGCAATCTACTCAAAAACCACACAAGCACATATGCACATACGCGCATACAGAAAGATAACTATGTGAAAAATGAATATTATAATGGTAAATCCTTCCATCAGCTTCCTCCATTAACTTTTATCCAATGTGTCCTAACAGGATGTCGAGGTGTTAGATTATTTTAATTAAATAATCTGACATGGACCTATTCATTAAAAAAAAAGGGACATGTGGCACCAAACAATTGGCCATTAGTTATTTTCTCATGGTTTCTCACCCGCCAAACACAAATATAAAGAAATTTTAAAAAGAGAAGGTACTGCCTTTTTGTGTGTACCTCTTACAGATGAAAATCTTATTTGATTGAAGATTTACTTTTGGATTTCTATAAACCGTTTGATACAGATATCCCAAAGTGGTAAATGGTTAGATCTAGCAAAAGTACCAATTCATAAGCAGAATATCTATAGATTAAATGAGAAATTAATGAATTTGTTTGAAAATACTAATAGTCCTTAGCACGATAACAGATCTCATCACCCAATACCCACATTGACTCCATTAACCTGGAAGTGAAAAAGAAAGCACGATGCTAGAGAAAACTTTCTATTTTGTATTTGTTTTAACTTTTAAACAAATTTAATATCAAAGCACCACCCAAAAAGGGTTATAAGTTTAATAAAACCTCTGAAATTGAAGCAATATCCCCTAATAATGAACACCATTGTCATGCCAACTGTATTTTACATGAATTTCTACCCTAGTTATGCATCAAACCCCAGTTCAAAACCAAACCTAACAAAGCTAAAACAACAACAATAATAATGAATAGAAAAAAAATCTAACAGAGAAAAACTTAAGAAGCCACACTCAAATCAGAGTACATGCATAAGCAACACTTAACTAAGATTAAATGCAAAGAGAAAAAAAAATTGAACTCAGCATTTACAAACTACCTTAATACGTTTCTAATCCTTTAACTCATAGATGGATTGGGTTGAGCTTCGGCTATGGTGAAGGTTATGGTGAGAGTTTTGGCGAATGGGTTTGGGTGTGGGTTTGGGTTGAGCTTCGGCCTACGGGTAGAAATAAGAGAACTTGAAGATGCGTTGAACTTGAAAAGGGTCTACTGAACGGACTGAGGGTGGCTACTGATCAGACTGAGGTAGGGAGGGAGACAAATTGTTTTGGAGACATTACATTCAAAATTCCATTTTATTATGCATATAACTCGGTTTCCCCATTGCCGAGTTCTAAATAGTGACGTGGGAATATGTTATTGTGGAAAAGCCGCGGTGGCGATCCAGCGTGGCAATAGCCTGCCCAAAACTCAGCTTTCTAATAGTTGAGTTCATTAAGTAACTCGGCTTTACGGTGATCGAGTATTGAAACAGGAACACGCCCCTATATTGTTTTGAAACAGGGACATATTGTCAAATATTTTGCTCAATAGGGGCAAAAGCCTAGAATCTCCAGGGAATTTGACCTCTGTGTGCCAACAGATTGGGGTTCAGGCCCAAAACAAACAAAACAAGAATGGACTCGTCTAAAGCAGATCCAATGTGGGCCTGTATAGTGCCAAGAGGCCCAAACTAAAACACGACATAGAGCCCAGTCAATGATCGAGCCCACCCATACAGAGACAGCTATATAGCACATTCCGTTCTGTCTTCTTCGAGTCGTCACTCACACAGAGACTGAGAGAGACAAAGAGAGCTGCAGTTTCGGGCTTTGACAATGGAGGCGCCTCCATTTTCTTCTTCTTGTTCTTCGTCCCCGTCATCTTCAACAGCTCGACTATTGTCGTCGCCGTCTTCTTCATCTCTCTTATTTCGTCGCAATAGTTTCAGCAAAACACACTATTCCGCCAAATTCAAATCTCCTAGAAACCTCTCCGTCCGAGCCTCCGGAGACTCTGGTACTCTCTCTCTCTCTCTCTTTCACACAAATTAATTTTAAGCTTTTTCTGATAATTGTTTAATTAATTAATTTTTTTTAATTAAAATTTTGAAGTTGTGACGCTGCTTGATTATGGAGCTGGAAACGTTCGTAGCGTGAGGAATGCGATCCGCTATCTCGGCTTTGACATCAAAGATGTAATCTTTTTCACTTTTTTTATAATTGAATTCGTAGAATTGCTTCACTTAGCAACTGTTTCTTTATGTCTAAATTAAAAATGTTAAGTCGGAACCAAAAAAAAAAAAAAACTTTTTTAGTGCTTTTGTTGTAGTTTATATTTATTTATACTTGATTTATTTTTTTTTTGAATTAGAGAGAAGGCATGTTTAGTTTTAATACGGGTTTTAAGTATAGTGTGCAAATAACTCTAGTTTGCCTAGATTGGATGAATATAGGATAGTATATTAATTTTCTTTATATAATTTGAAATGTAGGTGCAAACTCCAGAGGACATTTTAAAGGCAGATCGACTTGTTTTTCCGGGTGTGGGGGCGTTTGCGGCGGCCATGGATGTGCTGAACAAAAATGGGTATTTGTTTTTTGTGTTGAATTTTTTGTGCACT
The DNA here is from genome assembly GCA_019022515.1 of Quercus aquifolioides. NCBI lineage: Eukaryota > Viridiplantae > Streptophyta > Magnoliopsida > Fagales > Fagaceae > Quercus > Quercus aquifolioides. The sequence continues at coordinate 62,881,505 of CM032329.1, read as the reverse complement.
ATTTGTTAGGATCAATTGCTTGTCTAATTCCTTGAAGTGGTAATGACTCTTAAACGTGTGACTTATACTGCTTTAAGTTGTATTCAAATGGTATGAAAAGTATATCAAACGAAAATTAACCTTGTAAAGTATACAAGTAATGGTCATAGTTTTTATCCAAAAAAAAAAAAAAAGTAATGGTCACAGATGCTATACAGAGCTCATGAGTTCTAGCTCAAATGGCACATCCCTCATCCCCTTGTAGCATTCCCTTGTAAGAGCAAGGTGGATGGGGAGGTCGTAGGTTCAAGACCCATTGGGTGTGTGTGTTATTACCAGAAGACAGTTGCTTTACAGAATCATGTAGTAATATTGGAATCAATCACTTTGAACAGAAACTTTGAGGTTAATTAGGCGGTGCAATCCAAAATTGAGCTACATGTAGAAGCTTTTCAATTTTTTGATCTGACTAAAGCTATTTATCTTCAATTTTCAGTATAGATGCTACTTAGCTAAAAAATAAATAAATAATTCAGTGTAGATGCTTTTGGTGTTTTGATGTTTTGCAGGATGGCTGAAGCACTCTGTTCCTATATTGAGAAGGATCGCCCTTTTTTGGGCATTTGTCTCGGACTTCAGTTACTTTTTGAGTCCAGTGAGGAGAACGGACCAGGTTAGTCATATCTGATTTATGTGAATTTTTTTGTTCCTCTGAACATATATCTTTTTTTTTTTTTTGGCTTATAATAACTGGGAGAGGATGGATTTGAATCCAGGTTCTCCTCCACTATGTTGATTTTTTTTTTACATTTTTTTTTAATTCAATTTTTACAACAAGTGGGAAGGGGGAAATTGAGCCCTGGTCCTCATCAAAAAGGTGATCATGCACTGCTACCGAAGTACAAGGCTCTTGGCTTGATTTTTTTAAATTTATTTTACAAAACAATAATCATTTCTTTATCTTATTTGCATACTCAGCATTCAGCTTTGTGCAGTTTAGTGGATTTATTATAATGATGTTGATGGTGATATTAAATAATCCATAAATGATATTAAAGGGGTAAAAATTTGGAGAGAGGGGGCTGTGTGAAGCTTACGGAGGTGTCTAAATTTGTAAAATATAGAAGCAAAAGAGTTGTAAATATACAAACCTATTAAGGTGGGTTAAATGCCCTGTGAATTGAATTGAATGTATTACAATTTTTCAAAACTTTATATGTAAACACAGTCAGTACTTCCAGATTCCTTTCTTTTACCTTCAACTAACAGCTTTATACATGTCTCAGTAAATGGTCTTGGCTTAATACCGGGTGTGGTTGGGCGTTTTGACTTGTCAAATGGCTTCAGAGTACCCCATATTGGCTGGAATGCTTTGCAGATAAAAAGCGACTCAGAAATTTTGGATGATATTGGAAACCGACATGTCTATTTTGTTCACTCTTACCGTGCTATGCCAGTATGTGCTTTAATTATTTTTTATTTTTTTCTTTTAAATTTAATAAGGCTGTCTTCTTAGCTGTTGCATGCTTCAACTACACATACATTAATTTGCCTGTAAATTAGTGACAATTTTTTCTCCAGTCAGATGACAACAAAGAGTGGATATCATCTACCTGCAACTATGGTGACAATTTTATAGCATCTATTAGAAGAGGAAATGTGCACGCAGTTCAGTTCCATCCAGAAAAGAGTGGAGGCAAGATATCTTTTACTCTCACTTTTTGGTGGCTCAAAGTGTACAGATTCTAGTCTCAGCCCTGTTGGCATTGAGGATAATTGTAAAAGTCTTCCATATTTTCCTTTTAGTGGGTTCCTCCTGATCTGATTTACTATGTAATAATTTGTCACTATTTGATTACCAAATAGGTTTTTTTGGCAAGTCTCATTTTAATAGATAGATTGAGAAAATGATGTAGACATATTATAAATCAATTTACCACTCCATTAACATCTGTAATACCTGAAAATGAATGTTTCAGATGTTGGTCTTTCAATATTGAGAAGATTCTTGTATCCAAAGTCAACCACGACAAAGGTAGCCTTCGTACCTTTGATATATATGCATCTCTTATGTTTCTCAACTTCTCAGTTAAACTATCTAACATTCTGAAATGTTTATGTGAAGACAGAAGCCTACTGAAGGAAAAGCTTCAAAACTTGCAAAAAGGGTAATAGTAGTTTAAAATAAAACCTTTGTTTCTTCATTTAAATTTCCCACTGCCCCCTTTTGTGTGTGTGTGCATGTGTGCATGTGCGCTTGCTTGCATGTGTGTCAATTTTTAATGTTATCATGGGGCTTTAAAGAATTCTTAGCCTTATTTTTTAATGCTTTAGTGGCTACATCATTTTATTGTATTTTGATCTTCTGACAAAGGCTCCGTGCTTAACTATATTATGTCTAGGTAATTGCTTGTCTTGATGTGAGGGCAAATGATAAAGGTGATCTTGTTGTAACCAAAGGAGACCAATATGATGTAAGAGAGCATACAGAAGAGAATGAGGTATTGTGATGGCTTGTTGTATCTGATTTATGGGTACAGACATTGTGCACTCATTTGGCATCATTTAGTCATAAAAGTTGAAGAGAATTAATTAAACTGATATTGGAGCTGCCTCTTAACTCCCTCCTATATTTGTTGTATTTTGGTATAATGTAATAAAATTGTCATAAACCTTTTGTAGGTTAGAAACCTTGGCAAGCCAGTGGAGCTTGCTGGACAGTATTACATAGATGGGGCTGACGAGGTATGCTTTGGACAGAATTGAATGCTTATACATTATTACTTATTAATTATATTCTAAATAAAGTGGTAATATCAAACTGCAGGTTAGCTTTCTGAATATTACTGGTTTCCGAGACTTTCCTCTAGGCGATTTGCCAATGCTGCAGGTTTGTTTTGCAGCAAAAACATCCAACATTAATCTTTTAATGTAAAAGTATAAATTTATTTTACTGCAAATGCTATATGTTGATTCTGTTCTCTGATTTTAATCTGCTTTCTATTGTAGGTATTAAGATACACTTCAGAAAATGTTTTTGTACCATTAACTGTTGGAGGTGGCATTAGAGATTTTACAGATGCAAATGGAAGGTATACTCTTTGGTGTTACTTTTGTTGCTGGTGTATTATGTTTGATTTTAATTTCCATAACAATGGTTCTCTTTAGAAAAGACCTGATTTTGTAGTTTTATAAGTATTTACTTGATCTTTCACAATTTAGTGAAGTCTCATATTTAAGGCATTTCCCTTTCTTCAGGCACTATACTAGTTTGGAAGTTGCTTCAGAATATTTCAGATCTGGTGCTGATAAGATTTCCATTGGAAGTGATGCTGTTTACGCTGCTGAGGAATATTTAAGTACTGGAGTATGCTTCCCAAATTTTAATTCCCTAACAATCCATGCAAATTTGCATGCAATCCTGTGCATGAGTGTTTGCATGTGTGTCCCTTTTGATAAATTGTGTCATTTATTTCAGGTAAAGACTGGAAAGACTAGCTTGGAGCAGATATCAAGAGTTTATGGAAATCAGGTACTTCATGTCTCGCTATAAATGTATGCATGTCCATATCCCCCGTCATCCACGTATATACATTCTTTGCATTAATCTAATGCAAAATAAATGTCCTAAGCATACAAATGCGAGAGTAATTGATCCAATGTTTTTGTTGCATTTCTTTGCATTTGTTCTTAAAATGATTCATAGAGAATTCATAAAAGGGGAGAGAAGTGCTTCCTGTATATAAAATGATTCATGGAGAATCCATGTATATACATTCTTTATGTTTTTTTGGTGAAGTATATTAAGGAAAAATATGCCACCTCTCTTATTCTTTTTGGTGGGTTTTACTCCTGTAAAATTTAGTTAGTTTCTTGTGCTGAGCCTTTTTTCAGTTTCTGGTTTCTGCGTTCTTTCTTCTTTGTCCGTTGGAAAAATCAGTGATCTTCCAGAAACATAAAATAATAGCGAAAACTTTTTTCCTTTTGTAAGTTTAATGTTGAAAGCATAAACTACATACTGGATTTTTCATTATTTCATTTTGAATTGTTGCATTAGTATGACATATCTTGTAATTATTCCTAGGGGATGTAATTTGCGCTGTGTGCTTAGATTGCGTAGTCATTATTCTCAAGATGCACGATTGAAGCTGCCTTTACTGTTGGTTATTATTTATTTACTTTTCAGGCTGTAGTTGTAAGTATTGATCCTCGTAGGGTGTACCTCAAGAATCCCAATGATGTAGAGTTCAAGGCTGTTAAGTTGAAAAACCCAGGTAAAAGGAAATTACTATAAAAAATCTTATTTGTTGTTTTTTTATTCTCTGTAAATTCATATTTTTAGTGCTTGGAAAACCCCATTTAAGACTGAAAATTCTTTGCTAGGGACATATTGGATTGCCATGTCTGACTTGGTGTCAGTATAAGTTTTAGCTAGTTTTCCTAGGAAGCTGTTAATCTAATGTTATTGGGCCACCCGGTAGATTCTTTTATCAAATATGAGAGGTTAATATGGTCAGTTTTCAACAATAAAGAAGAAAATTTGTTACTCCTTTCTCCCCACCCCAGGGTGAAAAACAAATTACCTGTATCAGAGAGAGAACCAGGCAGGTCCAAAGATGTACCACTTGTCTTCCATTTTTCACGAAGTGTGTTTGTAACCATCTTTCTTATGTTGAATTCAGGTCCAAATGGGGAAGAGTATGCCTGGTACCAGTGCACTGTAAGTCTTCATTGCTTTCTTTGTAAGTGCACTCATCTCCACTGCTGATGGAGTAGAAGTGCAATTGTATTTTGGGAATGCTACGTTTTACATGTCATTCTACATTGTAATTATAGATTTTTACATGCCTGCTTCCATTTTTAGAAGATTTTTTTTGGTCTTACTCAACTCTCTTTTGTTTGTCATTAAGGTTAATGGTGGACGAGAAGGTCGACCAATTGGAGCTTATGAGCTTGCAAAAGCAGTTGAAGAGCTGGGAGCTGGAGAAATACTACTAAATTGCATTGATTGTGATGGTAAATCCAACTCTTGTTCTTGTTAGAAAATGTCCCCATAGGTTTTCATTTTGACCATTAAATCATAATTTGAAGCATTTATTCCAAACTGGTAACAGAACCCATTTGTTTATATCTACACCATACATTTTGCTATACGGTATACCAATCCAATTTTTTCACAAAATTTTTTCTTTGTAAAGATTTTTTGACCATAAGATGTGAACTTCTTGGAGGTTTGACAAACTAGTTCTTTGTCCTCCTCTAGATGGCAGCTTTGATTGTAACAGTCACCTTTTACTTGGTTCATTCTTAAATTAGTTTATTGTTTCATGGTTAAATTTTTTTACAGGTCAAGGAAAAGGATTTGATATAGATCTAATAAAGTTGATCTCAGATGCTGTAAGCATCCCTGTGATTGCAAGTAGTGGTGCTGGTGCTGTTGAGCACTTCACAGAGGTGTTCACGAAAACAAATGCATCTGCTGCCCTTGCTGCTGGCATCTTCCATAGGAAGGAGGTACAAAACTATAGAAATATTTCTTGAACTTCATTTATATGCCAATGTTGATGGAGACTATCATCATTTTGTCTTCATTTTTATATTTATATTTTTATATATATAGAGGCTATTCCTTGTTATCTTAATTTTTTTTCTTCTTTTTTTAATGAGCGTCATCCACTTCTCTCCTCTTTTAATTTATTACTTATCATCTTAATATATTAAAAACCTTCAACCAGCATAACCTTTGTTTCCCTGTCAATGCAATAGTGGTTCATCACTTCATCTATGTTCCTTGATTTATGGGTTGCAGGTGCCTGTACAATCTGTAAAAGAACACTTGTTAAAGGAAGGCATTGAGGTTAGAATTTAATCCAATCTTCGAGAAGTTTTGAGGCAAATCTATAGAGGCATTAGATTCATTCTGCCGCAGGCCAATTTAGACAGAGCTTTGTCACTTTAGCTGGGCATGTGTTGTATATCTAAACTTGTTCTATAGTGGTTCGATCCATGTCAAAATGTTTTTCCTTTTCTTTTTTGTTTTTGTGTAGTACTGAATGATTAAAATCTCACCGGCATATTAGTCTAGTAGTTTGAACATTTTTTGTTCTTGTTATTGTTGGCATGACTCAAAACAATAAGATATCAGATTGATTTCTTTAGTAAATTGTCATTATTCATTCACCTCCATTTGTTCCCTTACTTTATGTTTGGACGGAGGGAGAGGGGAAGAGGAGAAAAAGTGACTAGAATGTACAATATTTAAGTATATTCCGACTACCTTCCACTCAACTCTCCTCTCCCCAATCCCCATGTTCCAACAACCCTTATCGATATTCCATAGATTATATAAGGCGTTTTATAATTTTTATCAATGTTCCTTAGATTAAATAAGGTGTTTCATGATTTTGGGAGACAGAAGAAAAAGGAGTCATTAGCACAAGAACAAAGGTAATGAATTAACCATTTTTGTCTCTAGTCTCTACTCATGAGAATGCGAGGATTACTCAGTCTCAACTTCTCGGGTATCAGAATAATTGCTTGAATTCTATTGCCATATGGTGCCCAGTGTTCGTTAGTAATCTTGGTTATGCTCGACATTTTAAGTATGCAATAACTAGTCTGCTTCCTGCCTATAATGAAGAGAGAGATCTAGGCATGTACAAAGGTGCTTTGAGGCACGCTAAATCTCCAGTCCATTATATTAGAATGTTTAAACACAAGTGGAATCTGGATGCCTGAGCATATTAGATTCTCTGAATCAAATGCTAAGGTATCAATAAATCTAAGTTGAGTTTGGGGGAAGATAGCTCGTTAGTGAAGTGCAGCAATACAATACAAGATGATCCCATTAATAGATTTCGTGGTTCTTGAAATGAATCTTTATGGATTGGCAGTGTAGTGGTAATGGTGTTTCCATACTATCTTGACCAGTGACTAGTGTCAAACCTATATAATATTTAAATCCTGAATCGTAGTACTTATTGTTGCTACGCTTTGTTTAGTTGCATTAGAATAGCATTTTGGTCTATATTGGTCAAGTTCGGCCCATTCAGTCTACTTTGATCCAGTTTAGTCTACTTCGGTCCACCTCAATCAAGTTCGGTCTATTTGGGTCTATTCTGTCCAATTCAGTCCATTTGGCTTACTTCGGTCCAATTCTCTTTATTTGGTCTACTTCAATCCATCAGTCTATTTCGGTTCACTTTTGTTGAGCAACATTAGCGTAACATTTTGGTCCATTTCATTACCATTTCAATCTAGTTCAATCAATTTAGGTCTAGTATGTTTTAATACTTGTTTACTTGGTAGAGAGGGGTAAGAACGAGCACATGCTCATCCCCTAGTAAGGGTTAGGCTTGGATCCAGTGTTCAGTGGCACTGAACCCGTTGAGATGGTGATACATGTTTATTTTTGGACACGTGTCACGATCTGACCGGGTCTAGTGGAATGGATGTACTGAACCTAAACCAAGTCTCCCTAGTAATAAATAGTATTACACAAATAGGAACTACAAATTGTTGATAGCATTGATACATTAATTGCTTAATTCAAGCAAATGTTAAATCAAACAAGTCAAACCATACGAAAACACAATGAATTCTTTCAGTACCTAGAGCCTTTCTTTTAGTAGCATAATACAAACAACCTTTCTTGGTTTTCTTTCTTTCTTTCTTTGTTTTTTTTTTCTTTGCATTGCTTGATCAATGATTATCAATGCTCGGTATTGACTAAAGGCTTCCTATCACTGCTCTAGTGTTTAACTTTCAAGTATACTTCTAAAACAAACACAAAACAATGACTAGTTGTTGCCCATCACGTGTTTCCTGTACTACAAATAAACGACTGTTCCCTCTTTTTGACCAACTTTTGATGTTCTTTCAGAAGCTTTTTAAACCTAAATCCTACCATTACTTGCAATATTGCACATGAGCTTGGGTCAGCTCTCTCATGGTCAACCTAAAACCTATGACGGCATGCCACGCTATGAAGTATGAAGCCACTGATACCATTTTCTTGATAATGATATCATTTTTTAATTTAAAAGTTCTCACATCATCGGCTGTTTAAGGTTCGTAAAATGTTCATATATTGGTTGATATGGAGAATCGGGCCAAAAAATGGGGTGTCAAAGTCCAACAAACATCTATTCATTTTGGTTGATAAAGTAGGTCCTGTCCACTTTGCTTCTCTACCCAATAAAAGAATCTACTTTTTCAGTTTTACCTCCAACTTAGCTTTATCAATGCGTGTATGGAGAGTAAGAGGCTAATAGCATGCTTTACTTTGCATCACTTTTGATAACGTTATTGTAGGCGGAGGCAGAATTTCAGTCAAGTTTATTCTATTTGGGTCCATTCTGTCCAATTCAGTCCATTTAGTTTACTTCGGTCCAGTTCAATCCATTTGGTCTACTTTAGTCCAATTCAATCCATCAGTCTATTTCGGTCCACTTTTGTTGAGCAATATCATTGTAGCATTTTTGTCCATTTCAATCCACTTCGGTCTAGTTCAGTCAATTTAGGCCTAGTGTGTTTTAATACTTGTTTACTTGGTAGAGGGGCAAGAACGAGCACATGCTCATCCCCTAGTAAAGGTCAGGCTTAGGTCCAGTGTCCAATGACATTGTACCCGTTGAGATGATGACACATGTCCACTTTTGGACACGTGTTACCATCTGACTAGGTCCAGTGCACTAGATGCACTAGACCTAAACCAAGTCCCCCTAGTAATAAATAGTATTACACAAATAGCAGAAACACAAATTATTTATAGCGTTAGATACATAAATAGCCTAATTCAAGCAAATGTTAAATCAAACACAATGCATTCTTTCAGTACCAAGAGCCTTTCTTTTACTAGCATAATACAAACAACCTTTCTTGCTTTTCTTTCTTTGTTTTTTTTCTTTGCATTGCTTGATCAATGATTATCAATGCTCGGTATTGACTAGTTGCTTCCCATCGCTGCTCTAGTGTTTTAACTTTCAAGTATACTTCTGAAACAAACACAAAACAATGACTAGTTGTTGCCCATAACGTATTTCCTGTTCATATATTGGTTGATATGGAGAATCGGACCAAAAAATGGGGTGTCAAAGTCCAACAAACCTCTGTTCATTTTGATTGATAAGGTAGGTTTTGTCCACTTTGCTTTCTCTATCTTCTGGCCCAAGAAAAGAATCTACTTTTTCAGTTTTACCTCCAACTTAAGTTTATCAATGCGTGTATGGAGAGTAAGAGGTGCTTTACTTTGCATCACTTTTGATAACGTTACTGTAAGCAGAGCTGGAATTTCAATTAAGGAGAAGTAACAAATCTACTAGTGTTGATTGCATTTTTTTCTTATATCCTTCATGATTGCTAAATTTTATCATTTTTAAAGATCAATAATTATGTCAATAATAAAATATTTAAATTCTAAATATTTTATATTTTAAATTATGCACAAATATGAGTTTATAGGTTAAATAACATCCAACTAATACAAAATTTGGCAAAGTTTTAAGAAAAACAAGAAAGTTTAATCCAATGGTAGAATTTTTTAATAATTCAATAAGAAACGTAACATTAACAAAGAGTTACAATTAGTATAACTTAGTAATACAATACTCAACCCTAAAATATCTTGAACCCTCAAGGTAAAAATATGGAATCCACTAGAAAAACAGAGAACAAAATATTGAAACATTTTGATAGTTTTCAATAAGATGGTTATCACCAGCTTTGCCATTTTGCCACCAAACCGAACAAATCAAGTCTCTGATACCACATTACGCATAGCATAGAAAAGATTAATACCCTTGAACACCTTGAATTCTCAAGTCAAAGATTTAGAATACACCAGAATAATCAAGAACAAAAGATCAAAACTATTATTGATAGTAAAGGGAGTGGGAATTCGAACCCTAATTCTTCTTATAAGAAAGAGTAGACAATGCTACTAAGTTACAAAATTCTTTGTTAAACACATTGGTGTAATGATAAAGAACAATTATTATAAAACAAATGATATATATTTCAAATCTTATCATATCATAAAATATTATTAACAAATAAAAATAAAAACTATGTTTTTGATTTCCGTTCAACCATGTAAGCTTGAATACATGAAAATTTGAACTCATCAAGTAATTGTGTATGTGATCCGCCTAGTCAAGTATTGTCAGAATATATGCTACACAAGTATACAATTACTCGAAATCAATCAAGACAACCCATCAAAACTCAAAAGAGCTTGCTTCCAAACTCTTCTTTGTCCGGACTAATTCTCGAAGACAAAGATGATGCGGTACTGACTAGGTCCCTGGGCTCTGACAAGCTTTTCCCAAGCTGAAGAGCCACTTTCACTTCTAACGACTCCCCATTTTCCCTCCTATCAGCCTCTTCTTCCTTCAGGTTTGATTATATAGTCTCATTCATGAGCCTAAAGAACCCAACTGAGTCCCTATACATCTCAAACAGCATCCCAACTTTCCCACCATGTTCCACAGTGGCTAAAGCTCCAAACATCACTCCCAAAAATGCACCCCATGAGCCAATGAAAAGTAATCCCTGAAAGATTGACCCAACTGCGGCCAAACCAGTAAACAAAGGTCCACTTACTGCAAGAACTTATTCCAAATCAGGAGTGTTAGGTCTCATTAGATTGAGTAGAGGCTGATGAAGAAGAAGCAATGGCAAATTGGGTAGAAGAAGCACTCTCGGATTCAAAGTGTGGAAGGGGAAGATTCGCGTAGAGCTGTGGAGCAAATTAATTTCCTGGCATGTTCAAAAGCCTTATGAAGGCGTATATTCTCATTTTCTAAAGCTGCAATCCGAACTCTTAGATGACGAGAAGCCCTAGCCGCATCCTCACAAGTGGCCAGATGAGCCCTTTGTTCATCCTCCAACTGACGGCGCAGAAGCTGGGGCTCAGCCTCCAACAACACTCGCTCACCCTCTAGACTTTCCAGGCACTCAGTCTGGCTCATAGAAGTCATTGTTGGAAAGCCTGGCGAGTACATGTTGTGCCCAGAGGTAGCCTCGCCCTCAAAGAATTTATTCCGCGGATTTTTTTGGAAATAGCGAGGCCAACCACATCGATCCTATATGGGGAAGCCCAAAAACAAATGGAGAGTCATTAATCAAATATAAAATGGACACAACATAAACGTAAAAGTAGACGTATCTGAGAGACTGAGGCATAAGTTTTTCTTCCAATCAGTCTAAATTCCAAACCAATACACGCGGTATTTTAAAAAATCATTACAGTGTTATCACATATTCACATGATCTATTTAGTAACTAAAATCTGGTCACATGTGGTATTCTAATTAAAATTGAGTGCAATTAGAAGGATCTGTGACATGTAGAAGGAAATTAGAATGTAATATGGATTCTTGATTGAGCTTCTACTACTAGTAGTTGTAGATAAGGGAAGTGTCTTATTCTTACCGTGTGATATTTTGGTGCACCAAAGCCATCCTCATGAGACCATACACTGTTATATTCTCCAGGTTCTTCTTGAGATTGTCTGCGCACAATTTCTCTACCCATCTCTCTAACCATATCATGCATTGTTAGCCGATTCAAGCAATCTACTGTTACAAGAAATCGACGACACAGAAATTGCAGTTCACTTTCAAGGGATAAATTTGAGTCTTGAAGTATTCCCAGTGTATAATTCTTTTCCATTCCAACATGGTAAAGTGCAATATTAAGAAACAACTTCTGCTGCTTGTCACTCAGTAAATGAAAACTTACCATAAAAGTTTCAAACATTTCGTGATGAGCTTCTTTTAATTCTTTCAATGCATTTTTCCATTCAGATGCACTCTTACCGAACAGACAAGAACCCAAAAGTTTCACCACCAATAGAAGCCCTCTAGCATGATATACTACTTCCAATGTGAGATTCATATAATTTTCATTAGGAGGGTATTTTCCCAATGCATGCCAACTGAAGAGCTGAATAGACTCACGGTAATCTAGTGCAGGTAATTTATACACCATATCCATAGCCATACTAAGAATATCTCTATCTCTTCTTGTAATGATAATTCTACTTCCCGATTGAAAATAATCGTGCCTAATGGCTAGTGGCTAGTATATGTAATTGTTCCAGGTGATCCACATCATCAAGAAAAAAAAGAACCATTTTACCTTGTATGTTGTCTATTATAGCAGTAGTTCCTTCATCAACATGTCTAATTCTTTTATTGGAATTTACGCCAACACTGGAGAGAATTTGCTCTTGTAAATCAATCAAACCATTTGATTGCTGCGCTCTTTCTCTTACATTTCCAAGAAAGCAACTTCCTTCGAATTTACCTTTTAGAAGGTTATAAATAGCTTGGGCCATTGTTGTTTTCCCAATGCCACCCGTCCCCCAAATACCAATCATGCAAACATCATCTGAATACCTGTCTAAATACTTATTAAGTTCCTCCACTGGAGACTCGATTCCAACTGTGTAGGGTGTATCAGGGAAGTATGCCAGATTTAGTTTTTTCAAAATGTCTTCAATAATGTCCTCTATAAACCTTGACTCGAAACTGCCAGTTGTAACCACAATAAAAAGTCTCATGATCATTTGATATAAGAGAATGAAACACTAATATCCCATTTTTACATCCCTTCGAAATATAACTATTTCATTTTATTTTCAGATAATGAATAGAGTAACAAACAGTATCACAAGAAAGAGATATTTTTATCCCTGTAAATAACAACTTTGCACAATTTTTAGACTTAAATATATTGTCTGTCCTAAAGTTTATTTTATAAGCAATTTTAGTTTGTAAAGTTTAAGAGCAATCTTTCTTAGTCCCTTAAAGCATTCACACCAGTCTCAACAAATTAGCTTAATGTTAAAAATATAACTAAAAACCAAAAAAAAAAAACTTAACTATCAATTTTGAATTGCTACAACCAGCGAGACATATTGCTCCCTTGGATTGATTTTGTGCATTTGGGGTTGGGTTTGTTATAGGTTGGAGAATGTTTAAGGGAATTTTAATTAATCTGGATTTGATTTTTTTTTTTTTTGGACAGAATCTAGGTTTGTTCTTCATCAGCCCATGACGCCTTCATCTGCGCCAGTTTTGCCTTTAAGGCCTGCAATTTGGAATGGTTATAGTATGCAACACTCAAGAAAGCAAGCCCGTACACAAACAATTTAAGGGGTGTGACTGTGTCTTGATAATAGACCAAGAAAACGCAATCAACAACCAATCTTTCACCACACCAGCCACATTCATGGTCAAAGCCAAAGTCTTTCTCTTAGGCAAAAACACGGCAAAGTTCAAAGCAAAAACTCACAACTAATATCAATGTATGATGTTTGTTTATGGAATTTTGGAGAGATAAAATATAATATTTAAATAAAAAAATAGAGTATTGAGTCTGATATGTGTGCATAAAAAACATAGATAGATAAACCAGAAAAAATAGAGCTTTTTAGGTTAGTTTAGCTAAAATTTTGAAGAGATTGATGTGAATGCTCTAAACCAAACTAAAAAATGATAAATCAACCATCCATAAAGAGTAAAAACAATTGCATAAAAATTCAAGAACTAAAATGGACTCAAGTTTAGAACCAACATTGTATTAACATTTTTAATAATATTTTTATGTTCACCTCTTATCTACATCATTAATGTCAACAAC